>CM051372.1:10470140-10920140 GCA_028015245.1 Cardamine occulta | reverse complement strand
TTAAAACATTTATGCAGAGAAGAAGAAGATGAAAATTGGTTATTTTCGTCATTTTCATAGCTGCTTTTAGGTGGAGAAGAAATAAAACCGATAAGTAAACCGGTTTAAACCGGATCAGTCAACTTTTGTTTTTTTAGTCAATGCTTTGAGATTGGAGTAATTAACGTTACGGCTAAGTCAAAGATAAAGGTAATTTAACTTCTGTTAACGGCGAGATCAAACGTCCGTTTGGTTGGTGTAGCGGTGGTTACGGTCCGCGTAGGCGCTAAGCTAAACTAACCATAATTTTTCTTAACTGTGTTAGTTATTTTATTTTAGTTTTTTTTAATGTGGGTCCACCGTCAGAATAGTTTTATTCCACGTCAGATCCATCAGGAGATTGACACATGGCAACTGCCGACGTTGATTCTATACGGTAAATAAGGAAGTGCCACGTTACTAACTTTAGGTCCAAAAGGAAAGCGACAGGTAGGCCACGTGAGTTGATCTATTCATGGCCTTGCAATTGCATATGAAAGAATTAAACCTTTTTTTTTTGGTTCATGACAAAAATGTTTTTTATTTTATTTGATATTTTAAACACTAAAGTCTCTCGGGAGATGTTTTAAAAATTACACAAATTTTATATTAAGTTTATAAATACATAAATTTATATAGAGTTGATAACAATATATTTATATACATATTAAATAATGAATGAATTTGGTAAACAAGAGAAAGTTTAGGTAAAATGACAATAAAACAAAACAACAGCAAGCTTCTTCTTTTTTAACTCTTACAGAAAGCATTTTTTTTGTAACACGGTATTTTTTTAATGTACTATGATATGTTTTTATGTAGATGTGCATTCAATCTAAAGTATTAACCTCTGTTTAATAAATTAGACTTTCTTGTAAGAGAATAACATGTTATCCAAAAATATTTTCTTTTACATAAGGGTCTAATTTATTAAATGGGGGTTATTAAATACACTTCCAAAATTTATGCAGTTTGCATTGTTATTTTCTTAATCTCTCTCTTACTAATATTATTAAATCTTAAACCTTAGAGCATGTGCATAGTGAGAGATTCACATAGTCTCTAAAAAAAATTAATATTCTAATACAAATTGTTTACTCTTTATATTTCTAAAAGATTGGTGTTTATGAGTTCATACAAAAATTAAGAAACAATGATTATTATTTCTAAATACATTACTTTCAATTAGGAATTTCTGGATTATTAATTCTGTAAACTAATATTTAGTATATCAAATAAAACTTGACCATGAAGATATTATAATATTTTTTTTACATTCATTTAATATTTGGCTCAATTCTTTTATTGCACTAAAACCACATGAATCAATTGGTAAAAACTAGATTTTGCAGTTTTGATTTATATTTTTTCAGTCTTTTCTGAAATTGTCTTCCTTTTTAGGAATATTGTCACCGGAAATTTTAATATTTTCGCCGGCTTAGTTTTTAAGGATATTTTCTTTTTCCGCTGACTATGTAGTTTTACCAATTTTTAATAAAATTTAAGATGACAAAAAACCACAAGAATCATATATATGTAAAATATCGATGACTTCAATTATTTAGAGATTATATTATGGAGTGTTTTAACAAAATCATGGATTAATTTAAGAATCACGGATTAATTATTTTTCCTTATTGATATCATTGGTTACAATAATACATGAGATTAGGATAATATTTTCCGATAATACAAATTAACACATAAATTCTACAAAAAATAATGATTTTATTTATTGATAGGGTAAAAGTTAAAAATAAAATTTTATTTAGAAAATGACTAAATCATAGATAAATGTTACTTTGACACTGCTTGAAACTATATTACAATATATGTTAATATAAAATTATTTAATTAGTAATTATTCTAATAATAAAATTTATCCAATTAAATATTTTATTTTACAACAATACACAATATAAAATGTTGTTAATTACAAAAAAAATCTAAAAAGGTTCTAAATAATTGAAAACTATTTAATCATATGCAACACCATTCCCAAAATTAAATTCTAAATACATTTAACTAATTATAATTTACAATCCTCTATATATCTCCACTACTATATACTTTAAATAAATAACACCATTATAACTACTTAAACAATTCAAAATAAACACAATACTAAAATGAATACCATAATAATATTTGACACTAATCCTTTAAATTAATTCTAAATACTTTAAACAAGCAACATATTTACAAAAACATATATAATATAATCACATTATTTTTCTCGGCCAAAAATAAATTAAAACATTTATCCGCGCTAAAATCATCTTTCGTGGTTGCAAGCACCAATGGAGTTGTCATCTTCATCCAAGTTGAGACTGTCGTAGCATAGCAAATGTATGAGTTTGGGAAGAATCTCAGACTCTCTTTCCAAATAGTTGATGACATTTTCGACTTCACTCAGTCAACAGAGCAGCTCGGGAAGCCAACATGGAGTGATTTGGCTAAAGGTAACTTAACCAGGAGAGCACAAGAATTTGCTAGATAGAAAGCTGATGATGCGATAAAGAATTGAATATTCTAATTACTAATTGATGATTTATTGTTTCCAAATTCTACTTTTTAAAATCAATATACCTTGAACACCAATATATTTTCAATTTAAAGTTGTTGTAGTATCCTTTAAGAAATTGCATAAATTACTTTTAAATGTGGATTCTATTATTAAAATTAGGGTATAAGCAAATACTTGGTCAAAATAATCTACATAACAAATATTAATCAAATTACTTATAATTACATACACAACTACAACCCAATCAAACCAATATCATTATACTTTCAATTCTTTACACAAAGAGTACTTACACAATTAGAACCACATTCATAATACTATTAATTCAAACTACTAGAATGAAACTAATAATTACGTAAATTCATCAACTTAAAAAAAACATATTCTCCAAACAAAAAAATATATATGTTCACGGTGTACCGCGGGTCCAATACTAGTCATTTTTAAATAAGAAGTCATTAAGGTTAAATTGGATATTTAACATTATGGAATGTATGTAGATAAGAGAAATGTGTTAAGATTTGTTCTCCTTCATTAAGTGTATTTGAGCATTTTGTCCTTAAACTAATCACTCACCCCCAACACTTTCTATTTATATAGTGACTTTATGCTTAACCGTGAAATCACCAAATTGGGTAGAGGTGTCAAAATGGGTTGTCTACGTCTATTTGATCCGTCCAATAATGACTATTTTTATTATGGACAAATTAGTGATCGTGTCCATTAGCGCTCGTGTCCATTATCGCCCAAGTCCATTAATGCATGTGTCCAAATGGGTTGTCCATTAAAGCTCATTAACATCTGTGTCGCCGGAAATTGCGAGTGAGTTTCTGTTTTAAGAAAAATGTGAATGAGTTTCGATTTGGGAAAATTTGATTTTGACCTAGATTTTAGGCAATATAAGTGACCATTGTCCACCAGTGTCCGACCCGTTTTGTCCGTAGGCGTAGTTGGGCTTAGACAATTTTAACTCACTCCGTAAATGGATTTTTCCATAAACCGCCCATTATGTATTGGACATAGACAAACTATTGACGGGCCAACCATTTTGACATCTTTAAAATTGAGTTGTCGCTCGGTTTTGGTTTATTTTTTGGTTTGGTTTAACGCAATATATATAAACCTAAGTGAATCGGCTCACTTCCAGATTGAATGTTGAATGTTAAATGTTAAATTCATATATTTCTCAAAAACTAAAATATATACACTTGTGAATTTGGTTGATCATACGGAGCTTTCAAATCGGTTTAGTTATTATTGTTAGGGAAATCAAATCTGGTTGTATCTGGTTCAATTTAGGTGGGTTGATCCAGTTAAGTGATTAACCCCTACACCACAAGAAACCTTCTCTCCAGCCATGATCACTACGAGTTGTTGATTGTTCAGACTTGTGTGATTATAAACTTATCTAAGATTGAACTATTCTGAATGATAATTAAAGCAGTCGTTGAGTTTTTGATCCAACACATCTTAGAACTTGGTTTACTTCAAAAATTTAACACAGCACTGAACATATAAATGTATTTATATCCGGAACAGCATACATTGATCTAAAATATTTGCAGTTTTGCACCATGTACTACCGGAGCCCTGTGTGTTCTGTCTAGAGTGGTGAAATATTTCACATATGGAGTCATATGATTCGTGGTAACATTTCATACACAGGTAACTCATTCCTGCTTTGAGATCTTCTCTTTTCTGATTCATATCTGTTAAAAAACTCAGCAAGACTCTTAAGAGTCACTTTCTTCAGATCTATGTGTTCTTCTAACAGCGTAGCTAAATCTTCATGCGACTCTGAGAGCGAGCCTAACACCTTCGTGACAACCTGATAATCAGATTTCCCATTTATCAAACGAAGCATCTGTTCAGCGATTTCCATTACCCTATCTAAGTAGGAAACGGTCGGTTCTTCGAATTGCTTCTCTAGCCTACGTAGCTTAGCTTGTTCATTGTTACCTTTTTCGGGCAAAATCCAAAGGTCCTTGTGCCGAAGAAGCAGAGAGAGTCTTCCTGAAAGCAGAATCCGTGAGAGAAGACTGCAAAATCTGGAGCGCTTTCATGTCTTTCACCTCGAGATCTCTCCATTTTGAAAGTTCTTCGGCTTCAATCACCACTGCTAACTCTGGAACCTTCGATGGATCAGGCGGGACTCCATTTTCGACAACATTCCAAAGTCCTTTCTCCGTTAGTGGAGTTTTCGCTACTGGAGCCCAGATTTCATAGTTCTGGTTATCGGAACGAATGGCGACTAAAATGTTATAATTAAGTGATGAGAACTTGAAAGAAGACAATGAGAGACTTCAACAGCGACTAAAACGGAATATATCAAAACCGTAACCATAACAGATTGTATATGACAATCGAAAAACCAAAATGTTTACTCTTTTAATCTTTACTACAATGCTACCAAAACAAAAAAACCAACTCAACTTAAATAGTAGAATCAAGACGAGCTCAAATGCAAGGCTTAAACCAAAAGATAGATGCCGATTCTCAGTACTTAATCGGTGCAAGAACATCGAGCTGGGATCCAAGTTTCTCCTCTGCAACCTTCTCAGCCTTAGTCCTGAGCTTGATGAGTTGCTTCTTACGCTCATACACAGCTTGTGACCTCTCCTTTCTCTTCACCTCAAGCTCCTGTAAAATCATTAAACCAAAAGTAAATTCACAGTTTCTTCCTCAGATTCAGTGAAAATGATGGCCTCTTAACTAAACTGATTATACAATGTAATAATCCTATGTTCTGCAATAAAACATCAGCAAAATTCACCGGACCATTTTTCTTTTTAAGTCCGTGATCAACTTAGCATTCAAACAATGACAGAGATTTTATAATCAACACTAGTTCTGGTCTTTAAATAAGGGTTCTTCAAATAAAGAATTTATAAAATACTATAGTAATTAGTAAATGAAGCAACTTTTGTTCGATAATCAGAGACAGAAGAAATGAACATAAGAAACACATTACCTTAATGGTATCGTAATGGTTCCAGCCAACCTCAGAAGACAAACGTCCCAACAAGCAGTACTTGTGACCAGCCTGGAGCCTCAAAACCCTAAGCAAAAACAAAGGAACAAGAAAAAACGAAATCAGCTGATAGCTATAACACATCAGACAGTACCATATTATAAGATAGAATAAAGTTACAGAATTACTTACTTGAGAGCATCAGGAATGACCATTCTCTTAACCTTGTCATAAGGAGGTGGGACTCCTTCAAAAACCTTCAACCTCGCAAGAGCAGCCGCACCACGCTTGGTCTTGTGTGGAATCATCCTGTGACCAAAGACACAACATTATATGACCATTCACTAATAAACTTTTCACTTACAAAAATGATTCTACAACACATTTTCAAACTTATGATCTCTAAAAATGAAAACTTCTTCATAGTGAACTGACCAACCTAACCAAATACAAACTCTAACGAGCTACACAAATGATCGTAATTTGATTCTAAAAGGTGAATTTTTTTATCATATTGAATTGATAATCACAACATTTACAGATTTTACCGATTCATAAACCATACAAGCTAATCATAGTAAAACACAACTATCCAAAAACACCATAGTCTAGCTCAGATCTTCATTATTCCAGATTCAAATCATTACAGTGTGAAATTAAAATTTAAGAATTAAGAAGATTTAGGGTTACGAACCCGCGAAGAGTACGCCAGAAGATCTTAGACGGAGCACGGAAGTGAATAGGACCATGAGAAGGTTTAGTATTCATACGTTTCCTAAGAAACCTCATGTACTTCATCTTCTGACGAACCAAGCCACCGGAGAGACAAATCTCTTCGCATCGAACAACCACAACTTTCTGGCCATTGAGCAATTCCTTAGCTATGATTGAAGCAAGACGACCCAACATGTGGTGACGTGCGTCGACCACAACACGCTTAACGCAAATCCCTGACCCAGACACCATCTTCTCGATTCGATTTGAGCTGAGTTAAATCTCTCTGCTTCCGCCTTTTCGTAGAAGGGTTAAGAGTGAACTTCAATGGTGAATTTATATATGAGGGTGAAGTTAGGGTTTCTTCTCCTAAAGAGGATTATGGGCTTTTTCTTCAACCTAATTTTTAATTGGGCGTTTAGTGTTATAATATAGGCCCAATAAAACCTCAGAGATGAAATAAACTCTTTTTCTTCTTCTTTCTTCTTCACAGGATCAGCAATGAATATAGCTTCGAGGATTCGACGAAGTTTTTTTGCAGAGAAGACGAAGAAACTTTCAAATGGAAATAGCTCTGTGAATGGATCGAGTAGAAACGAAGATGATTTTCTTGGAGTGACTGACGAACTAATCGATCATGTTAGATCCTTCACCATTGACACGTTTAAGAACTTCTCTCTTGATGGTAATTACGAAATTTGGGTCCCAATTTTGTTAGGGTTTTTCAATTTTGTGCTGGTTTATGAACTTACCTATATTAAATTCTGAAGCAGATGAAGAAGAAGAGGAAGAAGCGTTTGTGAATCCTGTTGAAGATGAAGGTAATGGAATGAGCTCTTCTGCAAATTTGAAAAAGGACTTATCTGATTGGCAGGAGAAACACGCGGTTCTCGTCTTATCGAAATCCAAGGTTTTTCTTAAATTTTGACTATTTTTGGTGATTGCTTCGAAATGAATTGAATTGGTAGTGGTAGGGATTTGGAACTATCAAGCATTTGATTTTAGATTCAAATCAGAGTGTATGGGTTGAATCTTATAGAGCCTATCACAAAGCTGCTCTCTTCTTGATTAGCTTGCTGAGACTTATGTTACTGAAAATGGCAAACTTGCTCATGTTTCAACTGTTCAAGATGATTTTGTCTTACTGTTGGTGGCTTTAAATGTGGTTAATTAGAAACAATGGATCGATTCTTGTTGGGAATTTTAAAAGCTGCTTGCTCTAAAAAAGAATGATTTTGATTCAAGTGAAGTTGAAGGTTTACTTAAGTTTTGATATTTCTGAGAGATCTATATTTATGAATGAATGTAATTGGTAGCAAGTAAAGCCCTTGGACAATTGGTTATCAATTGAATCAGATTTGGATCAGAGTTTACGTGTTTGAATCTTGTAGTTCATTTGAAAGTGCTCTCTTTCTGAATTGCTTGTAATCTGATGAGGCTTAAGTTACTGAAAATGGCAAGTTTGCTCATGTTTTACCTTTTAATCGTTGACAGAATTGAGTTTGGTCAACTGAGAGAACAATGAGTCTAAACTTGATTGATTTTTGTGTTACAGGAACTCTCACAGCTGAGATTTAAGTTATGCCCGCGTCTCTTAAAGGAAGAGCAGTTTTGGAGGATATATTTCCAACTTGTGAGGAATCTTGTGGCAAAGTAAGTACTTCTTTTTGCCAAGTTTCGTTTGATAACCGCATCTGTGTACTTACCAAGTGTTAGATATACCTTACTGTGTTGATCTGTGTATGATTCCACTTTCATATAGAGTTAGCGAGATGGGTGTTTAGCTAGGAACAAACAGATGACTAAAGCACACGGGACATGGAAATATGATTGGTAAATTGTCAATTATTTTGCAGATATGAGTTGCTAGCAATCCAACAGGCTAAAACCAAGAGGATGGCCATGGAAGACCGGAAAACTTCTAAAACCAAGGGTGTATATGAAGTTGAAATGTCAGAAACGAAGTAAAGTTTGAGTACAGGACCTTCAACTTCATGAAGCTTGTATCCCCATGTTAACGTTGTAAGATTACCAACATGAAATCACACTAAGCATCCTTTGACTTGCTTTCACAGTGTTGCTCACAAGATAACCAAACCAAAACACTTGAATCATTGGAGTTTGAGCTGTGCTTGATCAGTAAATATTGTTCAATCATGTGTTTAAGGGTGACAAAACCAAGCAGGTATAAATGATAATATGTGAACATGATACACTAGTCTTAAACGTTATGTAGTAACAAGAATCGACATCATTATTTATTGTTTTGATTCATCCAATGAGCAAAAAGATCCAAAGAGATGAAATATTTACATAAACCAGTAAACCTAATCTTTAACATGAAAAATGATGCTAACTTGGACTTTTGTAAGAAAAAAATTACAGAAAGCGAGTACCAATAAAGAAGAAAGAGAGAGAGAGAGAGAGATGAAATCTAAACAAAGCATTTTACTGCAAACCTGTGTGACAGAGGAATTGGTACAATCACCCACATGTGAAAACCCCAATGAGTGTACAGTTTCAGTAAATAAGATAATGATAAAACCTGTGACTAAGGATTTTGCTCAGACAAATTCACTACTTTTACAACTTCGAATCCAAAGTTTCTGACTTGTAAAGTAACTCTGATGCGGAACCGCAAACTCAGACAGAGAAGATTATTCAAGTCACTTCTCAATGAGTATGACTTAATTCAGTAAAAATTAGATTTTTATTTTCTTGCAAATGAAAGAGAACAAACATTACATTATTCTTGACTAACAAGTTATACACCATCATCCCCTAAAACCCCATAGTTAGTCTCTGTGTAATTTCATCGTCTCTGTTCCAACACAGATGTTAACCTAAAATCACACAACTTTACATGTTACAACAAACCCAATTCATGGCTTCACTTTGACCCATTCGTAACGCCCTGGTAATGGAATCTCAGACACTATGTCAAAGTTGTACCTGCAAATATTAACTCCCCCAAAATCAGACTCTAAAGCTCAAAGACTTTATAACAACAAGAATCAAGAAACTAAAAATGGGATTTTTACTTTTCAATGAAGAACCTCTGTTGTTTTTGCTCTGCATAAGCAAAGAAGTCTTCAATCTCACTAGACGAAGGAACAACACTTTGTATAGCTTTTGAGTCTCTTATCGAATTACTACACGGCGTCGTTTCTCTACTCCTCCTATAGAACAAACATTGTCACCAAATACATTATCATAATGCTGAGATTTTTTCTGGAAATTTTAGGGATTTCAGATGAAAACAGAGTCAAATTTACCTGTTTTCTGATTCAAAGTCGAAACCTTTCTCTCCAAAATTACAATCTTCTTCCGTCTCCGTCACTATAACCGTCGTCTCCGACTCAGATTTCTTCGCCGGAGTGGATTTAGCCTTAGGGTTTCTTCTCGTTTGACATTCATTGACACACTGTCGCTGCTGCTGCTGTTTTTTAGAATCGGGGATTAATGGAAGCTTTACGAGACGGCGGCTCCGGAGCTGGAGGTACTTAAATGAGTCTGAGTCGTTGGACGGCGAATTGGAATGAGAACGGAGACGGTTGAGAGTGAGGTTCTTAGCGGCTCTGGTTCGGGAACTGAAAGTGGTGGTTGGCTGAGTAATATCCTTAACGGAAACGTCTCCGGCGATTTTTGACTTCTTGATGTATTTTCCCATCTTTGGGAAGATAAATTTAATGAATCTCTGGTGGAGAGTGAAAGGAGGGAAACGATGAAGAAGAAGAAGTGAAGAAGAGGAAGAAGAAAGAACTGATTTTTATTTAATCTGAAATTCTGAATAGTGAAAGCTAAAAGGACGATGGAAATGTTAAAAAGGAAAATAATCAAATATTCAGAAAATTATCAATAAAATAAAAATGTTGGAAAGGGACAAATTTTAGGTATATAGTCATCAGGTGGAGGGTTCGAATGACATTTCCTCAGTTTTGAAGTTTAGGATAGAGTGCAATGGTCTTAGCCAAAAAAACAAAAAAAAAACAAAAAAAAAAGGACAAATTTTAATCATATTTCTTTTGTGTGGTTTGTTTCAAAAAAGCTCACCATGTAGATTCTTCCATACCATACATGATTCAAGAGCAATGCTTCTTCATTCTCAATAAATTTGTTGTCAAAATTGGTCTACTAGCGACCGTCCATGTTGAGAAGTCGTGCTAGAGTTATGTTTCTTGACTAATCTCATTGTTTTTTTTTTTTTGATTAAAGGCTTTCTATTAAATGCAAGGAATTGTTTACAACACGATGAAAATACATAAGAAGAACTGTAGAACTAATAAGAGAATAAATTAGCTTAATTGCGTAAAGCGAGCAAGGATACTGAGGATATACTGATTTCCGAGTCTTTAGCAAGATGAAGACTAGATCCCATGAACCAGAATAAAGCGACACCTAGCCAATGTCATGGATGGCGGCTAAAGCAATACCCAAGAAGATGGTTACCCTCACCCTTAACGGGTTTAAGGTAGGGCAACCGAGCCATATCCAAGAGACCGAGAAGGAGTTGTTACCATGTTATTAGTACTTGTTAAGTAAATGCAATTATTTGTCTATCCAAACTCCAGAGACAACCAAATAACTAATGACATGTGGAAGCTTAATCAACAGAATTACATATCAAAGAGGTATATAGTCTTCTAGAGCACCCGTAAAACAAAACTCTTGCGCATTATAAGCCGGCAAGAAAAGGCTCCAAATATATATACATCAGTAACACCACATAATCTATTCAAGAGTTCTGAAAAGAAGAATGATGATAGGTGGGACTCCCACATGATTACTCATTTCTCTTGCGCTTTTTAAAAAATCACTTTGGAAATTGCACTTCCAATTTTGAAAGCTTACGCTTTTGTTTAAAAAGATAATGTATCTTCAAGACTTCAGCAAATCAGATACATAAAATTATTTTGGGTGTTTTTAAATAAACAAAAAATAAGTAATACTTTGGCATTTGTATATATATACTAATTTTTGTCTTTTATTTATCAA
Organism: Cardamine occulta; assembly: GCA_028015245.1. Classification (NCBI taxonomy): domain Eukaryota; kingdom Viridiplantae; phylum Streptophyta; class Magnoliopsida; order Brassicales; family Brassicaceae; genus Cardamine; species Cardamine occulta. The sequence continues at coordinate 10,908,915 of CM051372.1, read as the reverse complement.
GAACTTTGATTACAAAAACTATTTGAATCATATGTGAGGTGTTGAAACTTAAAAATGATTAATTTGATCAATTGAATAAAATTAATCATAGGAAATATTTCCTTAATTTTGGAAAGTTTCACTGAGTCTTTGAATTTATATTATTTTTTTCCAAGATAAAATAATATGGTAGTCCTCAACTGAACAGAAGAACTTTTCTGAAATACATGTTACAATTAGTATTTAAACAAATAAAAGGCGTATTCGACTATTCGGCTAAAATGATTTATGAGTTGTTAATGCAGCAAAAATAATAAAACGGTGCCGAAAGACGAAAGTAATAAGTTCTTTAATCTTTATTCCGTTGAGCGTATATTAATTATTTCGGTTGACCCATGTTTAAACACGACGAATTCAACACTTTTTACCTAATATGTAGAAAAGTCATTGTGCTTGTGTGCAATTTCTTTTTATGTTTTATATCTGAATACAAAGATGATTGTGTTATGTGTATCAAACATGTTTTGGTGTAAGAAAATAAGTTAGTTCGTTAGCATCTATGTTCAATTTTTTTTAATATAAACAAAAGAACAATACAAAAATAAAACGGTAGCTAGGATTCGGATTTTCAAATGTCATAATGCTCGACAGATTATTGGTTCCTAAAAAAAAAAGAGTCAACCATCTATTAACTCTACACATTTCACAAAAACGTACACATTAATTGTATACAGATACGTTTGACGGTAGTAATTTGTTTTCTTTAGTAAACAAGTGTTTTATAAATCAACATCATTGGGTTGATTAGTTATAAATTTATTTGCTTTAGATTTATTAGCATTGGATTCCTCTAATTCTCTTCAATGTATTGGTTTTGCTTCTATCGTTATGTATCATCTCAACAACCATTATCTTTATGATGTAAAACTTGAGATTATCTTTTAATAAGTTGTTCTTCTAAAAGTTGACTTGTTGGTATAATATGTTGAACAAATAAAGTATTTTTGACTACATGTTTATAATAACTGAAGTCCCTATATATATAATTAAACTTTTTTGCAAAAACTATAGTTTAAAATAGTTGAAGTGTAAATATAAATCACACTTTCATTATCTTTTTTGTGATTAGTACTACGGAATCGTGATGCGATACTTAATTCTACCGTTAAATGAAACATACACAAGAAAAATAAAAGTTATTTGTGCCATTTAGTCACTCTACGCTATATCATATGTAACCCATGAAACAACAACAAGATGAGTAGTGTCCTAACTTTTGTTACAAAGATCGAGAGGCTTATTCATTATGAGCAAGAAGAGGAATTGCTTTAAAATCCTCAAAAATTTTGGTAAATTCTCATGATTTTTTGTTATCGAAGATGTGTAAAAGTGTAATTCTCATGAATTTATGTGTTTTGGTTCCAATCGCACGCATGACGATCACGGAACACTCCTTTCGTTCATCCAAACACGAAGACATAATCGTAGTAATGTATCTTATTTAACCGTAACAACGAAGGCACACGAGCGATGATGACTCCGGCAATCATGAAACAGCTCAGATCGACGTTACCGAATCCCCAAAATCAGAGAAAACAAAAGGTAAAAAAGGAAAAAAAAAATTAAATAATATGCAATAACTCTCTTCACGTCCTCCCGCCCTTTTTATCAGGGGCGCCAAAAAAAAAAACTGTTATTACAACAACACTTTTTTTCTTTTTCTTTTTGAGTAAAGCGATGTTAAAAAGACAGAACCCGAGAAACGATTTACGACGCAACAGCAGTTAGGGGTCCCACTTCCGACCAATCACATCGTAGCTGCCTTACACGCACTGAAAGGAGAATCTTTCATCGTAATGGGTCCCTTTTACTATTCTCAATTCTTCAAGCAAACCCACACGGCCACAAGATATATGAGTATAAGTTTGGCCTCTTACGGAGCGGATATCCGGCTCATTTGGGGATATCCATATCCGTATCCGTATCCGTTCGATCCGTGATTTCATTATTCGTATCCGGATCCGTACGAAAACGGATATCCGGCGGATATCCATATCGGTGTTTTTAAAAAAATTTAATATATTTTAATAATTATTTTGATTAAAAATTAACAAATGTCCGGATATCCGCTGGATATCCGGGTTTTCTTAAGGATTTTGGGGAAAAAATAAAAAATAAAAAACGGATAATTTACGGATACGGATATCCGGTCCGAAATATTTTCATTATCTTTATCCTTATCCGGACACCCCGGATATCCGCTTTTTCGAATACGAACCCGGATACGGATCCGGATATCCGGCGGATACGGATATCAGCTAACAGGGCTAAGTTTCATAGGCCTCAACTCAATAGTTTTAAATATTCAAACCATTTTACATATAGGATCGAGTAATGTAACCTTGGATAAATGTATTTTAGAGTATCAAAAACCGTTATCTAAAATATTTTCTTACAAAGAAAGTGTAAGTTGTCATAGTTGTGATTTGCCAGTAATGGATACAATTTGGATATTTAATATCACTAGCTACCTCGGTAGGTAAATATCGAATTCGTGTTCAGGAATTTCTGATAGTTACAGATAATTTTTAATATTTTTTAAAAAGATAGATTACTTTGAAAATTCTTGGGACAACTTTGAATCATTTTAAAAACTTAATAAATAGTTTTATATAATCTTTAAATTTTAATTAACAAAATGGATAATTCAGATAATTATTTGAACTATAACCTTATCTACCGATATAAATTGTCTTCCCTCAAACGAATAATTCATTATTTTGATCCAAAATTTTATAATTCGGCTCAAATCCGAATAAAGTCGGTAACCCGACCCAAAATGCGCAAATCTATATGATAGAAAAATGTAATATCAATTAGACATGGATACAAAGCAAGAACTTGTTAATTTTAAAGTACTTGCCACTCGACTTGATCTGTACAAATAATTATATTTTTGGCTTGTTACTTGAGTTTTGATTTATCCAAAAACCAAAATGAGTACATGCTAGAATAAGTACCCACCTAAAATTTGATTTGCAAGTTACTTGATCCGTCTTATTACTTGTCAAAGTCAACTATTTATTACTTTAATCTAAAAAATTAAAAAAAAAACTATTTCATACATAATATCCAAAGTTGATGACTTTTGTTGCAATGATAAGTTCTCAGTTTTGTCGCAATAGGAAGTTTTGACATTTTAGATTTATGAACCAAATCAAAATTATAAAAATTTATAATAATTTAAGCTATTAATCTATTATAATAATTTAAACATTTGTAGTTTAGTAAAAAATAATTATAAATAAATATTAAATAATGGATATCAAGTAATTTTTAACGGGTAACAAGTAACAAGACCAGGAGTATAATTTTTTTTGACTTGTTAGCTTAGACTTGCAAGTAATCTAATTTGCTAATTTATTACCCGATTTACTAAGAGCAAATACTTACAGCAAATACTTACTTTTTTAAGTAGCTGATACAAAACGAACAAGGAGGAGTGATTATGCCCGACCCTAATATCAATCCATGTTCTTGCATTATACACAAGCAACACACCAAATGCAAACATAATCGTTTTTTCTTCCTCGACTTACGCTCACAATTAACAAATACATTAAAATATTTAAAACCATAGTTGTATATCACAAAAAAATATACAATAAATGTCATAACAAACGCAAACACAATAAATGTCTCTCTATTACTAAAACCAAAAAAAAAAAAAAAATGTCTCTCTATTACGAATAGATTATACTTGACTTGCTGCTATTTCATTCTGTGCTTGATGACTCATTAGAAGAGCCATGAGGCCTTTCCTCACCCTCATCGCTACCTCCACCTTCGATTGAGTTAACCATCGGTCCAAGAAGGAAACCAATAGGATTGAGATTGATCATAAGCTGCGGAGCCTCTGCGCGCTCAAGCCTATGGTCTGCAGTGTGTTGCTGGTTGAATCTCCCTGGAACTTTTGAAGGAGTCTCGTAACAGTCTTTGCAAAGGTCATATCCAATTTCCTCTTTGCAATCTATGCATCTGTATCGATCTCCTATGATTGGATACACCTGCACAAACCATACCAATGTCACATTACGATTCACATATTTAGGTTTTTACAATTGGTTAAGATGATAAAGCACTTACTCCGCAAGAATCACAACCAGCATTGAAGTGAACGTTAGATTCAGGGTTTACCCACCATGGCATATCATTGTTGTTGTTGACGGATAAGGATGTGCCTTCTTTGAGAAAGCTTTCAAAATCTAAGTATCAGGATAAGATGATTACAAACTATGAGTCTCTGTTTCCATATGAATCTCACATATTCTATGTAACAACAAAAACTAAGCTTTTGAGAGCACAAGAACATGACATGCGTCGGTTACAAATTGGTTCAAGGCATATATAGATGTAGGGACTTACTTCCTTTGCTAGTATGGGCATGCGTTTTTTGAATCCCACTTCTCCTTGAATTGTATTCTTCAGGAAAGTTTTCCTCCAAAAGCTGATCAAAAACCAAACAAACTTTTGGAAATCCTCTTGGGTCACAAACATTACACTCTTGACATTTGATCTTTTCGCTTTCTTCAGCCATATCTACTACACATCCTTCACAATACACTGGAAAGAAGATTAGACAGTAAATTAGCACATAAGAAAATTCAAAGTCCAAATTCTCAAGCAGCCAAAAGTTAAAAGGAAACATGTAAGATGATACCATGTCCGCAATTGAGAACTACGGGTCGCACAAGCAGCTCCTTACATGCTAAACATAGCAAATCATCTTTTGAAATTTGCTTACTGACTTTGTTATTCTTAGGTAAGTCATTCTCATGAACATCGGGTTCTTCATTGCAGGGAATACATGAAGTGTCACCTCGACTTGGTAAAGTAGATAATAACTTCGCTGCATTAGAGCACTCTTCCACCTTCTGTGGATCTAAATACATAAAATTGCAAGCATAAAGCAGATTATTAGATAGCACAAGTTTATAACACAGCAAAATAAAAAAGATCTCATGTGTGTGTGGTACACTCACCAGAGACGTTTAGAGAATCTCCACTACATACAGACTCATCTTTAGCCTTGTGTTCATCCAGAACAGTATCAATCTGAGGAGAAAAACAATCATGTTCTTGCTCTTCCTCTGAAACATAATATTGACAAACTATGATCAACAAAAGTTGCACCTTAAAAACAACACTTACATAGGATAATTTTAAGTTAAACCCAAGATAGAAAGTGCATAAGAAAATGTAAGCAATGACTCACTTAAAACTTGCTCTTCTCTCTTCTTATGCGAAAGTGGGTATATCTTCTTTAGAAGAAAATGAAGCTTCTGGCACACAGACGGAAAGTGAACATACGGGTCCCTACATATAGGACAATGAGACTCGCGAAAGCCATTCATTGACTTATGCACGCACCAGAAACATGATAGATGACCACATGCTGCATTGCAATCCACAAAAAGCATTAGAAGCTAAGCATTAGAAAACAAAAGGTAAGAAAAGTCTTGCAACGTAGTCAAACTTACATAGCACAATTGGTTTGTAAAGAAGTTCCCTGCACAAGAAGCAACACAAGTCAATTTCTAATTTCATCCCCAGAGAACAGCATAATATGTACCAGAAATGGCGATAAACGCGCAGATTCATCAACCAATGAATCGAAAAATGCATAGTATTCATCATCACTTCCATGAGTTAAAGAACTGACCAATTAATCATTCAATTGAAACACTATAAATGAGAATATAATTGAAGCCATGCGATTCAATTACAAGCAAAGATTAAGAATTCACAATCTTGACATCATAGAGACAAATAAAATCAATTACAGGACAAGGCTACTAACAATTCCAATAAATAATTGTATAAACATGAGATGTTTCGAATTAGCTGCTATGATCCCCTAATGTTAAACCTATTCGATTTCTCCAAATTTAACCTAATTACTTACAAGGTTAGGGGAGGCGGATCAAAATTCAATTCAGAGGACGGATGAAAAGAATCGTTTACAGGCAAACGCAGCAGAGAAACTGATCGGGGATTTCTTCCGGTGCTTCATCGGACATAGGTTCGGCCAATGTTTTTTGGTCAGCCATGTGAGAGAGATCTGAGATGTGAACGGTGGAGCGATGCTTTAGCTTTTAGCGGCAAGAGACCAAATCCACCACCGTACCCATTTCTGCCTTCCTTTTAAGAGGAAACCAATTATAATTAATTAATTGTTATTGACTCTAACTAGGGCTGGGCACAAGTATCCGTTACCTGCCCGACCCGCCCGGTTCGTCCCGTACCCGCCCCGTTCAGCCAAGTACCCGCTCCGTTCAAGCCAAGTATCAAGCTTTCATGATTTATTACCCGCCAAGCCAAGTCAAGTATCAAGCCGGAAAATTTTTTCTGCTATCCGCCCCGTTACCCGTCCTTTACCCGTTATCCGCTATCCGTACCCGTTACCGCCCCATTACCCATCCATTATCCGTTACCCGCCCCATTACCCATTTCATACCCGCAAAAATACCCGTTACCCGTAAAAAAATATTCGTAACCCGCAAAAAATACCTGTAACCCGTTACTAAAAAATAATAATAAGTAATTACCTGCAAGTACCCGTTACCCGCGGGTATCCATTACCGGCGGGTACCTGTGGCGGGGCAAGTAACCCGCAAGCCTCGGGATTTTGGACGGGTACTTGTTTCGCCGGGTACCCGTTCTCGGCGGGGCAAGTACCAAGCCGACAAACTCAATTACCCGGCGGAGCAAGCAGGGTACCAAGGCAGGCAAAAAAACCGGGTATCCGATACGTACCCACCCCTAACTCTAACGTCAAATATATATATATATATATATATATATATATATATATATTTGTGTATATATATATATTTGTGTATATATATATATTTGTGTATAAATATATATACTTACATTATCACACTTACACAATGTTACAATATTTATAGTAGCCATGATTGTGATAAAGACAAGTGTCTTATGAGAATAAAGAAATGATAAGAATGGATAAATAAAATGGATAAAAACCTAAAAATACACTAACTGAGCTATTTAAATCCAAAAATACACAAACTTAATTAATACACCAATTCATATAATACATCATATAAAATACACAAACTATAAATTTACTGTCTTTAACAAAAATTTGCTTTAACAGACTGAAATCTTTCTGTTAAAAATAAATATTTTTTTTATCAAACTAAATTTGAAAATTCAATTAGATCTAAATATTATGGTTTATAGAAACCCTTATTTTTACATTTTTGTATAAAAGGGAATGAAGTTGTAGAGAAGAAGTGATACACTTTTCATTTTTGCACCTCCAGTTAGGAATATGATAGGAAGATGTAAGAAATATAATATAATTAAAAATCCACACGAGTCACCATCCAAGAAATATCGTTTAACTCGAGAGGGGCGGGTCATGACGTGTTCTTTATGTCGACAAGAAGGACACAGAGCTAACAAATGTATAAATGCTCCTAATATATAATACGGTCCACCTAACCGGAGGGGTAGGCCGAGAAAATAAATGGTAACATCTATACTCTATTCTCAATTTCACATATCATAATAACATTCACTTGGTTTTTGAATAACCTTTTAGGATCTGAAATCAAGTTCTTCATCACAAGTTGTGGTGGCTTCACTTCAGGGTGAAGCTTCTACTCAAGCAGGATAAACTCAAAAAAATGTTTCACGTACACTTGGAAGTCGGAAAAGAGCAGCATCTCAACCCATAGTTCAATCAAGCAGTAGTTGATCTTCTTCTTTTGTTTCGAGTTATTTGAAGTATGAATTTTTGAGGTGGAAGAATTTTGATAAGAGATTGAATCGATGCTGCTATGTTAGTTACGTGACTTTGATCTTTCTCTCTTCTTGTAACTTTTTTTTTGTCGTTTTGTTATCGAAAAGAGACAAAATCGTGTTACACCATATGATTTAATGTTGAGAATTTTCCTTTCTAATATTTAATTCAGTTTTTTATTTTTTCTTAATAACATGTTCTTAATATAGTTATTTAATTCTACGTTAAGAATTTATTTGTTGAAAAGAAAAAATAATCAGTTTGTGTATTTATTGGAATGCTTTATAAGTTTGTGCATTAATTTGAAGAAATTAAAGTTTGTAGTAATTTTTTAGTTTATGTATTTTTTTTATTTATGTAGTCCAATTCGTGTATTTTTAGGCTTTTATCCCAAAACAAAATGATAAGTGTCAATGAAAATGTAGGATTAGACAAGTGTTATATGAAATGTTAATGTGATGGGTACTCACATGTGTTAATGTGTGTTTTTAACATTAATATAATTTTACTAATGTAAGCCAAAAACCTTTTAAAAAAGAATTTGGGAAGAATTCTTTCATGCATATTTTATTTGCCAACCTTATCATGCATACCATATTCTTGATACAGATTTTTTTTTGATACAGATAGATATATTAGGAAGTATAAGATGTTCCATGCCATAAATGAATTAAATATGTTGAAGAAAAAAATTTTGGTTTAAAATTAAATAACTTATTAATAAATTAGAAAATATAATTTATAGACTGTTCAATCCAGATTATAATTTTATTTTGATTTACAATTTTTTGGTTTAAAAATTTTCGGTTTAAAATTTTAGACTTAAAATAATTTTTCAAGATCTACAAAAATTTGTTTTTTTTACCAATAAAAAGTTTACGAGTCGCCAATAACAACTAAAACCGTAGTAATAAAACCCGTAGTAATAAAATTCAAACTCTACAAAAAAAAAACCGATTAGATTGAATGCTCAAACAACATAATAGAAACGATCTCTGACTGTAATGTGTCTACTACCTTCTCAATCCTCTAGTGTAGATTTCTTCCCAACGACGAGGTAGGCACCAAAGACAATGGAGGATCGATGTTATATCAAAAACCAAATGTGGAATTGCGAGGGCGTTTGAGAGAATAGGTTCATGCAAGATTTCCCACATGACCAAGTGGACTAGATTTTGATTGTGTTTAGTCTTCTATAGATGAAACTGGCAATTTGTGGACTTTATCACATGTCCTTTTCACAACCATAAGAGTTGAGAGACTATTCCATTGGTTCTCACACTTTTTGAAAAACTTACAATTTTTTATTATTATTAAAATTTTTATAATATATACCAATGTGGATGTTCTAATGGTATCACACCTTCCACCATCACATATCGTTTTATCACATCATTAGTCTATAGCAGTCCTCCATCCTTTTTTCGTCTGTTTTTATAAAAAAGTTTGACTGGTTTTTATAAGTACTGCTTTCCACGAGCGGCGCTAAATTTTAATTAGGAGGTCCAACACAAAATATAAATATATATATATATATATATTTTTTTTTTAATTAGGAGGTCCAACACAAAATATATATATATATATATATATATATATATTTTTAAACTCTCTTTTGTGATAGTTGTATGTAAATGAAAATAAATTTTAAAATCTACAAAAATTGGGGACCTATTTATATATTAACATATCTGGTCTTTTAAAAAGCTGGAGGTTTTAATTATATGTTTTATCATGTTTAGTTCACAACCGGTCTTGGTCGTGATATATATATATATATATATATATATATATATATATCAGTTATGGATCTTCTAACACACTAAAATAATGTTATATGTCTATTCTGAATGGGTGGAAGACTTGAATCAAAAAGCTAAACGCTATTGATGCATTCTCATTGTTCCAGCTTCTCGACGCCGGTGAAGCCATGACTCGCCGGCGTCGGACATTTCTCTTTTCTAAATGGTCCTTCGCACATTCACCTGCTCTCCCACTTGGTTTACAAACTGAAAGTCCCACCATACATATTCTCAAGGAGAAATGGTGGAGATCCATATCTAGGTCAACAATTCAGCAACTGTTTTCAGAGGGTGCTGTTAAAATGGACCTGGCCAATAAGCTTTATATTTATTCTTATGTTGTTAAGGCCCATAGTTAGTTGCATAATCTTTTTGGTGGCCGGCCCTAATCGGAACAACCTACGCCAGCCAATTTCAGCTAAAGGAGAGAACCGTTTCAAATCTTTTCCTCTCCATGAGAGGTGTGCTTATCTCGATCTCTTTACTAAAGAAGATGTCCTATGTCCTAACCGAGGTTATGGATTTTTTTCACAAAGTCACGTTGACTAATCTAATGTCAGTTGATGATTATGGGTTGAAGACTAGTTCTTTCATGGGTGTGCTCGTGTTTGATAGATTCAACACCTCTCCTGACCATCTATCAAGTTTTATCAAGTTTGTGTCTCTATTTGCACTTTATGCTTGTTCTAGTGCGTTTCGGGCTTGTCCGATTACACATATCTATCATGTATCCATCTACTTATGAATGAAGAGCTTGTTTGAAAAAAAAAAAAAAGTCTATTCTGAATGGGATGTGTGTAAGTACTCCTAGGCTAAACTGGGTTATCATTCTTGTATTTATTCAATTTAGAAGCCATATGTTGATTAGTTCAGATGAAAAACGTTGATAAATAAACAAATTAATTAAATGGAAGGAAAATACAATATGTTGTGAATTATTGGATCATAAAGAAAAAAACAAAAGAAAATTAATTATTGGATCATATAATATAAAAATGTTCTACATGAGCGATTTAACTTATCTAGGACTTGAATCCCACTGAACCGCATCCTCATAATTTGTGGATCCATTTTGTTGCAAATGGTTAGGGCCGGTATTGGGAAAATTGGATGTTCCACCAAGGAAGCTCAGGGCTGTAACAACATCACTGATTAGTGGTCGAACCGTAGGTTCTTCATGCAGACACATAGCCGCTACAGCTACAGCTTGGTTCAAACTTTTTTCCGGGTATTCGCCTCGAAGCAATGGATCAGCTAGCTGTGAAAATCTATTCGGATCTCTGAAAATTGGTTGTGCCTAAACCAAAGTTTTTAATTAGTGTCTACATTGATGAATGAGCCATTAGTAAATCATATTATGGTGTTAAAAAAAAAAAAAAAAAAAAACTAACCCAAGTAACAAGATTTTGTTCATGACTAGGTCTCATTGTGTCTATAACTCGTCTTCCGGTTATAAGTTCCAACAACACAACTCCGAAGCTATAGACATCTGATTTAACCGTAAGCTGACCGGTTCTTTGATACTCAGGAGCACAATAACCATAAGTTCCCATAACTCGGGAAGACACATGTAGTGTACTGTTTCCAACCGGACCTAGCTTTGCTAAACCGAAATCGGATAGTTTCGCATCGAAATCTCGGTCAAGTAATATATTAGACGATTTAAGATCTCGGTAAATCACTGGAGGATTAACCTTATCATGAAGATACTCAAGTCCTTTTGCAGCTCCTAAGGCAATCTTAATACGAGAGTTCCAGTCTAGTGGTTTTTGTTCCGGTTCAACATCTATTTTAATTAAATCACCAAACCGGTTTAGTAATCTTTTGGTTTAGCTTTACAAAAATTGAAATGTTGATTTGAGACTTTAGAGATGATGATTTTACCTAGTAGATGATCTTCAAGAGATCCAAGAGGCATATACTCGTAAACAAGAAGTCTTTGGTCTCCATCTGAGCAATAACCGATAAGATTCACAAGATTCGAATGATGAAGAAGACTAAGCATCAAAACCTCAACCAAGAACTCTCTTTGTCCTTGTAATCCATTCTTATCAAGTTGTTTCACTGCCACGATCTGTCCTGTCTTCTCTAGCTTTCCTTTGTAAACCCGCCCGAACCCGCCTTCACCGATGAGACACTCTGGTCTGAAATTCTTTGTCGCGGTGGCTAACTCACGGAACGTGAAAGTCTCTGCCTCGATATTGTTCGATGGCGCCTTGGCCACCACTTCTTCTGTTGTTGTTCTCTCTATAGAGAAAATACATTTTCATATAAAGAATTTTCAAAAAAATGTAAAACGATTAAGGCAAAATTATGAACGTGCACATTTCCAAGAATATTGACGAGAACTTACTTGGTGAGCCTGGTTGCTTATAAGGAGCAGGCATGGAAGAATCTTCATTGTCTGTATATTTCGAAGAGATGCACGAGAAACAACTCATTTTTCTTTTTCTTCTGTAGAATATATTATTGTTCTTCGTTTTAAACCTCTTCTAGTTATGAAAAGATCTTCTGAGACTTTTGATGAGTTTTATACGAAGAACATAGAAATTACCAAACAGTTATACAAAAACCAGAAACAGTTTCAGTTTTGCTGTTTTATGCAGAGTTTTAATAGGTTATAACAGACAAAAGGAGAGAGTTTTTTGCAATGTAACTAATTTGACAGAAATGTTGGCTAATATTTGCCATTAATAAGAAAAAAATATTATTTTACTAATTTAACAAATAATTAAAAAGGAAAAGCAGGAAAGATTATTTATCTTACCAATTATGTTGACCTGTCCACAGGAAGTCATGTTTGTTTATAGATTTTTTTCCTTCTTAGTTCTCTTTTTTGGTTAATGAGGATGCTTATATTTAGACATAAATCTGACAGACAGCTAAACCATATTACTTAATCTTTTATTTTCTATATACATGGTAGAATTTGAAAGTGAACATGCAACCACATACATTTTTGGGATATTTTGGATTATATGATTTTGAGCTGAGGAGATAAACTTTTATGGGAATCTTACGAGTTTTTTTTTTATAACTAAGAAGTTTTGGACTGAACCATATACATCTCTTTATGCCTAAACCATTTTTTAAATAATTTATCCATACCAACTACCACTCGATCATGTGACCTCTTGGATTACCGCACGATATCTTTCCTCTCGAGCTATCGACTTCTAGTAATCATAGTTTTCTTCAATTGATCCAAAACAACTAGATTTATATATGGTCTAAATGGTAATAAAGGTTTTGGATAAACTACTAGATTTGGCAGAATTAAACCGATAATTCTTGATGGTGTTTTTTTTGGTGGATTTTTAAACCAATACATTGAAAAATGACAAGAGAAACTATAAAAATATGATTAAATAAAGATTATTTTAAAAAGTTTAACTACATCAAGAAAATTGTAGTTTATTTGTTCTAAAACAATGATTTCTTTCAGTTTTTCACACAATTAAGTTCAGCTTGGATTCTTTATTCTCCTATAACAGTGGAACTATGTTCTTGGATATTGTAGTGGCAGTTTTTGTGTTAACTCTGATATTACTTTATTTTGTTTTTCTTATATTAGTACTTGTCTTAGCACTTTTTGCATTAGTCACATCTGTTCTAGAAAACGATTTAGTATCCAATCCTGCAACTTTAATTTTTATTATAGACCTTGTTCCATCATCATTTACCATACCATCCGCCACACCCTCTGTTCTGCAACGTGTTAATTTGCACATCATTTATTTGGTAGTATTTTTTTAATGTTCCAAACCTAATTCTAGTAGCACTTGACTCAACATTTATCACAACCTCTGTTTTAAAAGAACTCTGTTCATACAAACATGAGCTCTAATTCCAAAGCACTTCCTTATTTTCCAATCCAAGCTGATGAGGTCTCTTTTTCCCATGTTCAAAACTTAGTTTAGATTCTTTGTAAGACATGTCTTCCTTTTTAATTTGTTCCAACTTCTAATTCATGAATCATGTTCTACAGTGTTCTATGTCATGTTTTGGTTGCTAGCTAGAGTTTCAATTGTATTTGGAGATACTTGCTTATCCTCCTTAACTCATGTGTTAGTTGTCAGCTTCACACCTCTCCTTTACCCTAATAGCATACTCTTTTGCCAAAACAAAAACATGAAAGAGATAGATGTGGTGATCAGAATCACAACATGTTTTGTCATGTGTCTGATTTTGTTGAACATATGGTTGCTTCAAAAGATATTTTAAAACATTTTAAACATGTTTCCAATTAATATTGCGCATATATAGGGTAATTATTGTTATAAACTCTAACATAAAAGAGTGTTTATATATATATATGTATGTATATATGTGTGTGTATTAACTAAAAAAAATTTGAAAATGGAGAAGAAGTGGACGTGAGATGGTGGAGGAGGAATATATCTTTCTCTTCTTATTATTGCTTGTGTTTTACAAATATGTGTGTACTTATAAAGAGTTTGTCACATATTTATAGTGCAAGAAGAAGGATGAGAGATTGACATATATGTGATGATGAGAATAGTTCAAACAAAGACATATGTCTATTGTGTTGGAGAGAAAGACATGTGTCTTTGGCATATGTCAATGTGATGGAAAATCACACATTTATTATATGTTCTTAACACTCTCTCTTGATTATCCATTACTAGTAACATATTGCATATTGTCTCATTAAAAACTTTATCATAGAAAACTTCATTGAAATAAAAACCATGACAAGAAAAAAAGAGCGCAGCGAGCGCAATCTCTTCCTAAAAAATATGGATACACTCTTCTCTTCAGAGATTCGGTTGATGATATATATTTTCGATCATCTTCTTCATTCTCTTGATTTCACCGTGTATGGCAGATATTTTGAAAAAGAGATAGACCTTTATCTTTCACTGTTTCTCCTTTAATGTCTATCTTTTGCGTGTTATTTGCTGCCTCGTTAAAAACTTTGTCATGAAAAAATCCAGTAGGATAAAAACCATGATAAAAGAAAAAGAGTGCAGCCACACATATCATCATATGTCTCCCCTGAAAGATTCATCTTCATAAGTTGCATTTTGATCTCTACTTTCTGATATATCTTGAGTTCTTGACTGTAAGAGAAGAATCTTGGAGGAATATGTCTTGTTCTATCGCTCTTGATATAACTTCCTTTGAATTTGGGTGACACATACAACAATGTTTTTAAACAATGTTGTTGACTCTTCAATGGTGAATATTCTGCTTGATTCTTGTATATGTTGGAGGCATTAATCTAAGCCATACTGATTATTTACATGTCTCATGAAGTGCAATAATTTTGGTATGATTTGAACAAACGACGACCAAAGTCTGTTTCTGGAAATGTCACGAGGTTGTTGTTTTGCCATATATCTTTACATGGATTCGATACAAATTCTCCATCTAAAAAATCAACTAGACCAAACTCAGGGTTCTAAAATAAAATAAGATCAAGTCAATCATACTTTGCAGATAACAGAAGATACATTTTAACTCATTTCAATATCTATTTGTTGGTGATGAGTTATATGTTGTAAATATATTAGTAGCAAATGTTAGGTACAATTAACAAGATATATAAATTTTCGTCAGCATTTTAGTATGCTCTTTCATGACCAAATATATATAATATATATTTAACTTCCTTTAGAAGTGACTAATATAACATCTATTTTGATAGATGTTTAACTGGAATATCTGGAGACATTTTTGTCTTTCTAAGATTTTTTATTCCAAATAATTCCTCTAGAGTTTTGATGATATTCGAAGCATCATGCTTAAATATTTCCCGGAAACATACTTATAATATTATAAAATTTTTAGGGATTAAACTCTTCAAGCATTTCCCTTCAGGTGTAATTCAAGTCACTCATATAGTAATATAACATTTATTTGTCGGATATTTTTACAAAAATTGTCACGACATACCGTTTTATTTTGTATATCAGAATACCCTTTGATGCATTAACTATTGCTCTAATATTCCTCGTTTCTCATACGAGTTTAACATAGAATTAAGTGCCTCTTTCATTTATTGGCTAATAGTTTTCTCTCTACGCTCATCCACATGGTGAAGATTCATGATCCTCATTAATCACATCGCACACACTATATCGTTTATATTTGTCAAAAATCATTTTGTTTTTAGTTCCATATTTCCCGTAATGACATGGTTAATCAAGATCTCTTAACCATTGATCATTATCATTGAGTTACCTGATTATATATTAACTATATGTCAACGGTCTACTGCTCCTCTTGGGGAGTCTAATCCTCTTATAAATAATTATTTGCTCTTTTTGCTTTTTGAGGATTTTTTTTATTTATAGAACCAAAGTAGTCTATCGCCATAAGCTTAGTTCTTCAAGGACATAAATGAAGCATTTCAGCTGCAGTATGAGAATCAATTATCCTCTGAACTTCATGTTCATATTTATTCATATGAGGATCTATAATGATAATTCATTTCATGAAATCTTATCCATCATCTGTTTGATTTGCAATATATCAGAATAGTGATTCTTTGAACCTTTGAATTTTAAGTTCACAATTATTTGTTCAAGAATTCAAAACTATTTAACTTTCTATAATGACGAGAGTTTATTAATAAAAAGATAATATGCAAATCTTTCAATAAGCATATCTCCACAAGGCTCATTATTAAAGTGGAGATTTACCTCCAACAATATGTATTTTCATCTTCTTTGGATATTATTTTATGCGGTGTGATGGAGCATTCATAATGTATATCGCACACCCATAAAGTTCCAAAGAGAACATGTGGGAGAAATCTCTTTAATAACTTGTTGGCTTTATATGTAAAATCATTATTACTTGTAAAATTACATGTTCCATGCTAACACATGGAGATTAATTTCATCATTAATCATTTTGCAATCTTTTAGATTTGCTTTATGAACGATTCATTAAAGCTCATTTTGAGTGTGGTAATTACCTCATGGATGTTCCACTTTATTTCAACCGACGTTCAATAAGCAATAAATTTTCGGATGTAAACTCACCAAAGTCATTCAGATTTTGGGGATGTAAACTCGCCAAAATTATCAACTTACTGTGTCGATATGAGATTCTTTAATTCTTCCCCTCGAGATAATGACTATTCTAGTACATTCATCTCGTATTAATCCCACAAGGATCAATAACATATCTAATCACCCATTTTGAGTAAAGTATTATTCATCAAATCTTTTTTATGTGGGACTCGTAATACCCCTCTCAAGATGTTGGTTTGTCTTATCCATTCATCTCAAACCGATTATAATTTTTAGATCGGTTTTATTTGGGAGTATGATTTAGAAATTGAGCTTATTCAAATAAAAATGGTGATTTGGCCAAAAACCATATGATTCATGAGGTATAACCTACTATAAAATCAAGGAAGAGGCATAAGTTTCCACTCCATAAATAATATATAAATTTTAAGAAAATATAACATAAATTTAAATAATTTTAACATAAATGAATGTATGAACAGTAAGCATGCGAAGCTATATATGTATATAAATATATGTGTATATTAATTAAATAAAGAAAATTTGAAAATGGGGAAGAAGTAAATGTGAGATGGTGGAGGAGGAATGTATATTTATTTTCTTATTATTGCTTGTGTTATTATAAATGTGTGCACTTACAAAGAGTTTGTGACATATTTATAGTGCAAGAAGAAGAATGAGAGATTGACACATATTTAATAATGAAGATAGTTCAAACAAAATCATATATCTCTTGTGTTGGAGAGAAAAACATGTCTTTTTTAGCATATGTCAATGTGATGCAAAATCACGCATTTATCATGTGTTCTTAACAATTATCAATTTTTAATAATTTGTTGATTTTATCAATTTGTCCATTGTTCCACTCGGACACATAGCTAGCAAGGGGCCAGTGGGATTAGCTGACCCTGGTAGGGTTTATATTTTAATAGTCTCTTTAGTGTGATATCTCAATGGGATTAATCGTGGTTGGTATTATATGATTGATTTCTATAACAATGTTTTGATTCCTCTCTTTGACCTCACTCTTTTATTTACCTAATCCTCTTTCTTATCTCCTGTCCGTAGTTCTTTCTTTTCATCTTTACTCTCCGGCCCATATTTCCAAGCTTTTTATATTTTTATCTTTTCCTTTTTTTAGAAGTCAATATATATTTTATTTGAAAATGAATACCAATTATCTCAGTAATTCTTTTTTCAAACATTTTAATTTTAAACCTTCTTATGTTGTGATAAAAAAAAAATCCTTAATATATATATATATATATATTGACCGCTATGATCAAATATTATTTATATCTGCCACTGTTGATTTTCCACCAAATTCTCATTCGATTTTTCCACCTAAGATTACTTTGTAATATGGAAAATTGGGATGCATTGGGATTTTATTCAATTAATTGACAATTTTGTAATATATAAAATTTTCTAATCATAATTAGATTATTTTTATGAACTAAAAGTATATTAAAACTATTTGAAAGAACATGTATATAAATCAACTAATATAAACGGGTCTCTAAATGAAATTAAACTCAATATCTTTGACAATCAACCAATCTAAAATTAGAATCGAACCAGAATCTGCATTTATCTACTCCTCAGCACGCAAATGATTTGGCCTACGTAGCTCCAACTACAAGGTCTCTCGTTCTTGAGAAGCTGGATTTTCACTTCTACTTCACAACATTGACCTGAAATAAATCTCAATAGTTTATGCGTACCAACTTCAGAAAAAATACTAAAAGTTTTTTTTTATTTTTGTTGAATTAATTTGGCCAAGTACACTAGCTCCTAACAATTCCTAACATTGTTGTACATTTATGCTCCCGAATAGTAGAAAACCATACATTCTAAACGTGACAACTTGAACATATATATTACTTAGATGTATGCAATATCAATTGATTTTTGTTAAAGCTTTTTTGTTATTTTGGGGGTAAATTCCAAGACAGAAGATAGTGTTTGATGTCCAATCAAAATTGTAGCTAGTAAAATAGCTATAAGAAAACAAAGGCCGTTAACAAAAATACAATATACACGAAATAAAGAAAGAAATAGAAGAAAAGTGGAACATCATAAAGCAAATGATTGATGGCGTATAATTCAACAACAAGGAAATGATACGATTATGATTTTCAAATCATCACTTTTTCTTATTCAGCTTTTGTTTTTTTCTAGGAAACTGTTCTTTGATAAGACAAAAAGCTACGTTAGGAAGCGATTCTCGTCTAACAATTTTGCTTCTTCTTCTCTACAGTCTCATGTCGTTCAACCCAACGAAAGAAAAAGCTGATTTATATCCACATTTTTCTGATATATTTTAAAATAATTCACAGAAAGATAATGGGTCTTCTTACTTCTTTGTTGAATCGTATAGCATATAGTTGGGTATGAATATTGGAGGGTCCATAGTAACATGAATTATTAATATCTTTTAAGAAAAAAAAAAGATTATTACTACTTTTTCCGGTAGGGAAGAAAACTACTTTTAGATAATTGATCTCGGGTTAAGCTGTTTTGCATTTTTCTTTTCCAAATTATAATTAGAAAGGAAACAATTTTGTCCGGACAAATGAGATCGAACAATTATTTGGGATTAGGGAACTACCTCGAGATCTTCATTATCATTCACTAGTGTTACAAATATGGTCCTTCGGTTTCATGTTCCAAGTTTTATGATAAGGGATTCTATAAGCCCCACATACTTTGTGAATGAAATATTGAGGTGGCTAGATACAAATTTGAGAAAAATAAGAGTATATATTTCTTACAAATCTAATTTCAAAACTTAAAATGTGGAGGAAACAATAGTAGAACGAAAAAAAGATTTCAGAAGGAAATGAAAGGGTACCAAAGTGATCGATCCAAAGATATATACTAAATCCATGATAATTCATACTAAAAAATCCATAATAATTAAGCTCATCTCTAATCTCCATAGATTAAAAGATTCTCCCATATACATATAAAACTGATCTATAACTTATCTTTCAAACTCACAGGTAAAAAAAAAACCAGATGTGCCAACTCACCTAGTTGGAAATAGGGTTTGGACCACTAGGAACCTCATGAGCATCATTTCCAAACTCTCTCCTTCTAGAAGTGCGGCTGCGTCGTGTGTTATTCTTTGGTTGCAGATCCATTGTCTTTGATGAAGCTTGAACCGAAGGTTCGAGGAGAACCCTCTTGAAAGGAGCAATCGTAGATGTGGAGTGATGACAAGTCATGGGGATTGTAAGGCTAATGAAGAGAAGTAAAGATAAGAAGATGAGGAGAAGGAGAAGAGTATGAGAATGTGATGATGATTTGGTATTGGCTTTGTCATTTGATGTTGCCATGCAATTTAGAAAAAGAAATAACCTCCCCCCCAAGATCCCAAGAGGGTTCAATATCCATTAACCAGCCACGAACAACTCGAGAGCTGGTCAGAGCCGCGAGATAAGAGAAAGCAAAGAAAAGAAGAAGAATGAAAAGAGATAGATGAAAAGAAGAATGAGCTTGAGATAAAGAGGAACAAAAACAAGGAAAAGAAGAAAGAGAGAGGTTTTCAAATTTTCACACTCGTGAATTTGATTAATAGAGTAAAACCAAAACAATGGTATGTTAAAGATGTATGCAAAATAGTCACGAGGTATATAATTACTAAAGCACCCTTTGTGAAAGAAGGGCCTGGAGAGAATGTACATATATGGTGAATTCATACTAGGGTTTGAATAACGCGAGACAAAACTTGTTCCAAATTTATCTTTGGAATAGATTACTATTTAGCCCCTGAAAAGATTTAGAATTGTCGGTAGGCATGCCACTGTAGAACAAGCAATCTCAAGGAATAGGGACAACGAGTGTAGTGGTAATTAGGTCATTAAACGATTATCAACGAATCTTAAAAGTTTAGGCAAAAGCAAAGGTGATAAATATATGAAAGGAGAG
The DNA here is from genome assembly GCA_028015245.1 of Cardamine occulta. Taxonomy (NCBI): domain Eukaryota; kingdom Viridiplantae; phylum Streptophyta; class Magnoliopsida; order Brassicales; family Brassicaceae; genus Cardamine; species Cardamine occulta. The sequence continues at coordinate 10,888,363 of CM051372.1, read as the reverse complement.
GTGGAAGAAAGAATGGTTCTTGGCGTCTTGCTTTCTTCTTTTATTTTCCATTTCTTTTTATATTCTCGTTTCCCAAGAAAATATTTCTTTGACTAACTTGACAAAACACCAATTGCGTACCAACGTGTATCGATTCTAGTCAAAGAGGAAAAACAAAATTACTCAAATTAAATATGCTTATTTTCTCATTATGTGTGAAAGTCAAATTATACTCTGTATATATGACATACCTGATTTTATTACTTCAGAAACAACAGAAATATCGAGATTACTATAGACGGGTTTGTCTTCTGTACAACTCTATCATGTCTTTGAAATGAAAAAAAAATTCAAGGAAATAGAATCTAATGAATTGGAAAAATTATAAAAAATTTAGGAAAGTAACATAGAGGAGAAACTAAACTTTGGTTTCACATTAATCACATTATGCTGTTTGAAAAATAAATAATTGTATACATAAATGTGAATTCTTGTACATCTTTTTACGTGGTAAAAGTGTATTCTTAGGTTTCAAATGGTTGTTGCAGACGAAGTAGACTAAATCATTAGCGAACTAAATCATTATATTTTTGGGGCGATTTATAGTTTGCTGCAGTATTAGTTTATTTCTTTGTAAAAATGGACCATAGCTAATCCACAACCGTTTTTTTTTTGAACTATAACTTATAAATGATAAAAAAGTAATTTTAATCCATAAATAGTTTTGTTCATCCTAGGCGCTGCATCTATTCAGAGCTACATTGTCTAAAACACTAGGGCGGTGGCGTTAGTGTATGGAAGAAGACATTATATTCGTTTTATCATAAAAATAATATTCTATTAGTTGTTCAAAAAAATAATAATATTCGGATACGAAGAGACTGTGCATGTCTCCGTTGCGTGGATTGCATGGGTCCCTCGCTTTCTCGGAATGATACCAACGAGAACGATTGTACGTCGTGGTCATTTTCGTCATTTTACGCCTCTTTTTTGTTTTATTTTAAGTATTTATTTATTTTCTATCCATGTTAATTTTAAGCCATTCACATTGACAACTATTTATCAAGATACCAAATATAATACCCATATGGCCGTATTCAGAGCAATTCTGAATCGTCGATGAAACAATTTTATGAGATTGTTTTGTTAGTGTTGAGATGACGTATGACGTGTAGATAAACTTTTAGATAAAGACAACTTGTTTCTATATGTAAAAAATATTATGAATTATTCATCATTTGTTAAGTCAATCCCAATATATTCCAAAAAAAAAAAGTAGCAGCCTTTGTTATATACACTGCAATTACTCTAAAATACATATAATTTGGTATTTTTTTTGTGTTTTTATATTTGCAGTTTAAAAGAAGTGGTGAGATAAGTTTATTCGAGAGAGATCTAAGATTTTGAAAGTAGTAGTAAATTATATATTATTCATGTAGTGAAAAAGTAGATATATGCATGCAAGCGTGTGTAGAAATGTAAAGATTTCGTGTATGGAGGCCACCAAAATGGGTGATGTCGATAAGTCATAATTTGCTTCAACATTCAGCGAAAGGCATTAATGGCTTAAAGATTGGTCCCATAGTGATGATCTCCCATTTTTAGAACAAGCTTTTTATCTCTACTTTTTTTTCATCTACTTTATTTTTAATTACTTTTACCACCAAAGCTTTACGCCTATTTATTTCCACCATGTAACATATATATATATATATATATATATATATATATATCTTCCATTTTTATTAAATTTTTCTTATTTCTGTCCACCTATATTCATTATAATCAAGTCACTTTAACTTTGTCGGGTCTGCACTCGAAAATTTTCAGGGCCATCAGATGTCTCACAAGGTTACAACAAAAGATTTCAACTATACCACCAACGGAGCCATAAAGAAGTTAGTTAAAGAATTAAACTAAGTTGGTTTACTTTATCTTAATTAATTGAACTATTAAGGGGGAGAGATAAGAGTAAAATGAAATTAGAAGCAAAGATAAAGTTTTTCTCTTCACTAAAGGACATTTTCTCCTGTCGTGAATAAAAGGACATATTTTATATGCTTTGTAGTGTAGCTTTCACCAGTCAAATTGAAAAAAATGTTAGGGAAATTATGGGGTCCCGTAGGCCTCCACTACACTCCAACCAAACCAAACCAAACCAAACCAAGACAATTTCATGATAATTATTTTACAATGATGGCATGTGATGTCAAACAGAAAGTAAAATGTTCATGAGGATTCTTTAGATTCCACCGCTACCGGTAATAATGCGTGAAATTTTGAAAAAGGGAAAAAATGAGAAGATTTTGGAACGATATTTTTCTCTACATTATGGAAGTCTTGGCTCTATTCTTGACAATGATGCTTCACCAGAAATTTTCTTTAAATGCTGGTTTGATAATAATGTTGGCTTTGAAGTAACAAGTAATTTATATACCATTTTCTCTATGAAGTAATTGATATATTTTTTTTTCAAGAAACACAAATCTTGGGATCATACGCAAATGGATGAATGAGAAATTGAAAAGATGGACAACTTTTTTTTTCCCCTTTGATGCTTTATCTTTGTGTAAAGCTTTGTATGATTGGTTAGTCTTGTAGAAAGTTTTTCAATTAAAATTTTGGACCAATATGCAGAAAATAGATCTCTGTTATTGTAAAGACTGCTTGAAGAGATGTAAGCAATTTTTAGTTGTTATTGCGTTCGCCAAAGACAGAGAATAGATAAGATATGTTTGTTCCTTTCAAGACCCGTATGTACTTATGAACAATTATATTGGTTGTTTCTAGAGTAATATCAGAAGCTGATCTAAAGATTTTTGTGATGAATGAAGATGGGAAGTCCGTGAGAAAAACTATTAATATAGTTTACGATATAATCTTTAAAATGTTTAGATCTTTTAGTAGCTTTCATAATATGGTTTTTATTTAATTTAATTTATTTGGACCGTTGTGTTTTAAAAAATATATATATTTTTAGGTTTATAACTTTTATTAAAAATCTGTTATTCTATATTATATAACACATCTAGACAAAGTCATGTTATATTCATACACATTTAGACGAAGTCATGTTATATTCATATTGTAGTTTTAATCTTCTAAATGTTAATAGCATGCATGGATAGAAAATACCACTAGTAAAAAAAATTTGTAAAATGATAAATCTCACCTCATTGTTAATTCATATAGAGGATCTTTAACTATAAATATATTGTATATGCACACATATAACTAAAAATATTTTCATACTTATTAATGATATATTATTACTCATTCATTTGAATTTAAAATAAAAATATGATTAACTTTATAAAAAAATCATAAAGAAAATAAAACTAAAATTCGATAGAAGACAACATACAAAAGAAAAAAAAGTCAAATGACAAATGACTAAAATTTAGATGTATCACTCTTCACCCGAAAAAGTAAAATTAGCTGTATCACTCGAGGCCATAGTTTCTCTAATTTCTTATTTTGTGCACATATTTTGTGCTCAAATTTGTCAACATTTTTGATTCGGTGATCACTCGTAGTACCACTACAGCGAAACTTAAGCATGTCAAAGATTGATAAAGTTAGATGAGTGAGAGACTCTTTGTTAATAGGGGTCTCTTTGAAATCATCTATGTTTGAACCATTTCATAAAGTCTTAACTCTAAAGAGAAATACTTAATTATTTTTATGTAAGAGTGAGTACCATAGAGGTATTTTTTTTTTGTTAGATTTGCTTTAAATCTCTTACAATCAAGATCGGAAATGATACAAACAAACTAATGAGTCCTGAAATAAAACATGCAAAGTCATCAAGATAAACACTAAACATTTCATCATCTTCCAAATAATAAACAAGAATACACCGGAAAACAATGATCTAAATTCTACATTAAATAACAAATTTCATCTTTAGAAACAGGTTCCTACATTTGTTCATTCTCAAGCAATAGATTATAGATGTCACTGAAGAAGCAAAGATTTTAATCAAGAATCAATATGAATTTGCCTCAAATGAGCAATCCAAATATTAATTAGATTGCCCAAGAAGATGAAAGTATCCCACCAAGTAGAAAACTGAATACTGGAGCCCATTTACATAATAACTGCCTGGAACCCAAAAATAAAAATATCATAGGCCCAATGTAAACTTAATAAAACAAATCTCCTTGGTCTCCAAGCCACAGATCGATCTAGGGTAAGATATAAATCTCTATCTCTATCTCCATCGAAATTGTCTATTTGATGCTTTACCTCTTCTTCTTTTCTTGGTTGCTTAGGATCTGTAGTCGATGATTAAAAACTATAGTAGATCTGCTTTAGTATTCATCAGTTTTAGACTGATTCTTGGGAATTTCATGTGATGTATCATCATTCATAGTAAAATTAATAGGATCAAATCGATCCGTCGTAGTAAATCTATTATAGATCTGAAGGTTTCACGATTAATTCAAGATGCAAATAATATGCCCTCATTTTTAAATAGGGTATATGAACTTGACACCATAAAATAATATCTATGAAGCTAGAGACTCTCACCAAATGCAAAACTCAACCCTTTACATAGCTATAATCATGCCATAATAGATTTAGAGTACTAACACCTTAAAATCAAATGATCAAAAATAGAATTGAACAAAACAAGAGAGGCAGAACATAAAAATTGTACCAAATTACAGTAGAACGAGAGGCGTCTTGAACTATATCATTACCTATCTAATACAACAGAATCCAAAAAGCAACAGAATCGAACATAAAATATGTAGGGATCAAGTGTACACATAATCGAGACTTAGAGTAAATATGTAAGGATCAAGTGACTATCATGGCCACTAAGGGACTAAAAAGGCAAGCTATCCAAAGCTATGTAGTTCTTGATTGAAACTGTACTCGTCTTCTGCTTATTTCAAGAATCTCAAGAACAGAAGACGGCTCATGAGAACCAACGGATCATCCGAGAAAAATCATGAAAAAGTTGGCTGAAAATCAAGCAAGATCAATAAGATAATGGGTATACTTCATACAATGATATAATGATTAATGGATAATTTTTTTACTGAATTAATGACATCCATACACATATCTGGAATCATCTAACTGTCTTATTATAAACAAAACAAAAAAAGTAGAAACATAGAACTAATTAAACATAACATATAAACGAAGACTTATAGAACAGTTTTTCACCAATATAACCTAATTGCATGGGAATGATTACTATGATGATAAATAAATAACCATCTTTATACACTTCATTATTTCTCTTCTCCCTTCATCTCCACTTTACATTATCACTGCCAAGTCACAAAACATCATTATCTATAACATTTTCATCAAATACCACTAGTAACTCTATACTAACAAGTGTCATTATAATGATTCTCAATCTGCTATAACTCAATCAAATGCGATAAAGGGTGTGGATGATCATACCAGTAGCATAAGTAAGCAAACTCAAGCGCGGATCGAAGAACCAATCTGAGTCTCTTCGGAGTTGAAAACATCGCTAATGGAGATCGTTGAGCAGAAACTAACAACTTTATGAAACTTATTAACCGGAGAAGGCAAATGAGGAACACTTCTCCAACTACACTTAACTTTCTCACCACCACTAATCTCACAGATACAAGCTGGATATTTCTTATGACAATCTTCATTAAACACATAGATAAGTTTTCCAGAGCCAACACATTTCAAAGTCCTAAACTTATTACTATCATCCTCATCTTCATTATCAACTAATCCAAACAACAAATCTTCAGGCATAACCGTGATTTCGCTATATTCCATCGAACCTTCTTCGATCTTCCAAAGATTAAACGAGAACCCGCTAGCCGAATTACACAACCCACCAAGAACAAGCATACCATTACAAGAATTAAGAAAAGCAAAACAGAGTCCAGGTGGTCTAAGTGTTTGAACATTACTCCATGTATAAGTATCCAAACAAAACGAAGAGATAAAACAAGAATAGATTCCGAAAACATAGAATCTTCGTTTGAGTAAAGCTGAAGTTAGGGTTTGATGAGCATAACCAGATCGAAAATCATCAGGGAGAGGTGAAGAAAGCTCCCAAGAATCAAGAACTGGATCATAGAGTTGAACAGCTAAACGATCTTCGATATCGACTAATCCACCGATGAAAGCAACACCACCGACAAGGATTAGCTTAGTAGAGCCAGAGAGAGTTGAGAAAACGGTTAAAAGAGGACTGATTCGTGGAAACCTAATCAGTGAAGTGAAGCGCCAATGAGGTTTAAGGATTGGTGAGTAAGAGAATCTTGGAGCAGTGGTGAAGATGAAGTGATTGGTTCCGACTAGGTGATCAGAGGAGGAAGAAGGAAGGTGGAGCCAAGAGTTTGAGAGAGGATCGAAGGCGAAAGATTGGTTGTGGAAAGAGGAAGTGTTGTGGAGACCAAAGAGGAAGAGCCATGGAGATGAGGTTGAAGATGGTGAAGGAGGAAGTGAGATTATGATTGAACGCCAAAGCTTGGAGACAAGAGAGGAACGGACTAAGGAAGGGATTGGGAGAAGAGAGAAGATTGATTCTGTGACATCGTAGTTTAGAGTGTTGAAGGTTGATGATTTGATTTGGGGATTGTTATCTGACATTTTTGTGATTTTGAAGCCTTCTCTGTTTGATTTTGTTGTTGTTGTTCTTTGTGAAGAAGATGAGAAGAGAAGAAGACAGAGGAGACTTCGAGTGAAAAGTGCAACGATGGATAATGTGTGATGGGGAATCCGCGAGATTTGTGGAAATTTAGATTGTTTTTTTTTTCATTTATTGCAATAAATAAATATTATTATTATTATTTTTAGTTAATTACTACAAAATATCTTATGTGATTTGGGGTTAAAATAAAAATAATAATATTGATTTTTTTTAGTCGAAAGTTCAAAAAATGATTTTGACAAACACTATATAATAAGAAAATTGATTTGTTAAATATAGGTTAAATACTTTTTATTTACTATGGATTTATTTTGTTGCAATTTTCCCGATTTTCTATAGATTATTAAAAAAAAGATTTTCTAGGTTATTTATTTTTTATTGAGTAGGAGATAATTTAGTACAAAGATATATAGTACTATCAATTTGTAATAATTTTAATACAAAGAAATCATTTTGTTCACAATCATTATTAATACAAAACGTTTAAGAAAAATAGGGAGAATTAGACCAAACAAATTTAGCTTCGAAACTTCCATGGGTCCACTAGAGAGTTAGTTGAGGGATATTATTCCACGAGGTGGTTGAAGGATAAGCCAACATACATTAAATAAAGCTTTGAAGTTTTTTTTTTGTCTTTCTTTTCTTTGAAATTTGAGTTTGTTTATGTTTTGTTATAAGAAGATTTTTCTTTATGTAAAAAAATAATAATTTATTTTCTTTTTCATATGAAAACATACATTATTAAGTAAATTCAAATGAGTTAATTTTAAACTTTAAAAATATATTAATAAAATATATACAAGTGAAGAAGCTGTCTTGGCCATAATTTGCTTTTTTTCTAACTTAAAATAATTTTTTAGTACACCGAATAATGTTGATAGACTTGAAAAATTGGGAGACTACTGAGAGGAGATTTATCGAATTATGAGGCGATCAAGATTTGGAAATATAATTATTTACCATTATATGTTTGAACAAAATTATTTAGACTGAAATTTAATGTCCAAAATTTTTTTAGTTGAATATGTGGCATTCAATATAGAAGTCAGTGTTGCAATCAAAACTGTGCGCAAAAGTATCCTGGTGGATCTGGATTTTGTGATAGCATTGGCCATACTTATTTGTGCAAATGCCAATATCTTTGCTAAGTTTTTCTTTTAGAAAATGTTTTTGCAATAAATAAATCTGAATCGTTTATGAACTAATTTATTAATTTAGATTACTTTTTTACTAATTTTAAATGAGCTCAAAGAGAAATCATTTAATTTTATGTTTCTCCTAGTCAAACTATTGATATCTGCATGCAGACAAATTTGTATACTAGATAGCAAAAAGTATCACACAACATGATGTAATTCGCGGTTTCACGCAAATTCTAAGTTAAGTTTAAATCATCGAGCATTACTCGTTGATTCCTAAGATTAAAGTTTAGGAGCAATATATCAAATATGTAGTTAAAAATTATGGTTTTTGTTTATTTATTTTATTTAGAAATGTCTCAAAATATTTTTATTTGTCAAGGTAATTACAATTGGTTTTGCAAAATAAACTAGTATTCCCCCTGTTATACAAAAATGTCATTATACCATTGTTATCATTATACTCTTTATTAATACATTAAATCAGTTTATCTCCCTAGTTAATAAACTAAAATAGAAAAATCTTAAAACAAAATTTGTTCTGAAACGAAGAAAGTATGTGATAAAAGTTGAAGCCAAATAATTAATCAATTTCATTAAAACTACGCAATTCACAATAATAACTATAAATCATCATCGGTTTACAATTTGGTCAACCGGTGTTAGCAAAGATATTCACATTGACGCAATAAAACAGATCTGATAAAAAAATTGGAACTAGTTGAACTATTTGATATATTCTAACCAATAACTTTATATAGAAATGCATGTACGATTCTGAAAAACTGTAAAATGAAAAAGAGACTTTGAAAAACTGTGAGATGAAAAAAAAATGTGAAAACTGTAAGAAAATTTGTCCTTCTTACACTTCATGATCTGAAAAAGTAGTTTCTGAATTCGAGTTAACTACTTTAATAAAATGAGAACCATATCTTAATTTTGCAGAAATTCTTCGATACCAAATGCTATAAGTAGAGTTAAGCAACAATAGTTTACTGGCTAATTGTTTGGTAGGTCTAAAACTAGAGATGAATTTCTATTGGAAACATCGGCCATGGCTGATAGATTTTAAATAGTTTTTGGTTTTTAGTTTTTGAATTTTTTTGGTTTTTGATTTTTAGTGTAGATTTTAAGAGAAAAACAAGTTTATTGTGGTTTTTAGTTTTTCTTTGAAAATTAGAAAAACCATCAAAAACTAGTTTTTCTAACTTTTAAAGAATCTACTTTTATAAAATCTTGAATAGGTGAAAATTTAAAAATATCTAAAACCAAAAACTGTTTCAAAAATTACAAACAATCAATCATTTCTTTGGTTACTGTGTAATTCACATAACGGATTGTAAACTCTAAAACCTAGTATGAATATCTATATGAAATTTTCCACTTATGTTAACAAAAAAAATTTGTGTGTTTGGAAAAAAATTAACTAGTTCGGATCTTGACAATACTACGAAATAACAGGAAACCATATCTTTTTATTGATCAATAGATTTCAGTTGAAACCATTTGGTAGTACAACAAATTAGCAACCATATAAATTCCTTAACAATCTATGAAAGACAACTATCTAGGAATCCGGAGTTGAAAAAATCAAGTTCCTATAGAGATGAAGAGTTTCTTGTATATATTCACAGAGGAATTACAGAGCTCTTATAGGGAGCCGATCGTGTACAATAATGGTAATGAAAGATATGCATTCCTAACTAAGACAATACATAGAATATATGCAATAAGTGAGGATTGATTCGTAATTGATACTAAGTGGCTCACATGCCCCCTCAAGATGGACGTAATGTATGAAGACCAATCATGTTCATTAGTGGTAGATACCTTGACTGTGGGAGAGGCTTTGTGAGTCCATCAACAAGTTGATCTCCAGTAGCGACATGAGCAACTCGTAGATAACCCGCTTGTACTAAATTCCGAATAAAGTGGTAGTCTACAGCAGCATGCTTCATTCTTGAATGAAAAACCGGATTAGCGCAAAGATAAGTGGCTCCCACATTATCATAATAAATCACCGGTGTTTTTGTGAGTGGATGACCAAGTTCAGATAAAACGGATTGAATCCATTGTATTTCAGAGGCCGTGTCTGCAACAGATTTGTATTCAGCTTCAGTGGAGGAACGTGCAAATGTTTTCTGCTTCCGTGATGACCAAGAGACTAGATGTTTGCCGAGATAGACAAGGTTAGCTCCAGTGGACAGACAGTCATCCTGATCTCCTGCCCAATCGGCATCAGAAAATGCGTGTAGGGTGATAGTATTGCGTGCATCAAAGTAAAGGCCGCGAGTGGGTGTGCCATAGAGATATCTAAGAACCCGTTTCGCAGCTGTTAAGTGATCAGATGTAGGTTGATGCATAAATTGCGACAGCTTGTTGACTGCATATGCTATATCAGGCCGAGTGAGCAGAAGGTATTGGAGGCTGCCAATGATCATACGGAACTTAGTTGGGTCTGAGAGAGTTGTACCACCATGGCGTGTTAGCTTGATATTCTCAGTAAGTGGAGTGGTGACAGGTTTTGCATCAAGCATCTTTGTTCGTTGCAGCAAATCAACCACATACTGCATCTGATTGAGAAGTAATCTAGCTGTAGTACGATACACCTCAATGCCAAGAAAATATGATAGAGCACCCAAGTCTTTGAGAGAGAAGCGGTCACTGAGAATGGTGATAAACCTCTAGACATACATTTCAGAGTTTCCGGTGATTATTATATCATCGACATATATCAAGAGAAAGATAACAATGTTGCTGGTTTGGAAGATGAAGAGCAATGCATCAGCCAACCCATTGATGAAACCAGAATCAACCAGAAATTTTTGCAACTCATTATACCTGGCACGGGGTGCCTGTTTCAGACCATAAATCGTCTTCCTAAGTTTACAAAATGTATCTGGATAATCTGCATTAATAAACCCTGGAGGTTGTTGCATATAGACATCTTCAGAGAGCGTACCTTGGAGAAAAGCGTTATTGACATCTAATTGGCGCATTGGCCACTGATAAGTAACTGCAAGGCTTAACTACAGGGCTGAAGGTTTCAAAGTAGTCAATGCCCGGTCTTTGGTAAAACCTCTTTGCCACAAGCCGAGCCTTGAAGCGTTCTATTTCACCGTTTGGCAGACGCTTGATGGTAAATACCCAACGACAACCCATAACATTAAATGTCGGATTCCACCGTACTAAATCCCAGGTGTGATTTCGAATAAGAGCATCAAATTCGTGGGACATGGGGCTGTTCCACCTAGGATCTTTGAGCGCTTGTTGGTACGTTGTAGGTGGAATCGTGAGAGAGGCAGGGGACGTTGCAATCAAGCTGAACTTTTTGTTAGGTTTGATGATGTTGTCTTTCAGCCGTGTAGTCATTGGGTGTCGATTTGTAGCTGGAGGCGGAGCTGGTGGCTGAGCTGGTGGTGTTGGCGGTGCCAGAACTGGTGGTGGTGGCGAGGACGTCTCAGAATCTGATTCCAGTGAAGATAAAGATCTGACGTCAGCAGATGGGGAAGATGAAGACTCCATGGTATTCGTGGAGTGGGCATTGTTATTGGGCCTGTTACTGGACTCTGTTGCATTGGTTGAAGTTTGGGCTTCAGAATTGGGCCCATGACTTTCTGATTCATTTGTTCCTGCAGACAAAGAAGAATTTGAGCATGTAGGGAAATTAGGTCCATTAGAGATTAAATCAGTGTCTTTGTTCTCCGTTAGAGGCACTACATCTCCAGGCGGGGGAGACGCATCCCCTGTTGGTTGCGCCGGCGACGGAGCTGTGCTCGGAGATGTTATCATAGATGGCGGCGTCAAAGGCAAGATAAGTGGTTGACTGGGAATAGGTACTGAAGCAGAGAAATTAGGTGATGGAGATTTTGAGCGTAAGGAAGAATCAGAAGTTGTGTTTGAGTGATTTTGGTAAGGGAAGGTTTATTCCACAAATTGGACATGGCGTGATACATAGAGCCTTGCATTTTCTTTATCATAGCAAAAATAGCCATATTGTGTAGGAGAGTATCCTAAGAAAACACATGGTGCAGATCGTGGGTCTAATTTGTTTGAGGTATACGGTCTGAGCCATGGATAACATAGGCATCCAAAGACTCGAAGTTTCAGGAGATTCGGAGTTTGTTGAAAGAGTTTTTCAAAGGGTGTCTGTGACTGAATGATGGAGGAAGGTAGTCGATTTATAAGATATACCGCAGTGCTAAAGGAATACGTCCAGAACTCAATGGGAATCGAGGCATGAGAAAGAAGAGCCAGACCAGTTTCAACGATGTGTCTGTGCTTTCTCTCCGAAATGCTGTTGTGTTCAGGCGTATGAGGAGGAGTAGTATAATGGGAAATACTCTGAGAGGATAAATAGGAAGCCATGGTCATGAGTTCTCCACCATTATCAGAGTGAAAATTAACAATTCGATGTTGGAGCTTATTTTCGACCAGACTCTTGAATTTGATAAATGTTTCAGCTACTTGAGATTTACGGCGTAAAGGGTACAGCCACGTGTATCTCGTATAGTGATCAACAAGTACTAAGTAGTATTTGAAGCCATCTATCAAAAGAGTTGGAGAAGTCCAAACATCAGAGAAAATAGTTTCTAGTGGTTTTGAGGAAAGAAGAGATGATTGCGCGAAGGGGATTTTGTGACTTTTATTGATGGAGCATGAATTGCAAGGTAGAGATTTCATTATTGCATTAGACAGAGGTAATGAAAATTTCAAAATTGTTTTCTTTAAAAGATCCAAATGAGGATGACCAAGGCGAGAATGCCAATCAAAGAAAAAAGTTTTAGAACTGCTGAAAGCTTGAAAGATAGAAGACTGATTTGGGACAGTCGGCCACTCATACATGCCTTGTTTAACCGGACCGCTTTTGAGTTGTGTTCCCGAGCCTAGATCCGTCACCTGAAAAGCCAAAGGGTCAAAGGTTACAACCACATTATTATCCACACATAATCGATAAATGGATAGCAGATTCTTAGCCATATTGGGAATATGAAGCACATTATTCAATGTAAGGTTCCTACTGAATGAAGGGAGAGTTGCAGACCCGTATTGGAAATAAGAACGCCTGAGCCATCTGCAGTCACAACATCATCATTGCCGTTGTACGGTGAGTGAAAAGCAAGATTACCAAGATCCGTGGTAATGTGGTGAGACGCGCCACTGTCGAGAAACCACTGGGAGGTATCTGGTCCAGAGACAGCAGAGTTTGCACTTGGTTGCCATGGAGTCTGACCTATAGGTGGTTGTTATTGAATGAGTTTGAATTGAGGACACCTTTTGACACTATATCCTTGTGTGTTGCAGGCTTGGCAGCGGCCTAAGTACGGCTTGGGGGAGCGCTGAGTGGTGTTATTTTTCCATGGAGGGCGACCATTGTCACGAGGACATTGACCAGCAGCATTGGCCGTGACCGGAAACGGTACTGTTGTTGGTGCAGTCGACAGAATTTCTGCTTCACGATTAAGGAGCTTTTCGTGGAGCTCATCAAAGGGTATGGCAGAGTCACGGTTGTTAACTCTATCGATTAATGCTCGGTAATCTTCAGATAGTCCAACAAGGATACGTTCAATGAGGTCTTCATGATCAATGGGTTTGCCAAGAAGGGACAGTTGATCACTTTTGGACTTCATGAATTGCATATAGGTATCAATTGTTTTGGTACCTTTCTCTGCTTTCTTGAGTTGATCTTTGATTTGCTTAATATGGCTCCTTGTAGGTTTGCCATAGGTGCGAGCTAGAGTGGTCCACGCTTCAAGAGTGGTGGTAGCACATGCCACTAAAGGCTGAAGAGGAGTCGAGATAATGCCCAGGAGTGCAACAAAAAGGAGCTGATCTTGGCGGAACCAAGATTCATATTTTAGATTCGCGACTTCGGATCCAGTAGCAGAAGCCATAAGAGGCAGTGGTGGTGTTGTTCCGTCAATGAACCGGAACAGAGCATGTCCCTTGAGACAGAGGCTGACTTGCAAGCACAACGTAATGTAATTCGTGGAAATGAGTTTCGTGATGTGGGCCATGTTAACGGCGAGGATCACGGTTTGGGGATCGGCTGGGTTTGGAAGCACATGTGAAGCGCTTTCAGAACCTGAGGTTTGATCAGCCATGGCAGTCAAGAAACGAAGAAGACGAAGACAGCGGAAGGAGAAGAAAGAGGAGATTTTTTTTATTTTTTTTTTCAGAGAACCTGCTCTGATACCATATAGAGATGAAGAGTTTCTTGTATATATTCACAGAAGAATTACAAAACTCTTATAGGGAGCCGATCGTGTACAATAATGGTAATGAAAAATATGCATTCTTAACTAAGACAATACATAGAATATACGCAATAAGTGATGATTGATTCGTAATTGATACTAAGTGGCTCACAGTTCCATTGTGGTGGTTGTTGGAACTTTCGTTGTGGTATTTCAAAGTAGGTAGAGCACAATTTCTTACGTCGGTAAGTTGTTTTTGTCATCTTGATCTTCGTTGGGCCTCTTTATTTATAGTGGATACCTACCCCTAACTCCTGTAGGATTATGATATACTCTTACCTTGAAATCCAGGATCCTACATAACTCTATATCTCCTTTCTTTTCGGATCGAAGTTGTTTGTCAGTCACTAATCGTTTATCATAAGGGGACAAGGCTTAATTATTGATGTCGGTGGATCCTTCGTAGGTTGTTAAGAAGTTCTTGTATGTTGTTTTAGAACCTTATGGTAGCTATTCAAGCATTCTAGACAACTTCATTCATCATTTAGAGTTGATAAGTTGATGAATTTATTTCACCCAATAATTTGTTCGCTAGTCCAAATTAACCTTATGTCCGTTTTGGTTTTTATCTTCCTTGACTCAGATTTTTTTGCCCTTTTTCGGTGGGCTGGTAGTAAAAAAGTGCTTAGCGCCTAGATACCTCCTTAAACAACCACAAAAATCTATTTTTGAAAAAAACGTTAATAACAATAATCAAATTCTTTTTTTTTTCCATTAATAACAATAATCAAATTTTAGATGATTTATTTTTGTACTCTTTAAGAAACTATTTGTGCTGCCTTCTTAAGGGTTTATATATTATGGATTGATACCCCATGTGGGTTGAATCTATTGTTGACATGTTCGTCGTTGAGGACAATATACATACATACATATATATATATAAGTGTTATTATAATTTCCTTTGTGGTGTAGGTACGTTATACCAATTTATTAGTGGCTATCTAATTCGATATATCAAGTGAAACTTTAGGCTTAGAAAAAGAAAGTAACTAAGTTTCCTCATATGAATTACATAAGAAAACATGCCGGCAAAAAAAAAAAAACATAAAAGAAAATCGAAATTACCGAAACAATGGTTATAAATTAATTACAAATCGCAATGGATTCTTCTTACTCTTTCAAAATTTGTCTAGCGATGAGAACCAAATGGTTGTCCTTGTCGTAATCCACATCCACATCTATCTTCTCTTCATAACTCTAACACCACAACTACAAAATCCAAAATACATAAAAGAAATTAGACAAATAAATACAAATCAGAGATTATAAAAAAAATTAAAGAACAGAAATTTTTATAAGCACTTCTACAGCATGAGCAAAGACACGAAATTATTCATTATTGCTGATTAGATTGGAATCAATAAATAATATTGATTTGTGAAAAAGTAAAGCTATATATATTATAAAAAATTATTTTATTATATTTTTGTTATAAAGAAATAAATAAACGGTCTTACATTCAGAATCAGTAGTGATCCAGTTGCCTTTTCTGGATCTACATCGATAGAGTGGCGTAGGACCCAAGGAAACAAGGATTGCTGGTGAAGAAACTATAGAGATGTGATCAGAGGAAGAGATCGTTGTGCAACTCTCACTACTCTCCCATCTTGCAGATTCACTACTCATCCTTTTTGATTCTTTTTCATTCATCATCTTTAACTTTCTTCGGTTTCTCAACTCCATCATTACCTGAAATATCATATACTTAAATCAAGAATAATCAATTTGAGTCATCTAATGTGTTTGAGCCATTGAAAAAACAGACCTTAGGGGTAAAGAATTTGAGAGCTTTGTCAGATTTGGCTGCTGCGGCCCATCTCATGAGTTCCTTCATCCTTGAAAGTGTAGCCTTAGATTTGCTTTGCTCGCTTTTCGCCTTTTCTTTATTGGTTTCGTCTTGCTTCTCTTGTTCCAAGACTTTGATAGCCTTTTTCGGATCAAACCTTGTTGATGTCACTTCTTCTTCTCCTCCTTGCGCCTTCTTCATCTTCGCCATGGAGCGAAGCAAATGTTCTCTCCTAAAGCTGTCAAGTCTTCTTAAAGTCAGTGTGCTATAGAAACAAGCATTGGATACATCTTTTCTACACCATAACCAGATTCCTTTGTAACTTCTCTGGTTTCTATGTTTAGACCCTCTTGTTGATGAGCTTGCTTTGCGATCTGTGCAATCTGGATCATATTTATTAAATGGTTCTATCAGAAAACAAAATGTTTACCGATTAGCTAAAAACTTGTTTATTACAAAATTCTACAAGTTCTTTCCAAATACTAGAACAAGGAATCTACATAAACTCACAAGAAAAGATACATACAAAAATGTAAAAATGTCTAATAATAATAAGGTAATATAATCCAATATCTTCTGATAAGTTAGTGTTGTACATTGTGATTCTAAGGATCAAGAAATATTTGACCAAAAAACAACAGGGACCAAGAACTATTTTGTTACGTACTTGTTAGAGTTGTGGTGGGTTCATGATCAGTGCATTTGAATGAACAAGACTGATCTGATCTTTCTGGTCCCTTTGCTAACTTGAAGAACCATTGAAAGATCTGGTCAAAACCCACAAAAATTTTAAAGTCTTATAAATATGGTGATTTGCGTAAGAGACACATGTGAATGATATAGAGCACATGTGACTATGACTAACCTCCATGTTCTGGCTGAAGATGCTTTTTTGTATATAATATAGTATAGAGCTTGTGTGATTATTCGCTTCTGTATGTCTGGTGGGTCAAACCTAGATCTGTCCCCAATGTATCAAACAGATTCTCCCTTACACATATGATTAGAGACTTTGGATCAGAAGATGAAGACAAAAAATGACTTGGGAAACTAAAGAAGATGTAAGTGTTTAAATAATTTGTTTGACTCAATCTAATTTGGGGTGTACATGGAAACACAACGTGGCATTGTACCGAAGTGGGGTTTTATACATACACATGCTTCTTCTTTAGGTTGTGGTTTTAGCTAGTAGATGTAATAAAAGAATGTTACTTTGTTTCAAGGCTTTGTTGCCATGACTCGCAGCCACATACTTGTAAGTCATGTCATTTAATTTCATGGTGGTCCCATAAACTGATTTATTTGTTTTGAAATTAGAAATTTCTAGAGCATTGGTGTGTATGGAATCTCACTCTGCTCTACTAGTTGTTACTCAAGTTACTTGTTACGGATAATTTCAGTTAATAAGCATAAGCAAATCATATAATGACACGTAAGCCTGGATTGGTAAGAAATCGCACGAGAGGAACCATCTCCCGCATTATAGTGTACACTACAAGAAAGCAGGTTAAATTCCGACCACCTTTTCCGACAAACCACTGTGGTCGAAACATTTCTAATTTCATTCCGACCAAGGAGATATGGTTGGAATTTGATCAGAAATATTGGTCGGAATTTGACATCTACTAAGCACATAAAAAGTCACGGATCATGTTTATTCACAAAAATGATAAGGTCTACAGACTTATGAACACAACAGATATATGATTTGGAACACGTCAAATCCAACGATTTAACTTTTTTTTTTTCACAACGTAATCTTTCTTACAAAAATCTACTTGTTTTGGATTTACACAACCTATTCTACCTAATAGAATTGTCCCCAACTAAAAACCAAGTCCTAAACTCTAACTCTCCTTTGAATCAACCCGTTTGATGATGTCAAATTCAAGTAAAAAACCACAACACCTTCTCAGCCTACTGTTTTTGTTCAGCTTCGAAGAAACCACACTCTCCTATGAATCTATCCGCTCGAAGATATCACAGTCAAGTGTAAAACCTAACTCCTACTTTGACTCTACCCGCCCGAAGATATCAAAGACAAATTAGGAAACACCCATTTTCTAACCTTTCTTCTTTAGCTTCGAAGTTTACAATTCGTGGCTTCTCTAATCTATATATATACTCACGTCTAAAAACCTACCTCGAAGGATCTTGGCGAATATTCTCAAGGAATAATTATCCTTTCCTTAAATGGTTGTAGAGAATATTCTTCATATCTTTGCAACTCATCCAAAATATTCAGCTCCAAGTAAGCCTACGCCTCATTGGTTTTGTCACATCATCCACTCCAGCTTTGTCACGTCAGCTTCCACGTCCATATCAGCTTGCAGTGTCCTGATGTGTCTGATACAACTTCCTGATCCACGCAACACGATGTATCCAGAATCCGCATCTACATAAATGACCGGATGTTGTCTGTTTAATCAAGACTCAAGAGTTATTGGAATATATATTGTGAAGGATATAAGAGAGCGTAACATACAAGAGTCAAATGAAACATTTTTAGTAACAAGATATTATTACTAAAGAATCCTTAAGAAATAATTCCGAAGAGTTGTTTCTAAAGCTAAACACCCTTTGAGATTCCCTATTCAAGTCGAACATAATGTAAAAGAGACTTAATTTGAAAAGAAAAAAATTTGTCGGCTTTCCGGAAATACTCCAACAGTCCTAAATAAGATAGAATATGAAAACATTGGCATACTTGTTATAGAACACAAGAAAATGCTGTTGGAATAAGGGAATAATTGTTGGATCATGGAAACACCTACAAAAATGGACAATGGAAAGAAGTTCACAACTAACTTGTACTTGAAAATGCAAATACCAAAAGAGGATTTATATAAGTTAAAAACCAAAAGAAGAGAAAAGTTAGCCAAAATTTCAGTTGTAAGTTTACTGGAGAGTAATCATGATGAATATTCAATATATTTACAGTGACTAATTACATTACTTTTTGTGCCTTTAGAAGTTGCAAATTTTGAGAAAATTGTGTGGCTTTGATTCTTGTTTTTACATGAATTTAGCTTTGAAATGAAAACTAAACTTACTTTAGTCCAGTTACTAATTTTGGTATGGCCTCTGTGGTGAAGGCAATGTACCTTTCGGTATCGATTTAAATTCCAATGCAGCTCGTCAAACTCTGTGAGATCGAACGTGTTATGGTTCATGCCCGCAAGTCATTTACGTGTGACGTGGCCTCATCTCAACCCTCTACATGCTTTAAGTACAATTAAGAGGCTATGGTTTGGTGGTCCCAAGTCACAATTGTGATATCTGACCAATATTGTGGTTGATTTAAGACAAATGTGTTATAGAACTCATTTTAGCAACTCTACGACAATCACAATAGCTACAAAGACAACGATAAGTGACTTTAACTACAAATACGCTAGAGTTTTACAGTAAACTTATATACATTAGTCGTATTCTTTTGAAAATAGAATCTAAGATTTAGTACATGTAACTGATGAACATAATTTGGATATATCTTTAGCTCTTTTTTCTCTGCTATGTTAAATGTTAAATACATATTGTAACAGATGAATATAATTTGGATATATGTTAGTTCTTTTTCTTCGCTATGTTAGATATATATCATAACAGTTGAATATAATTTATTTTTTTGATAAAATCAAATGAATATAATTTGTATATATGTTAGTTCTTCTTTTTTCACTGTTAGATATATATGGTAACATATAAATATAATTGGGATATATGTTAGTTCTTTTTTTTGCTATGTTAGATATATTATATATACCGTAACCAATGAAAATAATTTGGACATATTTTTTTTCTTTGCTATGTTAGATAAATATTGTAACAAATTAAAATAATTTGGATATATGTTAGTTTTTCGTTTTCTCGCTATGTTAGATATATATCGTAACAAATATATATAATTTGGATATATGTTAGTTTTTTTTTTTTAACGGACCTTCATTCATTCATTTACTCGAGCTCTCTTAAAGAGACAATGTTTGAGAGTACAATGAAAAAGATAAGAGAAGAAAAATTAATACAATAAAATAGAAGCATTTTGAAACCCGAAAAGCATCTTGATTGAGTTATGGTTGGAAGTAGCGAAACCAAGTTGATATGTAGCTTTCTTGTAGTGCACGGTTGGATTGGGATTGTAAAGCAGCTAGAGCCGGTTTGCTGCGATCCAAACCTGCGAGTCGTGCTCTGAGTAAGACCTGGATTTCTTTTATCAATAGAGCTAACGTTTTGGAGACTTGAGAATGAAGCCTAGAATTTCTTTCTTTCCAGATAAAGTAGAGAGTGGCTTGGAAAACTAACTTGCAAATCACATTTAGCTTTTTGTTTTGAGATGGAGATCTCACCCACATAATAATATCAAGAAAGCCATGTGGAGGAGAAAAAGATAAATGAATAAAGAAGGACGACCAGACCTCATTTGCTAAGCTGCAGTCAAAAAAGAGGTGAGATCGAGATTCATGACCAGCAGAACAGAGCAGACAAGTAGGTGGTACATTTAAGCCCCAAGACCTCAGGCGATCCCTTGTAGTTAATCAATCACGCAGGCAGACCCAAACAATAAAAGCATGCTTAGGAATACGCTGAGCAAACCATAAACTCTTGTGCCAAGGGACTGGCGGCGGTTGAGGGTGAAGAGTAGACCAAGTTCTGGAGGAAGAGAATGCTGCCGGAGGAGACTCAATGGTGTTTTTCCAAAGGAAACAGTCAGGACCAATAACAGATAAGTCAGGAGGAGTAGCAGGTAAACAAGCTGAAAGGAGAAGCACAGCCGGATGCCTAGAGTTCGAGATTCTCCAGCTACCGTTTGTAACCGCTTGAGCAACAGTGGCAGTAGCAGAGATACCAGAAACCATAGGACCAGCCGTTCCAATAGTGTTAAGCAATGGTCCAAGTCCAGTCCAGTCCAGTCATCATGCCAAAAGAGACAAGAAGTACCTGACCTGAGCTGGTAGTAGAGGAAGGGTCTGGCCAAAGACCGAAGTTTGAGAAGTCTTTTCCAAATCCAAGAACCATAACCCTGAAAGTCTGAATCCCAGCAGGATCTACCTCTTAGAATATGCCTCCGAATCCACGAAACCCAAAGAGATCCTCCACCAGAAAACAACAACCAAATAAGCTTTAATCCGAAGACCTGATTTGTATCAACGAGCCTTTTAAGGCCCAAACCACCAACAGACTTGGGGGAACAAACCGAGTCCCATGCTACCTTTGCACCTCTTGCAGAGTTGGGGGCACCACTCCAAAGAAACGCACAACAAATCTGATCAAGCTTATCTAAGCATGCTTTCGGAAGAGGAAAGATAGCAGACCAGAAATTGATTATACTGTGAAGAATAGACTGGATAAGTTGCAACCTGCCTGCAAACGAAAGATGCCTGACAGTCCAAGAAGATATCCTGTCTCGAACTCGATCAATGAGAAGTTGGTAGTCAATAGACCTTAGCTTATGAGGCATGAGAGGAAGACCCAGGTATCTAACCGGAAGAGAACCCTGAGTTAATCCAAACCTACCTGCCAGATCGCGAGATAAAGCCATATTGTTTCCATCAACGAAGATATAAAACTTCCTTAGGTTGATATCCAGACCTGAAGCTTCATAGAAACCCCTTAAGACCGATAAAATACCATGCATGGAATCCTCAGAACCATTAAAGAAAATTAAAACGTCATCTGCAAAACTGAGGTGAGTCACAAGTGGTTCCATGCATAACGTATGTGGAGAAAAAAGACCAGACCGAGCAGCTGTATCAAGATCCTTAGCCAATATATCCATTGCAAGACAAATAGCGAAGAGGAAATAGGGTCACCCAGACGAAGGCCCTTCTTTCCCGGGAAAAACCCAATAAGCTCGCCATTAAAATCGACAGAGTAATGATGGCGAAGAAATACATGACTTGATCCAATTTACAAAAACCAGAGGTAATTCCATGGCGAGAAGGATGTTGATGATAAATGACCAATCTAAGTTGTCAAACGCCTTAGTTAAGTCAATCTGCAAACAACCTCTGCTGGTTTGTCCCTCTTTGTGAAAGTCTATAACTAGCTCAGAAGCCAAAAGGATATTTTCAAAGAGAACCCGACCTTTCACAAAGCCTACCTGATTTCTTTGCACAGCCTCAGAGAGAAACAATATCAAGCGAGAATTAAGGATGCGAGAGATAACCTTATATACGATAATCTCTCAGACTCAATCTTCTTAGGGACAAGCGAGATGATAGTTGAGTTGGCTTGTCTGAGCAGAGTAGAGGTAGTAAAGAAATGCCTTACTGCTCCCATTAGCTCAGCTCCCACTAGGTCCCAAGAAGAAATGAAGAAGTCAACAGAGAAACCGTCAGGCCCCGGAGCCTTGTTTCGAGGCATAGAGTAAACAGCCGTTCTTATTTCTTCCACAGAAGGGATACGAACAAGCTGATCCGCTAAGGGAGAGCTGCACCGAAAAGGCTGAATACTCTTTAAATGCGAGATGGAATACGGTCTGATCTGATCATTTGAGGTGCCAAGAAGAGATTGATAATAGTTGATTATCATATCCTTGAGTAGAGCAGGATCAAAAACCTTGTCATCAAGATCAGTCCTCAAATAATGTATAGAAGTCCTGGACTGATTTGCCTGTACTAACTTGTGGAAGAATCTAGTGTTAGAGTCCCCTTCATCAGCCCAACGAATTCGTGATTTCTGCCTGAAAAATGACTCTTCAGCTGTAGAGAAAATTAGCCATGAATCCCTAGCCACTCTCTCTGCTTCAAACAAAGCCTGTGAAGGTGAGGTTAAGGCCTGTCGCTGAAGAGATTCCAAAGCTTCAAAAGCTAGCTTAGAGCGAGTCTGAATGTCTCCAAAGTTGTTTCGATTTATAGCCCTGCAACATAGCTTTGCTTCACAAAGATGCTGATAGAGAGAAAACATAGGATCTGAGGGCCTAATCGGCCTACTCCAAGCTTCCTGTAATAGCTGCTGATAACTGGGATGAGAGGTAATGAAGTTGAAGAACTTGAAAGGAGTCTTTCGCCTAGCAACCATATCAGAGAGTGAGACAATACATGGAGAATGGTTAGAAATTCCTGGTGCTTCAAAAACAGCAATAGAGTCAGGAAATGAGAACAACCAAGCTTCATTAGAGAGAGCTCTGTCAAGTTTACGGGCTATAGGATTGATTGGACATTTGTTAGTCCAAGTAAACAGACACCCTCGAGATGGTAGGTCAGACAAATTTGAAGCTGAGAGACAATCATATGATTCTGTCAAACCTTGTACCAAGAAAGTCGGAGGAGCTATAGAAAAGGATTCAGAGGCTGACAACACTTGGTTCAGATCACCCAAAAGAAGCCATGGAGAATTCTGAATAACCGCCGACTCCGAGAGTGTCTTTATAAGGTCCCATAAAGGCCTTCTCTCCACCAGTCTATTTCTAGCATAGATAAAAGCAACAGCAAAAGCTGAGTTTATGGCAGGATTGAGAACACCACAAATCACGAGCTGGTCCGATTTATAATTGATGACCACATAAAGAGACGGGTCCTAAACTACCACAATGGGACCGTCATCCGCTTGATCTGAGTAATTATCATCAAACCTCCAACCAGGGCAGATGCTATTCAAAATTCCTATGATGTTAGGCTGCTTCACATGAGTTTCCAAAAATGCTCCAAGAAGAGGGCGATTAGAGCTGAACCATCTCTTAATAGGTAAATATTTCGCATTGCCATTAAGGCCTCTTATATTCCAACAAAAGCACTTCATATTAACAACAAAAGGTGAAGTGTCAAGCACTAGGCTTGAGAGAGGGGAGCAGCTCTACTTGATGAGCTTCAACCTAAAACTGGACGTGAAGAGACTGAGCGAGGAGCAAATTTCTTAGAACCAGAATTTGCTGACTTAGGGGCCGAAGAAGGCCCAATCGAACAAGAAAGCGAAAGAAGAAACTGATGTTGTCGAAGCTTCCTTCTACCTTTTTTCCTAGCCTTAGCTGATAAGCTAATAGAAGAGAAACCTGCTTCTTGGGCCTCAAGACGATCTCTGAGAATAATTTGCGCTGCCTTAATGGTTTCTTCTTCAGCCGCAAATTGAGAGGTAGTAACTCATGGAACAAAGACTTCTGCAGCAGGGGAAATAATTTCTGCAGGAGGGACTTTTGATATATGTTAGTTTTTGTTTTCGCTGTGTTAGATATATATCGTAACTGATGAATATAATGTGTATATATGTTAGTTCTTTTTTCTCCCCTATGTTAAAAACATATTGTAACAGATTAATGTAATGTGGATATATGTTAGTTATTTTTTTCCGCTAGGTTAGATATATATAGTAATAGATGAATATAATTTTGATATATGTTAGTTCTTTTATCTCCGCTATGTTAGATATATCATATATATCGTAGCTGATGAATATAATTTGAATATATATGAGTTCTTTTTCTCCGCTATGTTAGATATTGACCAAATAAATATAATTTGGATATATGTTATATTAGATATATATATCGTAACAGATAAATATAATTTGGATATATGTTAGTTCTTTAATATCTGCTATGTTAGATATATATCGTAACTGATGAATATAATCTGGATATATGTTAATTCTTTTTTCTCCCATATGTCAGACTAGATTCTGACCCGAACGGGAAAATGTTTATACAATTTGTTTTCATAGATTTTAAAAATATACAAAATTTAAGTGATTAAATTCAATTCGCAAATTCTCACTAATTTAAGTAAATGTCGTATATTTCAGAAAATTATTATATTTTTGAAAACTTTGAGAATACTTTTGAAGAATATGATTAAAATTTAGATAATTTCTTTAGTTTTATAAAACTTAAATATTCAAACATAAAATACAGAAATATGGGTGTACTTGTCTGAATCTCTTACCTGTTGGACTAAAAAATATTTTAAAAGTGATTATTTAACAGAAAAGGGTTATGTGACGAAAATTTCCCAACGGATACATGACGGAACGGGTTTTCTATCCTAAAATGGCCATTTCTATTAGGATATAATTTAGTTGTAAAAGTTAAGTGGTGTTACATGCATATTTTTTAAACTATTCAAAATATTTCTAACGGTTTGATTAGGAGTGTTAAATCGGGTTGGATCCGGTTTTTGTTAGAGTTATTTCGATGTATAGAATATGTAAAATATCAAATTGATTTAATCAAATACCGATATTAGAGTAACCATAATTTAATTATGTTTCTTAAATTAAATATTTTTAATAAAATGAATAATTAAAAAAAACTGATAAAATTTAGGGACATAAAATTATATACATATGAAATTTTATTTGACAGGTTTTTTAATGTAATTCTTCTTGCATGCAAATGTGTTACAATTTTTTTTTGGTTTGAATGAAATTGCATAATTATGAACATACACAAAAAGATTATTCAGGAAAATATTAATTGTTTCAATTTGTTATAATTAATTTAGAGAATTTGTTTAATGTTTATATGATTGCTTCTAAGAATATGCTCCTACAAATCCGATAAGAGTATACACGAATTTTTTTTTTTTTTGAAAATTTATTTGTTATATTGTATCTAAAATCTAAGGGGGTGTATTGAACTGAGCATTTGGAGAGATTTGAGTTAAAATGACAAATCATGTGTTACTGAATCATGATTTTTAAAATATCTTTTAAAATTTAGTGTTATTGGATTAATAATTTTAAAATGTACAATCAAATTTACTGTTATTGAAAACATCTTAAGAATTGGATTTTAAATTTTCAACTGAGATTTCATGGGATTTCTTAGTTAAAAATACAAATATCAAAATCTCATGGTTTTAGGTGAGATTTCAGAAAATTTAATAACAAAATTCTTAATTCACCTAAATTTAACCAAATCATCTCTAATCACATCAAAACTTAAATCTCTCCAAATCATTTATCCAATACATCCCCTAAGAGTTATATTAGTTACTAAAATATAGGAGATATACATTTGATTATGATTTGGTTA
The DNA here is from genome assembly GCA_028015245.1 of Cardamine occulta. NCBI lineage: Eukaryota > Viridiplantae > Streptophyta > Magnoliopsida > Brassicales > Brassicaceae > Cardamine > Cardamine occulta. The sequence goes on along the minus strand of CM051372.1, from coordinate 10,862,562 downwards.
TAATATGTATATTAATTGTTATTTATTGTGCATGTTGCAGTAAATAAGCTTTTTAAATTGGGTGTGGATATTGTCGTTAATACCCAACCAAATTCCGAGTGTTGATTGTCAGGATCCGCTCACGATCATAATTAGATCTGTGTATTTTGTTTTTAATTCCGGACAAATTTTACCTTTTTATTTTTATTTTAATTACTCATAGAATCTTTATATTGCTATGGCATTTGATATAATTTCTAACAACTTAAAAGGTTTTTTAATATTTAGTATTTTTGAATTAATAGTATAGATGATTTTACGATTTTAAGTAAGGCTTCGATACCGTCAATATTTTTATATACACCAACACACGAAAAAAAAACTAAGTAACACCTCAAAGAAGAAAGTAAATATAAGAAAGAGTGTTACTTGTTAAGCCTGAAGTCTTTCTCGAGGTTGACTTTTTCGGAGAAGTCATATGCGTCGCTTGATAAGTTATAAACCCAGATGAAATAGCAAATTTACACAGAACTCGATCTGATTTAAGATTATAAAAAAGACTAAAGTTGAATGAATGATTTTACATAAGCCAAACGATATTTAAATATAATCAAAGCAAAAGATATACTTACGGCTCAATATCGTGTAACTTGGCCACCAAATCCAACTGTTGCATGACATTCTTGTTAATTTCTCGTGAGAAAGGGTATCATGTAGTAAATTTTACCTGGAAAAAAAAACATCAAAAATGTATGTAAAATTCTTATAAACAATCCGACAACAACAAATTATCGTAAAACCAACTTTTAAAAAATTAAACAAAATTAGGTTTTTTTCTTCTTTGATAAATCGATTTCTAAAGAATGTGGCTAATGAGTTTTTGTGAGTTTAATTTTATATATTTATAGGGAGAGATGAAGTTACTGAGAAAATTAAGGTTTACATACTTCGAATTTGAAAATGAATTTAATATCTTAATTGATTATTATTTTGGATTTTACGTCAATTTTTTTGTTTAGATATTTTTGTTTAAATATTTTTTATCTTTTAAATTAATGGCATCAGATTTTTTTTCTATCATCAAGATTTAAATTGTGTAAAGATATTTTAGGAAATCTATTTTAGTATTAAAATCATATTAATAGATTATAGAATATGGCTTTTGTAGTTTACAAATCATTATTTAGTTTTAAAGATTGGTCAAATATATAATTAGTTTATTTATTAATTAGAAAAATTTTAAATTCAATTTGAGAAGATTGCTCCATAATTTCGAATTTTACATTAGTTATTTTTTGAAATTTATAATAAGATAATCAGTAAATATTTTGTTTTAAAAATAATATTAAAAATCTTTGTGTTTGGTTGTTAAGATAGTGGATAATTAATATTTTTAGATTATAAAGAATTAACTGTAAATGTTGTTTGGATACATGGATTAGATTAAGATAAAATGACATTTTTGCCATTAATGAGAGTTTTTTTTTGTTCTCTTTTCCAATGACATTATATCTAATTTTATTAACATTTAAAATGTTACTTTTAAATTGTGCTTCCCTTTTAATAGTAGTATATAGATGCAATATATACCGTAACGGATAAACTTAATTTGGATACACATGTTAGTTATTTTTTCTCCAACATTATGTTAGCTTTAGCTTTTTATTTCTTGCTAGATGTATTCGAACTATATATTCATCTACTTTGACAATAGAACATAAACAAATCATTGTCAAACGTTGGACAAAAAAGCTTCCTCAATAGAACTATGCTATAATTTCAATGTACTTGTTCATTTTAGATAAGAGATTAAGCTTAGTTAAAAGAAACCAACAACATTTCATTTTCGTAACAGTTCCTACGAACACATCTCCTAGGTAATAAACTTCACAACAACAACCCAAAAGAAATTAAATAAATCCATGGGTACTAATTATAAAAGACATTGCATAAAAAAAAACCATACTTAGTATACATTGAGCAACATAACAAGGCTCAAAATGACATTTACATAACACCAAACAAATCCTAAGGGCTCTCGGGTTTTCAGCAAAACCTTTCCCTTTGCATCGGCCTGGTTCTGACCCGAGAGATATCGATAGTACCTAAAGACAAAACCAGTTTCAGTAATCGCAAAGGTTTTTTACAACCAAAACCCAATGATTCATATTGATTTTACCGGCTTATCGCGGATGATTTCCGCTTGATCTAGGACGTCCAAATCTCCGCCTTCTTGGAACAGGTGTAGAATCACCACCTATATCGTTCTGCAGATGCAACTCTTCATCATCATTGTTGTTATTATGATCATCTTGTAGACCCAATAGATTCTCTCCCCAAAGGTATCGTCTATCTGAAGACGAACGTCGATGATTCCTCCATGCTCTTGACCTGTGAGATCTTGATCCACCACCATTGCCACTACCACTAGAACCTCCATTTTCAAGAGACCCAATCATCTGAAACAATACTAAAGTGGTCCAAAGGTCGCTCCCACCATTTCCGTTTTCTCTTTCACCTGAGAACCTATCTCCGTTTTCTATAACATAGTCTCCTACTACAACAGCACCGGGCATAGCAGAACGGATAGCACTAACTATATCTCCATACTCCCTCTGGTTCTCAAGGCGTCTCCAAGCTCTTTCTCTTGATGGATCAGTGTCTGAAGGACGAGTTGTTGGATGTATCCTTCTAGCATGGCGACGCAGATCCTGGTAGTTGCCAGTAAACGAGCAGGATTCTCGAGAGCAACTTCGGTTCTTAAGATCAAGATATGTTCTTACTTCTTCTACAACCTTCCATCCTAAAACAGAACCCCGACATAAAGGACATTTCAAATTCGTAATATCTTCAGACTGTTCTTCATCTTCCACTCTTCTCCTCCTCCTTAACGATTCGGAATCCCCAACAGAGCCCCGGTGAAAACTGCTTCGACTGGCCATACTATGCTCGTTTTGAGATTCATGATTGTTTTCCCTTGAAGCCAAGTTCACCTCAGGAGTTGGGTCATTTGAGGATTCAGAATGAAGTTTCTTAAACCTATCGAGGCAATTGGAATGTCGGTAACTTGTATCGCAGATATAAGACCTACAACCTTTGTCATGAGAACTGCACAGCAGTAGAACAGCATTATGTGGGTGATCCATGCAAACAGGACATGAAACCTCATCCAGTTCTTTGTGAAGAGCATGAACATCTGACTCGGTACTTAATTTTCGCTTAACACCAGCCATCTTGTAAAGCACTGTGTAAGCTACTCACGCATCGAGTTAGTTAGAAACAAATGAACAAAGTTTTACAAATACTATTGGTTTTCGTCAAAAGTCGGAAAAAAATCATTGCTTAATCTCCATCAATCATATAACAGCAAAAACAAATCAAGATCAAACTCGTATGTACATCCAAAGATAATCCTCATGATCATATCACCAAAAAAACGAATGTTATAACTGACTCATGATCTTGAAACTAAGAAACTTAGCATACAAGAAGAATCTTTACACATCAAAAGAAGAAGAAAAAATTGTTAGAACATAAACTTACCGAAAGAGAGCAATCTTATTAGCAGCCTCTTGAAACAATCTACTTTCTTACTATTCGATCGCTGAAACTTTTAACTTTACGACAAATTCGGGAACCTCAAGGACACCAAATTGGGCATAAATAACTAAACCACTATTCTTTAAGCTGCAAAGCAACCCAAATCTCCTAAAATCTGCACAACAAATTTAAGAAGTAGCAATCAAATTATCGCATACCAGTAGATCCCCCCACTGTTAAGTTCGTAATCAAGCAACTAGTGGCTTCATCAGAGAATAAGAAATTAGAATCCTAAAACCAAAAACAACATTGGAGAAACAAGAAATCAGAATATAAAAATAAAAACCTAATCTTCCACTATAATACACAAGACGTCATTAGTTCAATACAAAACCATTGATGGATTTGACTTAAATTAGAAACTTTCAACTTTAATTCCTAAAGTTCAAAACAACAAACCCAAAATCAAAGTCTTAAATCAATCTAGAATATAATCAAAACTCAGATTCGTTTATTCCTCATCACATAGATAAATAAAACCCTAACCCGGATCAAAATATCCAAATCTATCAATCAAAATTTCACAATTTTTCAACGCTGCAAAAAATAACGACAATCGAAAACCATTCCTATCAATTTTTAACAACAAAAAAATTCAATCGATCCATCACAGAACAAAGATTTCGATCAAACGTACAAAACAAGATCAAAATAAATCTGGTAAAAAAAAAAAGGAGGAAAATTACAAATTGGGAAATTTAGGAGTTATTTCGTCTTCCAAGGATTTGGATTTTGGATTGATAATCTTTGAATCTCTCTTCTCTCTATTTCTCTATTTGAGAGAGATTGGAGATGAGATTTAGGAATTGGGTTAGGCGAAACAAAGGAGAATCGATGATTTCACTTTGCATTTATATTTATATATATAGATATTATTATTTTCCATATTATTTAAAAATTCATAAATAAATAAATAAAACTGCACGCTGTAAATATTTACAAAACGACGTCGTGTCTCTTCATCAGAGAAAATGAATTATCTTGTGAAGACGTTAACGAAGAAGGAAGAGATTGATCGGATCATCAGAGACACCATTGATGAAGTTCTTGTGTTACGATTCGGTCTTTGCTCCGATTCCGTCTGTCTTCAACATGATGATATTGTATATTGAATTGTCTCTCTTCTCTTTTACGTGAAATCGCTTAGTTTCTAATTCGAAAACCCTAATTTTCGATTTTTTTTGTTTTGTTTTTTTTTCCAGCTTGTGAAATCGATGAGAGATGTTTCGAGATTTGCTAGTGTAGCTTTTGTGGATGTCGATTCAGAGGATGTTCAAGTGTATGTCAAGTACTTTGATATCACTTTGTTCCCTTCGACGATCTTCTTCTTCAACGCGCATCACATGAAATTGGATTCTGGGTAATTAAATTAATTCCGGTTCGGTTTAGGATGCGGTTTTGATGGTTTTAAGTTGATTTTTGGTTTGGTTTATTTTACAGAACTGCGGATCATACGAAATGGGTTGGTGCATTTCACTTAAAACAAGACTTTATTGATGTTGTTGAGGTAACAAAAACAAAAATTTAGTTGCTTCAAACTCTAATAATATATACAGAATTTGGATGCTCTCTAAATTTTTTTAATAAAATTGTAACCAATTCAAATACTCTGTTTTGTTTCGTGTTCTTGTATAGGAAATATATCGAGGAGCGATGAAAGGGAAGATGATTGTTCATTGTCCGATTCCGCCAGAGAGAGTACCAAAATATCAGCTCTTGTATAAGGATGTGTAGAATCTAAAATTGGAATGTTTTTACAATGCAAAATCTGTTTTCTCATCCTGGCAATAATATTTACATGACATTTTGAGATTTACATATATATGTTTTGTACACAGTGGAAGAATTAATGAGATGAATATACGGATTTTCGATAGAAACAAGGTGTGCAAAATGTCGATAAACTGACCAGTAGTAGTCTTGATTCTGATGTTTGAAGTTAGGGCTTTGTTTCTCTTCTTTTGCTTTTAGTGCCTAGTTCCATTGACATGGACCGAAGTCGGCTTGTTATCTCGGTGAATGGAGGACGGGAATCCGGGTCTATAGACCAGCATTGTTCCATTAGCCTTTTCCAATCAGGAGAACAGGTTTTCGGTATGGGAGGTCGAAGCGTGTTCTTTACAATCCCGCCTTATAGTGTTAAAAAGAAGAAATAGATGAGCATTCAGTGGCTTTTGAGGTAAGTGAAATTGAGTGATAGTTTTTTTTTACTTACCAATGATTGCTCCACAATGCATATCTGCATAAGGTTCCTCTCCGGTTAGAATCTCCCACAGTGAGATCCCATATGAAAAAACGTCGACCTGTTCAAACCGAAAAAGATATGGGTTATGCTCAAGTTCATGAAACTAATAGGATAGTGGTTGGAATAGTTCTTTTTACTTTCTCAGAAACCCGAGTGCTGCTTCCATTTAAGAGTTCTGGGGCCATCCATGGAAGTGTTCCTCTTACTCCCCCAGATACCAAAGTGTTGCGTTTGATTCTAGATAAGCCAAGATCTCCCACCTTGCATATAGGCCGTTGTGGATCCCTTAAATTGACAAGTAAGTTGTCGCATTTGAGATCAAAGTGGACAATGTTCTTTGAGTGCAAATACTCCATGCCAAAAGCAGCGTCCATTGCGATTATTATCTTTCTTCGAGCATCAAGAAGTCTGCGTTGGTAAATCTGGCTTGTTAAGTCTCTATCAGAACACTTAAGGGGAATGCAGTGATAATTAAGTTACCTCTCCTTTTTGAGAAGAGCATGCCTAAGTGATCCATTCACCATGAACTCCGTAACAGTTGCCAAGGTTCCACCAGTTCCATCTGGGACTATACCGTAGAATGCAACAACATTTGGGTGATGAAGATTTGAGAGTATTTGTGCTTCCCTCCAGAAATCTTTCGTCTGATAAACCAAAAACAATTTTAAAACGATTGCATATGACCGAGAAACTCGACACTTGATACAAGGAAAGTACTCGAGAGTCGTTCTCTATTTGTATATGGCTTTTGCTGGACAAGCATAGTTATTTATCTCCAGAGTAGGACTTGAACAGAATAGAATCAAGAAGACAAAAGAAAGAAAGAAAGAAAAGATGTGAGGACTAACCAAGCGTTCTTGTTCAGATGATCTCCCTGCAAAGCAGCTTTTCCTTATTCTCTTTATAGCAACATCCGTTCCCCGCCATGTTCCATGGTAAACAGTTCCATATGTCCCGGATCCAAGTTCTGTTAGGTCTTCAAGATCAGCGTTCTTTATTATCTGAAAGTTTAGAATATGTAAAATTTCAATTTCTAAAGCATGTCAAACAAGAGTATTGTCTTCTGCATTAGATAAGAAACAACATATCCAGTTTTTTTTTCAAAGTCATATGTGATTATGGATTACTCAATAACATGCCTAAGTTACCTGCAAGCCATAAACACTGGCTTCCATTTCAACAATGAGTGTTTCTTTCAAACTGTTGTCTTTCTCGCCGATATTGTCTTCAACTTCCTGTCAACAAGTTACAATAATGAGAACAAAGACTCAAGTTATAAGGTTGCAAACAAGTAAATCACTACCTCAGAAAGGAACACAGTATCATTGCTATTCATCTTTGAGTGTCGAATGGTTTGTGGTGAATCTAGTACTTCGATAGATGGGATCTTCAAATTGTCGTAAGTTTTGCTAGTTGTATTTACCGCTGGCTGATTCACATGGCCTGAACCACCTTCCCTTTGTATTCTCTACAGGTCAGTTATTACGGTTAGAATCTAACAAGAAGATAATCATATATAAATTAGAAACAGAAATGTTTTGCAACACTCACATTCTTTTCTGTTGAATCAAGTCCTAAGCTCGCTACCTCATGAACAATGTTCTTGTTTGCTGATTCTGAGGAGATATTAAACAAGAAATCCTCATTAGAGTCCACTTTGTTATTTAACAAGACCCCTGAAGCTTCCAAATTTATCGCACGAGTTCCAGGTTCTTGACCAAGATCAGAAGCTACTCTTTTTTGGTACAGAACCCCAAGTGTTTCCGCATTTGGGGAACTAGCTGCAATGCCTTCATCTAAGGAGATTAGACTTGCGTTATCTTGCTTTATAGGCTTCCATGGGTCAACATTCACCACTGAGTTTTGGTTTCCATAAGTAGGTAACTTCTTGAAATCCAAGTCAGTAGGTATTGCTCTTGTCCCCATCACTTTCCCTCCTAGATGAAAAATTGTATCACTGTTCCCTCCTTGATTCCTAGCTTCTTGATTTAGATAAATCTCATCATAATGATTGCCTGCGGATGAAATGTCTATATGCAATGTCTTGTTATCACCGAATAGTCTTGGACTCGGGGAAAATTTTAACGTAGGCTCTCCTCCCTCAATGGACTTGAAATCGAGTATGTCACTTTGTGTACGACGGTCAGCTAGATCATTGTTTCTATGTACATGCACTTGCTTTTCTTGTGTTTGTTTCTTTGTAAAGTTCAATGTTGAAGATGGGCTTTGTCTCTCTTGTGAAAAGTAATTAGAATGTCCACCAGTAATCTCCAGTGTAGAGTCTGAGTAAGAGTGTGGGATCCCCAAGAAAGAATCATTCGAATTAGTAGAACCAGAAAAGGAGGCCTTAGATTCATCGGGCATGCTCGCTTTATCGTAGTAGACCCTTCCATTATTCGCAGACCTCTCAGGGTTAAAGCCAAGAGTATCAACGTGACTAAGATTGGGAGGAGTCGCAAGTTTGTCGTTGAAGCCACTCTGAAATTGAATCCCATATAGATTCTCTACTTCTTGCTTGTTAGACTGACAGTTTACTGAAGGTAACGGTCGCTGCTGATGATATTTAGAATCATTCATCTCAAAGCTAGAGTTGTCTAGTTGAGTAGGAGTGAAGGAATTATTGCTCTCAGAGCTGGAGTTGTTACCATGGAACTGTGAATGTGAGTATGCACCATTTGAATCCCTATGCTGCAATGGTAAAGGAGAAACAGGAGGTGATGGATAACAAGACATGTTATGCTGAACTCCATTGAAAAGTTGATTCGGGTGCATAACACTAGTGTCTAGTCGAAGCATCTGACCCGGTGTTCGTTTACAGAAACTTGGATTGCGATCCAAATTGCTTACTTGATAACCACCGAAAACTTTCCTTGGATTAGGATCAACATTACAGTTCATAGCTGCAGCATATTGACAATCAGGAATGTTCTGTTGAACCTTGTTTTCAAGCTCTCCAAGAGGAATCAAGAACAGTCTAGGCCTTTGTGAACCTTCAAGCCTTTCTAGTCCATTGTACTCCTCAATCATATTCTGAAGATCCTCATCCGAAGATACCGATATTAAAGAACCAAGCTCATCCCCTGGAAGTTGATACTTAATTGAATGAAATTGTTGGCATATAGCTGAGGTCTTCTTCTTAAGCTCTTCCCATGAAAGATTCTTACGAATCGAAATAATATGCGTCTCTCCCCCTACATATTTCAGCTTTTCATCAGTGGATCTTGGCATCATTCTCCCACCAAAGCTGCAAAGAAACTTCACTTTTCCGAATCTATCAAAATCTCCTCCTCCTGTAAAGTTGTTGGACTGAACACGCTCTGGTAAGTATACAGAAGGCGGAGGAGACCTTCCTGTGACACATCCTTGGTTGGAGTTTATTTCAACAAAAGCTTTCCTAGCTATAACTTCTTGTTCACAACCTACATTATTATGGTAAGCATTAAAATGAGGCACATAACCACCATTCTCAACGCGTATAGAAGTCCTTGGATCTCGTCCAAAATCATAAGCATCAGAAGGACATTCAGATTCTATCCTCCTCAGTTCATGAAACCGAGCAGCACTTTCATATCCCGGTGTATGATTCTGATAGTAAAGATCCCCAAATCTATGCACATCATTATGAGTTTTCGCTGAAACGATAGGAGTATGATCCTTAACAAACTCCATAGAAAACTCTTCACCAGTCTGAAGTGAAACGTTTTTATTCACATTTCTTCTCTCAGCCAAGATAACAGCTGGTTCCGCGTTTTGTCGAGTCCATCTATCTGACATACTTGACGTCTCTCAAACAAGGCTATGAGTTTTTGAGATAAATCTTTGAGCTTCCATTAAACAAAGAAGCCTTGAACAAGTAAAGAGACACAGCATCCAACAAGTAAGCTAAATAGAATTAAGATTTATCTTTGCACCTGAAACATCCAAGGAAATAAAATTATGTGAGTACATTTTTTTATTTATCGTTAAAACCTCATGTATTAAGTTGTCGGTTAGTGACTCTCCTTACTAACCGATGTGTTTACATGGGAAAAACGTAAACTTCGTGCTCTTGCACATTTCGCAAGCTGATAAACACGGACATTCTCACTACGCGGAATTAATTTAATCCTAAATGATATAAGTACTTAGACATTTGAATTAGCTATTTACCTAAAAGAAAAGAAATAAAAAGAACAGACGTGAAAATTGGAAATATTCCATACACCAAACCATACATGCATGTGGCATTCACATACACAAAATAATTTATAAAGAAGAAAGAAAAACACTTACAATGTTTCTAAAAAAAACATGCATGAATTATGGCCAGCTCAAAACTTTACGTGTAGGACCAAGTTTGAAATCAATCTAGAATATAATCAAAACTCAGATTCGTTTATTCCTCATCACATAGATAAATAAAACCCTAACCCGAATCAAAATATCCAAATCTATCAATCAAATTTCACAATTTTTCAACGCTGCAAAAAATAGCAATAATCAAAAACCATTCCTATCAAATTTACAAACAAATTCAATCGATCCATCACAGAAGAAAGATTTCGATCAGACGTACAAAACAAGATCAAATAGATCAGGTAAAAAAAAAAAGAGGAGGAAAATTACAAATTGGGAAATTTAGGAGTTATTTCGTCTTCCAAGGATTTGGATTTTGATTAATAATCTTTGAATCTCTCTTTCTTTCTTTCTTTTTTTGTCAAACAAAATGAAGATAATCTTTGAATCTCTCTTTCTATTTCTCTATTTGAGAGAGAGATTGGAGATGATGAAAGATTTAGGAATTGGGTTAGGCGAAACAAAGGAGAATCGATGATTTCACTTATTATTATAGTTATCACAAAAATGACAAAAAAAAGATGGCATTTGCATTTATATTTATACTAGATGGTGGCGCGAGAATGAAAAATGATTTTATTCCAAAATGAAAAACAATACGGCTTTGATAGTACTATCTATTTTTCTTGTTTTAATTAGATATTTCTTGATTGTCCATATTTTTCAATGTTATAAAGTGTATAATAGGTTGATTGACTTTTGAGAATATGTTACTACTTTAAAACTTTAGGAAGCCGAATGGTTCGAGAACGGAATGTTATAGTTGAGGTTTTATTTTTATTTTTTTGACGTTAAAAGTAACTTTTATTCAAGAACCATGCGCAAAATGCGAGGCTACACTAGATAGCCACAATAGCACGATAGAGTTTACAAAAGTAAAGAAGAGACGGCGGGTTCTCGCAAGTTTAAAGAGGAAGTTGGACAAAGAGTTTATTTCAGTTGGGAATCTGTGCAAAGAGGTTGTTGTAAAGTCTAATCTAAAGTATATCATAGTTACTACAGTAAAACCTCTATAAATTAATAATGTTGGAAGCGAAGAATTTTATTAATATATAGAGATTATTAATTTATCTATAAATTAATAATTATTAATATATAGAGAGTTTTTCCGAATTTCAAAAAATATTATATAAAAAGTAGAAAAATGAAGACAATACTTCGATATGTTTTAATGTATTTACACATTATGAAATAATCATTGCATATATAAATTTTTGAAATAATGTTTGATACAATTTGAGAAGATAATATCATATATTTTAATATTTTAAGAAAAATAGAGATAAACTCTAACAAAATTATAAATTTACGAATAAATAAACAACATTAGAATCATATTTCACTAAAATATCTTATATATATACAATAAATTTACATAATTATTAATTTATATTATTAATGGAACCATATATTTACATAGAGATTTCAAAAAAATTATTAACTTATTATCTTATTGAAATGTGTCAATTATTACACCAGCCCAACTCAGGACCGGAATAATTTATTAATTTAGAGAGGTTATTAGTTTATCGAGTATTAATTTATAGAAGTTCTACTGTACTTACTAATGGAGAATGTTAAAGTTGGTCGGCTTTGTTTTAAACTTTTTAGTAATAGTTCTAGGCATTATTCCAAGTGTAGCTATGATGAATGAGTCAATCTTAACTAGGAATAGGCCCAAATTTAGTAGGTAGGATTCAACTCTTTTGATGGGCCTTAGATTGAATAAATCACTAAAATAAGCATAGCTTTGGAAATACCTCACTAAAATATCATCACGTTTAATCGAGCTCAATATGATTGCAAATGAAAAAATGGAGACGTGTTAGGTTGTCACTGATCGCATCACCACCACCAAGTTGCATTTCCAACAACCACACTTTCATTTGTTTGGTTATTTTAAAAACTCAAATTGGTTTTGACTTTATAAACATAGTCTTGTTGAAAAATATCTTAATTTAGTTATAGGATAAATGGACTGACCATTTGTCCACTTCTATTCATTACTCAACCCAATTGCAACCCAATTGCAACACTTGGGGATCACATTGCTAAAATCAACATTATTATTTTATTTTTTTGTCAACAGATATAAAATTACTTGAAACGATTCAGAAATCTAAATTGGAAATACATAGTTTAAATAAATAGTATCGATTTAAGACAAACGTGTATTTTAGTTAAGTGGTCGATTGGGTTGCATTATTCAAAAAAATGAATTAAATGTTTTATCTTTCTTGGAGTGTGTTTTGGATAAGACATATTTCATATTGTTGGTCATGTGGAAGTATTGAAATTGAATAACAGTAATATTGGGCTTTAACAGATTTCAGATAGTAATATAGAGTTCGTTTTGCGATCTCCGGTTTTCAAAGTTCATCTTTAATTAATGTAATTCTATTAGAATAAAAAATAAAATAAAATTAAAATATAGTGTTATTAATTTAACCTATATAATATTTTTATTTTTTTTGCACAAAACGTACTTGATTTCATTCAAATAATCTCATAGGGAGAGTACAACATCCTCAATCAAAAGGTTGGATACAAAGAGATCAGCAAAGACAAGTGTAAAACAAAGGTAGATAGATAACTTAGTGAAGCAATAAACTTCGATGATAGATCCATAGATGTTCGGAGATAGAGGCTACAGTGCAACATGCCACATACGAAATCATGGTGTGTCAAAGACACGCGAAAGCTTCGGAAAAAATAACAATAGTCACTATCAAGAGATCTTGTGACGTTAATAAGAAGTCCTTAGTCCCATGGGTCACCGATGCGAGGCACGATGGGGAAGCTAAGAGACTTAGGGTGTGACAAAGAGTTCTCTCCATTGAGGAGGAGGTTTGGAGCAAAGGGTTTTCACAATTCATATAAAGAGGATTAAGGAACTGCTTTGGCGAATATGAATTGGTGAAGCTATCGATCGGCATAAGAGAGCAAGATATTCCAAGGTGGTGACTAAGGTCACACCAAACCCGACTCGAGATTGGGACTGTTAAACCGAGGATCCTAGCAGCTACACACTCAGACCAATAAACCCGAACTAAGCTAAGGACCATGATTCTAAACCAATTAAGACTGTGGTCACAAGACTTGAAAGGTGTCCTCTTCCGTTCAAGTCCAAGTATCAAAACATCAAAATAATTGGATCAGATAATAGGATGAAAAGGTCTGACCTGGGCCAAAGAAGGGTTTTGATGTCGTGCGTCATCGACCCATTCACCGGACAAGGCGCAACGATGGTCCAAAAGGGCTAGCTCTTGCCATCAACGAAGGTGATCGACATACCCTAGTACCGATAGTGACACAAGCCTTGATGAACGTCTTCGGTAAATCAGAGCAGAGTGTCTTCTCAGTAACATAGAGTATTTAGTCGAAAAGTTAAAGCAAGTCGCCAATATTTGTTTAAATTGGTGTCAAGGGCTATGGCGGTTCTGGATTTGGATTTGGGGAAAGTCGCCAATATCTGTTGCACTAGAGAGCTTCTACCAACGGTTTTGTGGATGACAGAGTACATGGCGAGTTCTACGACAAATGCCGCGGTAATGGACAATTGCTTTGCTGAGGGATCTTCGGGATTTGCCCGAGAAGAGTTCAGAGGAAAAATCAGTGACGAGACACGAAAGAGAAGTAAACAGAAGCAGATAACGGTCAAGGAGAAACGGAAAAGAGCCCAACGCCGACGTCGGAGAGCGGTGAGACTTGAGCTTTCTCGATATTAGCGTCAGAGAGAGTTTTGCGTTTCAACTTTTATGGTACCTATATAATGTTCTTTAAAATATTAAATCTCCAGTTCAAAATTGTGATAAACGGCATTGTAGAAATAGGCACATTGATAAATGTTCCAAAAGAAATATATAAGCTATGGAGTCAAGGAATTAATAATTAATAAAAAGTATAGCCGCTAATACACTGGATTATCAAATACAATTAATCCAAGTAATGTTCATGTGTCTTGATTAACGGTGATAACCGGCCGGCCATGTGGGTTGTCGTATGTGCCAAAGTCAATGCCAAACACAAATATGCTTCGAAGAATGGCCTCCTTAAACTTCCCACTATTTCCATATATTATATATGTTTTATGAAGTTTAATATTTCTCTACTCATAAAGTGCATAGATTTCTCTCAAATCAAAACTTTAGTTACACTTTTTCAGGGTCCAATTTTCATTCAAAAAGTTAAATTGCACAATTTTTTCTTTGAGAAAACCCTCATAATTATCAGTAAGTTTAAATGCTCATGGGGCATTAACAATATGCTTACAATATATCTCCATGTTATGATAACATTATAACTACGCTTATATTAATTTATCCATGATGAGATGTTTTTTTCCTGATTTGAAGGTACCTAGTGATAATACTCGTACGGCATATGGATGCACTGGCTTTATAATAGTGTATCTAATAAACTTTAAGAAGTCAGATTGGTTTTATTTATTGATGAAATAGAGACCACAATTGTTTTGTTTTATTTTTCTTTTCTTTTTTTGCGTTTCTGTTTGCATTTATGTTTTTTGTCGATCATTTTTTTTTCCCGTCAATCCAACAGTTAAAATTTTGCTGTATTGATCTACTGTTATCTGTCATTACAAATAATTCCGACCACAAAATTAGATGTGTTCTTTGATTTTTTCAGTTGTAGTTCCTATAAGAGAGGCTTGCACAATGACCCATTTTTAAGAAAATAATTGCAAATACTTCTTCCTATAATGACTAGACATTGCAGATAATTATAATTCTTATGTTATATATATTGAGATTTATAGTTATTTTTGGCATAAAAGGAAAAAAAAAGAACAATTCGGTTCTATCTAAACGTGTACTCATTTTAGAATTCGGCTCTAGTACAACATATAAACATTAGAATCAGTACCTATAGGGCTAGAAATTAAGCCAAACCAATCACATGCTTCGGATTATTGTAATTTTTTAGCACCATGCATCACTTTTCTTAGCGTCAACATACAATATCGATCTATATCCCTATACATTGTACTTACTAAACATACAAATACATTATAGCCTTCAACGAAAAACAGACATGCAAATACATTAATTAATGCATGGCATTATCACATAATCCATAACCACGACTTCAAAATTCTTGTTTCGTATTATAAAACGTGTCCTAGTCTCAATTTTCTCAAATCGGCGTTTTGATTGAAACTAGCGAATTTTTGTTCCCCAAAAATAATAGAAACGTGCAGTGGTTGCCATGCAAATTGTAGTATCCGAAACGACGGCCATTAGAAACTTAAAAATGGTCTAGTGGTTTAAAGAATCATTATAGATTATAGATTGGAGGATGAGGTATAAATATATATTACTCCTCCGTTTTACTATGATTGATGTATTAAACTAAATTTTCTGTTTCAGAGTATTCATATGTTCTAATTAAATGTTTATCTAGATGACATGAGTATTAAAATCCTATTTATTTTAAACCGTTGTAAAATATAATGTTACATTGTTCAAAATAATAATAAATTAGTGTAAATTATATTTCAAATGTTTTTATTGTCCTTTAATAAATGTGAACTCTTAAACATCATAAAAATAAGGAATATTTAAATAAAAAAATTACTTACCAAATATGAGCATCAACAAAAGTCAAAAATCGACGCACATTTAAGATTACGACAAGTATAGGAATTTGGTAAGAAAGAAGTCAAGAAAAAAACCGCAAATTTATTTATCTCCCAAAACAAATTAATTTGGTTAAAGGGTGAAAATAAAGTTTTGAAGTCAAACAATTTATTGTGTTTCAAAAAAAAAAAATACTCAAATAAATTATTCAACCTCCTATCACGCACGAGAAATCCTAACGTGCAAATAATATAGTTAACGGAGTTAAGCTGCTTCTTCCAACCTTCGTTGCTTGCCTATATATAATAAACTCATTTCTCCTTCATCTTCTCCAAATTACATATTTCTCTCTTCTCCTTTCTTCTTCATTATACACAAAGAAGAGAGATTTTCAATATATCCAACAATGGCGATCTGTAAAAGCTTCTTAGCTCTCTTAGCAACTCTAATCATTCTAGCATTCTTTGTTTGTGTAAATGCATCAACAATGTAAGCTCAGAGATTTTGTAAAATCTTCGAATCTTTTACTAAATGTGGCTTATAAATTTTGTCTTTGCATTTTTGTGTTACAGAGCTTACGAAACAGAGGTGGTGAAATCTCATAGCTTAAGTAATTCATCAACGGCTGAGAAGTGAGTTTTTAATTTCTGGTTAATCTCAGCCGTCCAGATTTGAATCAATGAGAATGAATACTTATACGGTCGAAAACGATGTCGTTTTTAATCCTCTGTTTCTCAGGGTATCTAACGGTGCATGGAATGATCACGCCGTTAAAAACCCAGAAGAAGTAGCTGCAATGGTCGATATGTAAGATTTTATCTCTTTTAAAATATGATTTTTAATTCAAATATGATAAATATTTTAATTAGCAATTTAATTAGACATTTTCCATGTTTTCGACTTTCTGTTCATTTCACTTTCATATTATTGATAACGTTTCAGATAGTCCAAACGTTGTAATTCCTTAAATAAGTTGCACCCATAATTTTCCTCTAATAATTTAAAGAGTTTTCTTTAATCCCATAAATGTTAGTAATTCTATATATTTATTTTAGAAACCTCTTTATGGGTCCGAAGGTTTTTTACTAGCCCTGGGCATTCGGTTTTTTCGGTTTATTCGGGTTGCCTTATTCGGTTTTTTCGGTTTTAAGCAAGTTTTGAAAATCTCCGAAAGTACCCGAAATACTAATTCGGGGTATTCGGTTCGGTTTTGTTACTTATTCGGTTCGGGTTTTAGATAAAATGCATCATCCGAATTGAATCCGAATTCGGCAAATACCTTATTCGGTTCGGTTCGGTTCGGAGCTGATAAAATCAAACAGATTTCAAAACATAATGCTTATCTGTTACAAAAATCCCTATTCGAATACAACACTTATCTGTTCCAAAAAATTACATCACTTATCATCCTAGCTATTACATTCAAACAAAAAAACAAAAAGGAATGATTGAATGTAATAAATACTTGTTGTTTGTAAGCCTCACAACAAATAATTATTACAAACATTAAACCAAGCATCAGCATTTAGGATTAAAACATCAAGAAGCCTCACCATTAGGATGGGCTGAACCGCTGCAAGAAGCACCAAAAAAGACCAACATAGCAGCTGCCAATACACTTATCCGTTCCAAAATATTCACACCATACTATCCATTCAACCTAATTCAATCACTAACAAAGTAACAATCAAGGAAAAGCCATGCAATAGAATTAATTCAAGTAAAGAAGATATAGTGATATTACCTATGAGGATCATTGAAGAGGAACCACTGAAGAATCTACAAAACAAAAAAATGTTAGAATGTTTACAATTAAACATAACTTGAAATATTACAAAATTTACCTAGTGATTCAAGAAACTCTACTTCTTCCAACATCTGAACTATGTCACAAATTTCTCCTTCAGATTTGAAACCACACCGCAACCATTGTTGTGTGCACATAAGAACCTCCACCATAAAAGGAGTAAGAGAACTCCTATAAGGATCCAAAACTCGACCACTTGTGCTAAATGCAGACTCTGAAGCTACTGAGGAGATTTGAATGGCAAGAACATCTCTAGCCATTTCGATAATATTGGGAATTTGTTGTTGTTACCATTCCACCATGACAAAACATCAAATGGCATTCCCAACTTGTTTTCTACTCTATTCTCAGTTTTCTCAGCCAAGTATACATCTAACTCACTAGAACTCTCTTCATTACTAGAACTGACCATCTTGCTGTAAATTGAATCCATCCGCTCACAACCATCTTCATCATCGACATATCTAATGTTATATTAGGCTCCTTAGGCTCAACAGATGTGGATGTAATGTCTAATGGTTTTGTCAGCCTAACACTATATTGATCATATATCTTTCTCATCACAGTAGTTATATGACTATAAAGCTGCCTACTCGATTGTTCCTTTCCCATAGAGCTTCTCAAAGCACAGTGATGCAAACTGAAGCTTATTTCGCGGATCCAATACACTAGCAACAATAACCAGCGGATTCATATTCCCAAATCCATCCCACTATTTCTCACACTTACCCCTCATACTATAAGCTTGATCCCTAACTTCCCTATCACTCTTGCCACACTTAGCTATTAGGTTCCTCCCTATGTTTACAATCTCATTATACCCTAAAGTAGAGCTCACATCGAGAAGTCGAGAATGTTAATGTGCATTGATAAAAGATTTTAAGGAATTTAACCAACCTTTTAACCTCATCCCAATTCTCCTCATCGGTGGACCAACTCGTTTGGTCTTTGTTTTCTCATCCTCTTCCAAGAAGTAGTCACAGTACAATTTATCTTCATTCATCATTCTGTGGAAAGCGAGACCTGAGCTTCAATGCACTAGACAACATTAGATATGTCGAATTCCATCTTGTAACACAATCCAGAGGTAAACTACCTCTACTTACCTTCTTACCTGGCTCACACCGAAGCTGAAATGCTTGCAACCTACTAAAAGATGACCTAACATATTTGAATGCATTCCTAATAGCAACAATACTAGGCTTAGTCTTCTTCAATCCATCCCCCACTATTAGATTGAGGATGTGAGCACAACAACGAAGATGTAGGAACTCTCCATCTAAAACTAAGGACTGAGGCCCTCTTACCCTCAAACGATCCCTAAACAGCCCTATAGCCTTATCATTACCCTTTGCATTATCTACTGTTATACTAAATACCTTCTCAATCCCCCATTCATCTAAACACTCAATCATGTGGTCTGAATCGCTCTCCTTTATGATCAGGTGATGACCTTTAAGGAGAGGATGCGTTGGTGCATCTTCCAATTCACATCAATCCAATGAGCGGTGACTACCATGGAATTGTAAGTGGTTGTACTGGACACCCATATAGCGGTGGGTGAGGTTATGTTCGTCTTCTGATCCCTAAACAACTCCTTTAACTGGCATTTCTCTCTCACATACATAGCAGCTATATCCCTAGTACAAGTTCTCCTAGAATACGTTTTGTACATAGGCAAGACATCAAAACAGAAACGCTTCCACCCCTCTGATTCAACAAATGAGAAAGGCAACTCATTTACAACAACTAGTTTATTAACCGCATTCCTAAACATTTCAGGATCATACTTAACTTCCTTCATCTTACCACTATTTTCACTTTTTAACAACTTCTTTTTTCACGCTCATCAAAGTTCTTAAACAGCAAACATCTACCCATGTGACTATTCATTGCACTAGTCCCAGCTAATTTCGTATCACAACCAACCTCTTGCCCACAATATCTACAGCTACACTTACCCGGATCATCCTCTCTTAGCACAAAGTGTTCCCAACACTTAGCTCTTTTAGTATACACCCTTTTGGCTTTAGCACCAAGAGTTTTCCTCTTGTTTCCAAGTACCCACCGACTCAAGCAATCGGTGATTCTTCTCCATCGTGAGCAGACATCCGCAAGATAAACACAAAATTGTCGTTGCATAAATAAGTTTAGAAAAACATCAAATTTCTGCAGAAGAAAAAGAAATTCTATCATCTACTTGTGAAGAAAAAAGAATTAGATTAGTGCTATTTGCTTTTAACAGTTCCAAACCCATTTTTAAATTTAATATACGTGAAACAATTACTTTAAGACAAAAAAAAATGATGTTACATCAAAACAAGACATGCACGTAAATTGCATACTGAATAATACATCCATGCCTTACCTACTTTATCTTCTATTTACTTCTTTTTAGGTATTTTCCAGTATATATATTTGCCCATATTATTGTATTAAATGTATCAATATTATAAAATCATTCAAATTGTGTCATTCCATATAACTGCATAATAATACTTTTAACATCAATCGAATATATATATATATATATATATATATATATATATATATGTTATTTGCGTTTATTTGTTGAAACATTTGTTTGTATTCATAAAGAAATACTTTACAAATTTTGTATTTTGTAAAAATACTAAAAAAGGATTTAAAATACATTTTGGCATATAAACAAATAAAATTTAGAATTATACACTGCAATTTTTCTTAAAACCAAATAACTATATATAATTATTAAAACCAAATTTTTTTAACGATGGCTTCTTCCATCTCTCTCATCCTAGCTTCAATTTCAAATCTCAATCTCTTTTAACGATGGCTTCTTCCATCTCTCTCATCCTTGCAACAACGGTTGTTGCAAGATCTCTCTCTCAACAAAAAGAATTTCAAGATCAACATATGACCCCATTAAACAAGGTACACAAACTCGTACAGTATATTATATATAAGATCAATTATTCCATTATATAAAGACAAAATCAAGCAATTTAAACAACAATCTAACAACACAAACGGGTATAGTATAACATATATTAACCTATTTCGTAATTATAATTGAAAATCCCCAATTTGGAAACCCTAATTCGCGAATTAGGGTTTCTAAAATTCCTTACAATCAACCCGTTTAAACTTCAATTTAACAACATAAAAACATGTAATGTAACATATACTAACTTATATAAGCAATATATTTAAAACCCCCAAATTTTTTTTTTTTTTAATTTTCAATTAGGGTTCTAAAACTTACCGGGATTTCGATGAAGCTGATGAATGTGATGACTGATGAAGCTCCGACAATGCCTTCGAATACAAATGGAAAGAAATACTTAGAAGCAAAGAAAATTTTGCAGTCACGAAATCACCTTAACAATCGCACTCCTTTTTTTCCAGGTTTTGAGATAATGAAAAGTTGAATGTTCTCTCTCCCCGATATTTCTTTTCTCTAAACCATACCTCAATAATTTCATTAAAACAAAACCATGACTTATTCGGTTATAATCCAACCGAACCGAATAACACTTAAACCGAATTTTAATTTAACTCTCGCCGATCGGTTTACTACATGAATTATTGCTCAAACCGGATCCGATTTATCCGGTTCGGTCCGACCCGAACCGAATAAACCGAACCGTTTGCCCAGGGCTATTTTTTACAACAGTTTTGTGACACAGACACGCCGTGAATCGTGATCGCCATTTAAAGCGCCTCTGTCGTCGTTATTTTTTCCCACCGACGCAATCGTATTTAATGTATACACATATTTGTGTATAAATTTATCTGATTCTGTAGGTTCTACATTTATTTAAATGCATCATAAAAATGAAAAACTTAAAATAGAAATAGAATAATATAAAGTTTTTTTCCGTATGGTCCGTATCACATGAAATATAGTTCCGTATAATTATAATTAGTCACATTTATTACACCACATGGGTCCCTCTCTTCCCCCCACGTGACATTGTTGAAGTCTTGGGGCTTTTATGTGAAATCTAAAACTTCATGGGTCAATCTGTAATAATTTAAAAAACTTTGTTCTTAAATCTGTAATTCGCAGGACTATTAAGAACAGTACGGAACGGAGGAAGTTAGGATTCTTCTCTTGCGCCACCGGAAACCCAATCGACGACTGTTGGCGATGTGATCGGAATTGGCATCTCCATCGAAAAATTCTCGCGAATTGCGCAATTGGATTTGGTCGTAACGCCGTCGGAGGTCGTGATGGTCGTTACTACGTCGTCACAGATCCATCAGACAACGACGCTGTTAATCCTCGGCCGGGAACACTCCGTCACGCCGTGATCCAAGATCGTCCGTTATGGATCGTGTTCAAGCGCGACATGGTGATTACTCTGAAGCAAGAGTTAATCATGAACAGCTTCAAAACAATCGATGGACGAGGCGTGAACGTTGCAATCGCAGGCGGTGCTTGTATCACGATCCAGTTTGTGACGAACATTATCATCCATGGGATTAATATCCATGATTGTAGACGAACTGGTAACTCCATGGTTCGAAGCTCGCCGTCGCATTATGGTTGGCGAACTATGGCGGATGGTGATGGTATATCGATTTTTGGATCGAGTCATATTTGGATTGATCATAATTCGTTGTCTAATTGTGCTGATGGTTTGATTGATGCGATTATGGGATCTACCGGCATTACTATCTCCAATAACTATATGACTCATCACAACGAGGTTAGCTTCGTAGTTCATTCTTCTTCCTTGCATTTACCAAATTGAGTGAGCTTTAGATGAAAATTCAATGGAACTAATGCTGAAATGGTTTCGGAATCACGTTTTTGAAGCCAAATTAGTCAGTATTGTGAAGGTTTCTCAAGTAGGATTGTGTTGAAGATGCCTAATGTGTTTTTGGTCTTTTGATCTTAGCTTATAGCTACAAAGACAACAAGCTTTGATAACGTATTTATCGACATTCTTCGTTTAAACCTTCTTGAGTTGAGAAGAGTTTTCTTGATTGGAATGTGCAGGTTATGTTGATGGGGCATAGTGATTCATACACTAGAGACAAGTTGATGCAAGTGACTATAGCATACAACCACTTTGGGGAAGGGCTTATACAGAGAATGCCGAGGTTCGTTATTCGTTTCTTATTTTCTATCCGCTGATTGTTTGCTACAAAAATCAGGAGTGTTGATGCTTGGACTGTGATTTCAGATGTAGACACGGTTATTTCCACATTGTAAACAACGATTACACTCATTGGATAATGTATGCAATTGGTGGAAGTGCTAACCCTACCATCAACAGCCAAGGCAATCGGTTCCTTGCCCCGGCAAACCCTTTTGCCAAAGAGGTATACCATAAGTTCTCTCTTTCATTAAATCTAGTTTCCGGTGTCTCACCTTTGATTGAAGTAGAAAGGATGAATCTAAATACAGTATTTGATTTGGCAGGTGACAAAGAGGGTAGGTGCAGGGCAAGGACAATGGAAACAATGGAACTGGAGATCACAAGGAGACCTAATGCTCAACGGCGCCTATTTCACTAGATCTGGTGGTGCTGCTCCTGCAAGCTATGCCAGAGCCTCTAGTTTGGGAGCAAAACCATCTTCTGTAGTAAGAATGCTTACTTATAGCTCTGGCGCCCTTAAATGCAGGGTTGGTATGCGGTGTTAGTTAATTGCATACCGAAGAGGATACTGAACAGCTGAGGGAAACAAAAGAAGAAAAATAACTTGTTTTCTTTGTTCCCCCGTCTTTTACAATTTCCTCGTCTCCTTTCTCTTTTACCATCTTAGACTCCTCTCTGCTTCTACTCGTCAACCTGGGCCAGCTTTGATGAGCCGCAGTGTTGTTCGACTCAACTCCAAATTGTAGTACAGAGCATTCTTCTTCTTCTTCCTCCTCGTTACTCTTTTGGTGTAGTATCATCATGTATCATACATTCTTCTATCAATATAATACTTTGAACTTCTTCTATTACACAATTCTCATCAACAAATATAGATAAAATCAAATCAGAATGGTTCTTTCTCAATGAAACAAATGCATATAGCCAACTAAAGTGAGGAATTACATTAAAAAAAAATACAGAAATAGACTCAAAATGGAGTTTCGGCATCGCTTCTGGTTTCAGTTGGGCTATACAACGCGGATCGATTCCTCGGTCTGTTCTCTTCCAACTGCTTCACAACCTCTTCCATTGTGGGTCTAACTGTTGTAACAGGAGAACAACATCCCATAGCCAGCTTCAATGCATGAACCAAACCTTCTTCCATTGGACTCCTAATCCCTTTCAATGCCTCCAAGTCGAAAACCTCCATTGTCGTCTCTTCCAACACCGCAGCTTTAACCAAAGAAGGCAGATCCACAAACTCATTACTGTTCCTTCCACTCTTTCCCGGTTTCTTACCCATCAATATCTCCAAGAGAAGGATTCCAAATGCGTAAACATCACTTCTAGGATTGCACTTCTTCATCTTGTGGAGTTCAGGTGCTTTGTAGCCATCGGATTTCGCCTGCGAGACAATCTCATCTGCTACTGCTTGTACCATTATCTTGTCAAGCCCAAACTCAGTTAGCCTTGCAAAGAAAAAGTCGTCCACAAGCACGTTCTTTGATCTAATATTGCCATGGATGATAGGAATGTCTTGTCCGGTATGAAGATAAGCAAGTCCTCTCGCTATTCCAAGTGCAATCTTGTGTCTCCTTGCCCAATTCAGAGCCGGCTTTCCAGGTTTACTTTCTGCACATCATTCAAACAACAAACTACAATACATAAGTAACTAAAATCGAGCAAGAAAGATCGATTAAAGAAGTTGGATGAGGAAAGCAAATACCGTGCAACAAATCATGTAAACTTATATTGGGAAGATAGTCATAGATGAGAAGCTTCTCTCCTCTTTTCCCCTGATAGAAAGCTCTCAATGGAACCAAATTCTCGTGCCGAATACGTCCCAATTGCCTTATAACAGGAAAACAAGAACTTCTATCCTTGCAAGTACCTTCTCTTAATAGTCTCAATGCAATATTCCCTCCATCACTAAGCTTTGCCTTATACACTGTACCATAGCTCGTCTTCTCCATAACCTGCCCCGTTGCATTCAAAACATCGTCTAGTGTCAGATTCTCGCCACCTTGAAACACAATTAACTTCCCTTCACCACCATCTTTCTCACCGGTCTCATCCTCTTCATCACCTTCTTCCATATCATCTTCACTCTCTACACTACTCTTTCTTTTCTTGTTCTGCAAATACCCTATTAACAATGAGGCCACAACAACAGCCCCAGACATTAAACCAATCACAAGACCAGCAACAGCACCTGCACTTAACCCAGTGGAGCCTAGACAAGACTTCAAAGGCAAACCACAAAGGCTAGGACTATTCCCTTCAAAAGCTTCTGCCCCAAAATTTGCTTCACCAAAATTTGGCAACATCCCACTTAAGTTATTGTGAGAAAGATTGAGACTTTCTAGTTGTAATCCACCTAAACTCTCAGGAACAACACCCTCAAAGACATTACTTGAAAGATCAAGTGATTTAAGACCTTTAAACCTAGTTATATACTCAGGAAACTCACCAGAGAACTTATTACCACCAAAATCAAGAACTTGAAGATTACTACAACTTGAATTTGGCAAAGCAGGCTCAGGCAAGACCCCAGACAAGTTGTTACCATGAATCTTGAGAGATACAAGCTTATCACAGAGGTTCCAAATCGATGGAGGTAAAGCCCCAGCTAAGTTATTACCACTCAAATCAACATCAGTGAGTGAAGAAGTGTAACCAAGCTCAAGAGGGATTGACCCACTTAATGAATTGATGTTAAGGAACACACTTTGAAGCATAGAGAACTCACCAATCTCTCTAGGAAGTGAACCAGTGAGATTAGCTGAAGGAAGCTGAAGTGAGAGAAGGTGAAGTGATGAGTCATTGAAGAGAGATGTATTAGTCCATTGTGGTGAAGAGAGGTCACTACATTGAAGAGGAGACCCATTTGAAAGTACCCATTTTACCCCTCTCCATTGACAAACAGGAACAGAAGAGTTCCAAGAAGACAACAGTAAGCTCTCACTGTTTCCTTGTAGTGAAGACTTGATCTTTCCCAGAAGAAGCTTCACATCAGAAGAGCCAGAGAGTGATGTTACACAATGACAGTGAAGAATCAGTACAAAGAAGAAGAAGAAAACATGAAGAAATCTCAATGCTTCCATAACCATTGCTCACAAAGATAGAGAGTGAAAGAGAAAGAGAGAGGTTAGAGAAGGGAAAGGTACTAACTTTGGGTTTTCAAGGCTGCTCCTTTGTAGCGGAAAGAGAGTGTTGACTACTTTGTTAAGAACTTTGGTCAAACATATCAACGGCTATGATTTAAACTTAAACCGGATTGATTTTTAACCGTTTGATTTAGCCAAAAGTTGGAATCTTTTTAGAAAAGTTTGATTGTTAACCGTCCGATCAAAGGGTTTTTAGAAACTTAAAAGTGATGGACAAGAATGGTATAAATCTACTGATTACTCCTGAATTTATAAAGTTACTTTTCTTTATCCCTTTAATTGATTAAAACTATAAGCACGCTCAAATTTCGAATTAAGACTTTTTATTTTCCTGCCAAAATAATAATAAAAGAATGTTTTATCAAGGTGAAATCTTTTTCTGTAGTTTGGTTCACTGGATGTTTCCTACTCCTTGAATCTTATCCGTACATGAGTCATTGGAGACATGAGATAAGTGAATCAACGGTGGATGTTGGGGAAGGTGGAGGAATCATAGATAGTTTTGGTTTTCTAGAAGACAATTTTTTGGAAGAATACAGAAAAATGCAGAGCCAAGTTTTGAAAAAAGAGAAAACTATTGACTATTTCGAAACTTTGTCTATGTCCTTTTGTGTAGCCCTGGGCATTCGGTTTTTTCGGTTTATTCGGGTTGCCTTATTCGGTTTTTTCGGTTTTAAGCAAGTTTTGAAAATCTCCGAAAGTACCCGAAATACTAATTCGGGGTATTCGGTTCGGTTTTGTTACTTATTCGGTTCGGGTTTTAGATAAAATGCATCATCCGAATTGAATCCGAATTCGGCAAATACCTTATTCGGTTCGGTTCGGTTCGGAGCTGATAAAATCAAACAGATTTCAAAACATAATGCTTATCTGTTACAAAAATCCCTATTCGAATACAACACTTATCTGTTCCAAAAAATTACATCACTTATCATCCTAGCTATTACATTCAAACAAAAAACAAAAAGGAATGATTGAATGTAATAAATACTTGTTGTTTGTAAGCCTCACAACAAATAATTATTACAAACATTAAACCAAGCATCAGCATTTAGGATTAAAACATCAAGAAGCCTCACCATTAGGATGGGCTGAACCGCCAAAAAGCACCAAAAAAGACCAACATAGCAGCTGCCAATACACTTATCCGTTCCAAAATATTCACACCATACTATCCATTCAACCTAATTCAATCACTAACAAAGTAACAATCAAGGAAAAGCCATGCAATAGAATTAATTCAAGTAAAAGAAGATATAGTGATATTACCTATGAGGATCATTGAAGAGGAACCACTGAAGAATCTACAAAACAAAAAAAATGTTAGAATGTTTACAATTAAACATAACTTGAAATATTACAAAATTTACCTAGTGATTCAAGAAACTCTACTTCTTCCAACATCTGAACTATGTCACAAATTTCTCCTTCAGATTTGAAACCACACCGCAACCATTGTTGTGTGCACATAAGAACCTCCACCATAAAAGGAGTAAGAGAACTCCTATAAGGATCCAAAACTCGACCACTTGTGCTAAATGCAGACTCTGAAGCTACTGAGGAGATTTGAATGGCAAGAACATCTCTAGCCATTTCTGATAATATTGGGAATTTGTTGTTGTTACCATTCCACCATGACAAAACATCAAATGGCATTCCCAACTTGTTTTCTACTCTATTCTCAGTTTTCTCAGCCAAGTATACATCTAACTCACTAGAACTCTCTTCATTACTAGAACTGACCATCTTGCTGTAAATTGAATCCATCCGCCACAACCATCTTCATCATCGACATATCTAATGTTATATTAGGCTCCTTAGGCTCAACAGATGTGGATGTAATGTCTAATGGTTTTGTCAGCCTAACACTATATTGATCATATATCTTTCTCATCACAGTAGTTATATGACTATAAAGCTGCCTACTCTCGATTGTTCCTTTCCCATAGAGCTTCTCAAAGCACAGTGATGCAAACTGAAGCTTATTTCGCGGATCCAATACACTAGCAACAATAACCAGCGGATTCATATTCCCAAATCCATCCCAATATTTCTCAAACTTATCCCTCATAATATAAGCTTGATCTCTAACTTTCCTATCACTATTGCCACACTTAGCTATTAGGTTCCTCTCTATGTTTACAATCTCATTATAACCTAAAGTAGAGCTCACAGTCTGAGAAGCTGAGAATGTTAATGTGCATTGATAAAAGATTTTAAGGAATTTAACCAACCTTTTAACCTCATCCCAATTCTCCTCATCAGGTGGACCAACTCGTTTGGTCTTTGTTTTCTCATCCTCTTCCAAGAAGTAGTCACAGTACAATTTATCTTCATTCATCATTCTGTGGAAAGCAGACCTGAGCTTCAATGCACTAGACAACATTAGATATGTCGAATTCCATCTTGTAACACAATCCAGAGGTAAACTACCTCTACTTACCTTCTTACTGCTCACACCGGCTGAAATGCTTGCAACCTACTAAAAGATGACCTAACATATTTGAATGCATTCCTAATAGCAACAATACTAGGCTTAGTCTTCAATCCATCCCCCACTATTAGATTGAGGATGTGAGCACAACAACGAAGATGTAGGAACTCTCCATCTAAAACTAAGGACTGAGGCCCTCTTACCCTCAAACGATCCCTAAACAGCCCTATAGCCTTATCATTACCCTTTGCATTATCTACTGTTATACTAAATACCTTCTCAATCCCCCATTCATCTAAACACTCAATCATGTGGTTCGAAATCGCTCTCCTTTATGATCGGTGATGACCTTAAAGGAGAGGATTCTTTTTGCATCTTCCAATTCACATCAATCCAATGAGCTGTGACTACCATGTAATTGTAAGAGGTTGTACTAGACACCCATATATCTGTGGTTAAGGATATGTTCTTCTTCTGATCCCTAAACAACTCCTTTAACTGGCATTTCTCTCTCACATACATAGCAGCTATATCCCTAGTACAAGTTCTCCTAGAATACGTTTTGTACATAGGCAAGACATCAAAACAAACGCTTCCACCCCTCTGATTCAACAAATGAGAAAGGCAACTCATTTACAACAACTAGTTTATTAACCGCATTCCTAAACATTTCAGGATCATACTTAACTACCTTCATATTACCACTATTATCACTACTTAACAACTTCTGTTTTTCACGCTCATCAAAGTTCTTAAACAGCAAACATCTACCCATGTGACTATTCATTGCACTAGTCCCAGCTAATTTCGTATCACAACCAACCTCTTGCCCACAATATCTACAGTTACACTTACCCGGATCATCCTCTCTTAGCACAAAGTGTTCCCAACACTTAGCTCTTTTAGTATACACCCTTTTGGCTTTAGCACCAGTAGCAGTTTTCCTCTTGTTTCCAGTACCCACCGACTCAGCAATCGGTGATTCTTCTCCATCGTGAGCAGACATCTGCAAGATAAACACAAAATTGTCGTTGCATAAATAAGTTTAGAAAAACATCAAATTTCTGCAGAAGAAAAAGAAATTCTATCATCTACTTGAGAAGAAAAAGAATTAGATTAGTGCTATTTGCTTTAACAGTTCCAAACCCATTTTTAAATTTAATATACGTGAAACAATTACTTTAAGACAAAAAAAAATGATGTTACATCAAAACAAGACATGCACGTAAATTGCATACTGAATAATACATCCATGCCTTACCTACTTTATCTTCTATTTACTTCTTTTTAGGTATTTTCCAGTATATATATTTGCCCATATTATTGTATTAAATGTATCAATATTATAAAATCATTCAAATTGTGTCATTCCATATAACTGCATAATAATACTTTTAACATCAATCGAATATATATATATATATATATATATATATGTTATTTGCGTTTATTTGTTGAAACATTTGTTTGTATTCATAAAGAAATACTTTACAAATTTTGTATTTTGTAAAAATACTAAAAAAGGATTTAAAATACATTTTGGCATATAAACAAATAAAATTTAGAATTATACACTGCAATTTTTCTTAAAACCAAATAACTATATATAATTATTAAAACCAAATTTTTTTAACGATGGCTTCTTCCATCTCTCTCATCCTAGCTTCAATTTCAAATCTCAATCTCTTTTAACGATGGCTTCTTCCATCTCTCTATCCTTGCAACAACGGTTGTTGCAAGATCTCTCTCTCAACAAAAAGAATTTCAAGATCAACATATGACCCCATTAAACAAGGTACACAAACTCGTACAGTATATTATATATAAGATCAATTATTCCATTATATAAAGACAAAATCAAGCAATTTAAACAACAATCTAACAACACAAACGGGTATAGTATAACATATATTAACCTATTTCGTAATTATAATTCAAAATCTCATTTGGAAACCCTAATTCGCGAATTAGGGTTTCTAAAATTCCTTACAATCAACCCGTTTAAACTTCAATTTAACAACATAAAAACATGTAATGTAACATATACTAACTTATATAAGCAATATATTTAAAACCCCCAAATTTTTTTTTTTTTAAATTTTCAATTAGGGTTCTAAAACTTACCGGGATTTCGATGAAGCTGATGAATGTGATGACTGATGAAGCTCCGACAATGCCTTCGAATACAAATGGAAAGAAATACTTAGAAGCAAAGAAAATTTTGCAGTCACGAAATCACCTTAACAATCGCACTCCTTTTTTTCCAGGTTTTGAGATAATGAAAAGTTGAATGTTCTCTCTCCCCGATATTTCTTTTCTCTAAACCATACCTCAATAATTTCATTAAAACAAAACCATGACTTATTCGGTTATAATCCAACCGAACCGAATAACACTTAAACCGAATTTTAATTTAACTCTCGCCGATCGGTTTACTACATGAATTATTGCTCAAACCGGATCCGATTTATCCGGTTCGGTCCGACCCGAACCGAATAAACCGAACCGTTTGCCCAGGGCTACTTTTGTGTGTTTGCCTATTTCGAAATTTCAAGAGTTGAGCAGACCGGTCCATGATACGGTCGATAACCAAAAAATATTTAGATAAGAGTGTTATGATGACAGCAAACGAGGTGGATTAGTTTATTCCGTTTTATTAGTTGATTAAACCATTCTTTTTTCAAATTAGTAGTACTAATTCTTTTAAAGATGAAGTGTAAAAAATGAATGTTTAGGTGTCACACTCTTTTGAGCATAACTTACTATTTATTTATATAATAAACTAATTATGTGTATTAAATAAATAAAAAGGTATAGTAGATCAAAATTTATGAATGGTGACCACGAATGGCATGATTAATTTGTCTAGTGCAACCACCATTCGAAACCAATTTGAGTCTGATTAGAAATTTTTTGAGAGATTACATATTGCCTTGGGTTTGATTTTTAGTAAGTTTTGTATGAAGACAGCATACTAAAAAAAGGATTATGGCCAACAATTTCTTTAATACTTTGAAGAAACACCTTTTTTGGGTAATGTTTATATTTTATATTTCAAGAGCTACCAAATTTGTTATTTTTTTACTAAAAGTTTAGTATTGTTCAAAAAAATATTTTAGAGAATGTTACTCATTGTTAATATTATTTGAAAATTTGTGTATTAAACATGGAATAATCCACAATTTTTTCTTGATTCGAACCACTAATTTTATTAGACCGATCGATCATACTGGTTTTTAATACTATAGAGTTGTTCTAAATCCAATTCAAAAATCATATATCATAAAATATAAAAAGAAGTTTCAAACAAATATTTGAAAGTTTTGGCCTAATCGGATTTGGCCCGACCTTATACTTGGTCCCAAAATCTGATTTAATCGACAACTTTGTTTCAACCTATCTCGAATCTCGATCATGTGTAGATAAAAGGGAAATTTTTGATCATAATATATAAGACCAAATTTTGATCATAACTAGTTTTTAAATTTTGATGTAATTAACGCAAATTTTGTTCTCCAGATATTATTCTCGCAACTTTATAGAGAAGATCGATACCTGTCCTTTATAAAAGAAAAAAAAAACTTTATAGAGAAGAAAAAAATGAAAACATGAGGAACCACTGATTAGATTACGACACTACTATGTCACATCTTTATCAACATCTGAAACTGTTTCACTCTCACGCTGTTTCTTTTGTAATCAACTTCACTTTCAAAGATCAGATTCTTCGTCAACTCCACCTGTATTAAGTTTCTCATTATTAATGAGTCATTCAGTCATGTCTGTGTGTGTGTGTTTTTAAAAATTATTATACCCTTATGACAATTATTTTGATCAGCATTCAATTTTTATTCCATTATTCTGCTCTGTAATTAAAGGTAACAACGATAGCAAGCGGGTATGCCGGAAGATGGGACAAAACGGCTACAACAATGGAGAGTCAAATCTCTAAAACAAAAAATTTCAATATTTATTTTTTAAGAAAAAAAAAATCATTAATCATGTTGGTAATGTTAGATTTCTAAACTTTTGCTGTAGTTTTGAAAACTAAATAATATAAAATAAATTTGTAGAAGAAAAACCTATTTTCCACAACCGCAAAAGTTTGTTTTTGGTTTGTTTCAAATCATTTAAAAATAATTTGAATAGGATAAAACACTCTATATAACTTGAATTGTGGGTGTAATCATGCATAAACTTAAAATTTGAATTTGACTGTGGATTGGAATGCTGTGCTACTTTGGCTAAGTCAACGAGGATATATCTATGAAGTATGGAAAGAATAAAACAAAAGAATTCACTCTTCTGTATACGGCAAAATGTGTTGAAATTTATAATCAAGGAAGATTCAAGCTTTATTAAGACATATAATATTAGGTCTGGGCATTTAAGTATCCGGATCGGGTCTTTCAGGTTTTCAGGTCTTCAGATTTAGGGTTAGAGATACTTTTCGGGTATTCCTATTTTTGGGTTGGGTTGGGTTCGGTTCGGGTGATGTTGGGTTTAGAATCAGTTCGGATACCCGAATATTCATTAGTTATGATTCAGATCGAGTACTTTTTACCCGAAGTAACTCAAAAAGTACTTGAAGTAACTAACAAATTATCCAAAGTAACTAAAAAATATTCGAAGTAACCTAAAAGTACTCGAAGTAAACTAAAATTTTCAAAGAAATTTAAAATGTACTCGAAGTAACTTAAAATGTATTCGAAGTAACCTAAAAAGCACCCAAAGTAACCTAAAAACTACCCAAACTAACAAATCCTATGTCTTATACCTAATATTTTAGTTACTTCGGGTACTCGTTCGATATTGGGTATTACCCGAACCCGATCTGAATCCGAAATAACTTATACTTTAATATTTTTTGGATATTTCTAAAGTTCGGATCGGGTTCGGTTTGAAGAATATTAGGGATAATGTTCCACATCGGATGTGGATAGGGATCTTAAGTGATATATAAATGATATGAGTCAATTCACTCATTACTAATTAGTTTTAAATTGGAAGCCCATAATTTAATAGGTAACTTCGGATCAGTTCGGATCGGATCTTTGGATCTGATTACTTTTGCCCAGACCTAATATATATATATATAAGCTAGAAACTAAAATATCTCATTAAGAGCTTTATTGTGTAAAGAAACTAAAAAAAGAAAGATTAATTAAATAATACCAAACTTAGTAAATATGTATTGATATATCATAAAAGGGTTAAAAGAGGTTGCACAAAGTGGCAACTATCTAAGTTGCATTACATTGATGTTCTAAAGAAAAAATTATATAAATCTTTACTTGCTAAAACCTTATTTACTAACAATTTTTGGGTTCACCCCTAGGGGTGAACCCTTATATTAACCTCCAAATGTTATATCCAATCAAAATACCACATAATATCACATTTAAAAAATGAATAAAAAATTAAAAAAATAAATTAAACATTAAAAACAAATTTGGAAAAAACAAAATCATTAAAGAATGAAGATATCCTTCCATAGTTGTAAACTCCTTTCTGCAAACATGCATCATCAAGTTTGTAGACCCCTGAAGTAACAAAGAAACAGAGTATAATGATCTCAGTAGGATTATATCTTATATAAATAGCCACATAAGAATCTAACACATGAAAAAAAAAGATAAAAAAAAGAGAAGATTCAATATACAGCTTGAACTATGAATATTGATACAAAATTTATGGATTGAGCTACAGCTTGAACTATGAATGTTGATACAAAATTTACGGATTGAGCTACAAACCTGTTGTGTTTGAGACTGGACAACAAAATACAGATGTGATTGGAGGGCTGGCTCCACATTCATACACAATCTCAAAGTTTGCAATCACCGGAACTGTAAAGACGATGGCAAGCGAGTTCTGCGTACACAAATTGTATCTCAGCAGCTGCGGTATCGACGCCACTCACTCAATTACTTTCGGAAAGTGTTCCCGTAGGCGACGGAGGAAAAGCTCCGTGAGGCAGTAAAAGGGATGGGTGAGTTAAAAGGAGCTGAGTGCGAAAAAGCTGATGTGGCTAAAGCTGCTTTGTATTTGGCTTTCGACGATGGTAAATATATTACCGGCCATAACTTGGTCATCGAGGGTGGCATGACCTCTATGATTTAAGAAAAAAAGATAACAAATTTCAGAAAGAGTTTCACTAATCTATCGATTAACAAATTTGGAAAAGGTTGTAAAAGCCAGAAACAACAAGGAAAGAATCACACTAAGAATCATTAAGAAACGGAAACAGAGAAAATCACCAAACAAACTGAAGACAACAAATCTTACACGGTGAGAGATTTGGTTTCGATCGGAATTGGTTGGCTTGAACGGTGACATAGGGCTTCTGCTTATCTTCTTCTTCCTCTCTGCTAAAAGCACAATCTTCTTTCACCGGAGCAGAGGATAATCGCCGGTAAACTGACAATTTGATTGAGAAGAAGACGACGAGAGAAGGAGCTACACCGTGGAAGAAGACTTCTGAATTTATTTTTTTCCACCGACATCTCTAGTGTCGAAGAAGACATTTATTTTATGCCAGCAACTTGAACAGCGTTAATAAGAAGTTCCGTTAATAATTGTCAAAGCTTAAATAATTAATGATTTTAATTTTTCTAAATTTGTTTTTAATGTTTAATTTATTTTTTAAAATTTTTACTCATTTTCTAAATGTGATATTAGATGTCATTTTGATTAGATATAACATGAGGGGATGAATATAAGAGTTCACCCCTAAAGATGAACCCAAGAATTATTCTTATTTACATAGGCTAATGGAGTTCACATGAGAAGACACTATGTTGGTTTTCTTATGGATCCTCTAATATGATGCTCAACACTTTTTCTAAAAATAGATCACAGTATAAGGAACAAAGCCTCCTCTATTCGAACTCACAACCCTGAATGGAAATCATTATCGTAACTTTTTCTAACATAGCTATTTTCATTCACTTGCAGGAAGCAAAGAACTCTTTTAGTTTCTTAAATTTTTGTAAAGCAAATCCAGTTTTTTTTTTTTAATGTATTCTTTTTTAATAAATAGGAAAAAAATTAACAAAATTTTTATTTGGAATTTTCAGACAGAAGTTTTTTTTAATATTATATTTTGATTCTTTTAAGAATTTTTTAATTTCTTTTCTGCTAAAGTAAATTTTTTTAATAGGAAACACTAAGTTTAGCTTATATTTATAATTTAAAAGATATGTTATATACATCATATAATAAGAGCTAAAACTATATAATTTTTTATTATTATTATGTTAATAATAATTTCTATATATTTATATAAAATGGATCATCCTCTATATGAAGAAAAAATTTCTAAAAAATTAACCCTTTCACAATTTTATTATCAAAAAGGAACCTCCACGTACTAATTTCTAAAAAAATTATGGATCAAATATATAGCAACAAAGTAGTCCATATCGCCACAAATGATCCCAAAACCTCAACTTCTCAAATTAAATTGAGTTTAAAGAATAATCTAAAAATAGCCTAAGCGTCACCTAGAAACTAGACCGCTTGAATTTTATTAAAATTTGCTAGGTAGAAGACTAAATTCAATAGGCTAAATAGTTATTGAACGGGATATGCAACCACTAAACATGTTTAGATGAACTAGGCGGATTTAAATTTGAAAACCTCTTCTTTTTTTTTGTCATTTTGAGAATTTTGAAAACAAAAATTAGAATTCTTTGTTTTCTCCGGAAAGTTTCAAACTTTGTCATTTAATCTTTTTATAAATCAATTATATATATATATATATATCTTCTAAAATTGTTTAACTTTCAACTAACCATGGTAGACGCTAGACAAAAAAATTCACTTATCATCCTAACGCTTTTTTCTTTTCTTTTTTTGATCAAATGTGAAGATATATACTACCAAAAGGAATGAGAGTTTAATTACAAAAGCTTAAAGACAAGGAAATTTCAATGACCCAAAATAATTAAAAAGCCAGGATGAATCTAGACTAGCAACAAAGCAATAGAGCTAGGAAGCTATGACTATGCAAAGTTGAAAACCATTTAGACAAGTGTCCACGACAGCCTTTACGAGTTTGGTGAGCAAGGAGAATGTTACCGACGGTACAATCAATTTGTCGAAAGATAGCCAATGGAGGACTGAAAATCAAGCTATGGACCCGATTGTTATGCTCCTTAATTACATAAGATGAAGATTGTAGCTCGTGTTGCCAAAGCATAGTCGATGGAGAACAAGGTGCCAAACCTGCTCCGAGTATTCACAATGTAGAAAGAGGTGATCCCGCAGGTGTCTTCTCATGTTGGCTGCAGAGACAACAAATGGGTTCAACATTCATTCCCCAGTTCACGAGTCTTGTTTTCACAGGAAGTCTATATATCGAGATGAGCTGACCAAAAAGTGAATACATACTTCTGCTTTAGTCATAGTCATCTGCCTAACGCTTTCTTGAACAATGAGTATAAATGAATAACCATAACTTCCTAAATCCTATAATACAAGACAAACAAAACGATAAAGACTTTACAAATAACTACAGTACGTTATCATTTTGTATTATAATTATCCATAAGAACATACTTACGCACAAAACATTCACATCATAACGATATGTTGGCTCAACGCAAGAAATGAGCCTCATACGTAAAATTTTTTTAAAAAAACTACCACAAAAGAACTGTAATTAACTCTCCTGAAATATAACACAAACACCATTTCCAGAATTAATCATATTTAGATTCTTTACAATATCCTGATGGTAAAAAAAAAAAGTTAAAAACGATTCCAAAAGAACAGAAAAATGGAGTAAGAAACCTGGACCCTCGAAAAAACTGCTTTAATCGTGACCGTCCATTTGTCTTCAAGAGCCCATGCATGTACGATAAGTGGCTCTTCAAGAGCCCATATCACTAGGTACGCTGCCATTTTTCCTTTTGCCTCTTTATTATTTGGTACATAATAATAATATTATACTGCTTCTTTCTTTCTTTTATTTCATTCTCATTTAACAGTTTGAGAAGTTGGTGAAGCGACCACATTCGCCGACGGAGAGTTATTGTTTATGTTCCTCTGCGACTTGCTTTGTCTCTTCGTTGCAGCTGCTGACGACGGCTGAGCCTCCGGCTTTTGTCCCGCCGGTTGTCTTACTTTAACGCCTCGTATCAACTGTCAAAATATTAAATAATTTTGAGATTCAATAATATAACCAACAAAAAAACTAATGATAAAGAGTACAATATTATGGAAACTATAGAAAACAAAAATTTGTGATGTTTCTCTTACATATTTGCCACATTTGACGTCGGAGTATATGACTATGAAATCACCTTCTTGGAGCCCATTAGTTTTCACAAAATCGCCTATAAACGTATCAAGAAAATTTAGATAGGCGACGATAACAATAAGAGAACAAACAAACTAAAGAAATGAAATTTATTACTAATGGGTATATTTTCAAAACCGTACCAGTGTTCTCGAGGAGATACATCCTACTTTTGTTGTTTGGCCAAAATCTGCAACCCGTTTAAAGAAGAAAATTAAATAGCCGAAGAGAGATTGGTCAACTTCTAATTCTTGAAAATGCACAAAGATACAAAAATTCAATGTACATGTTTAATAGTTATAATTAACCATAGTAATTACCTGTAGCGCATGTTCCAAACACGAGAGGTTCCAATGTCTTCCATGGCGAGAGAGATGCCATCTCTTGCCTCTAACTCCGGCAAGTGCGTCTCAGCCTCCTTCTGTTTTTTTTTTTTTTTTTTTCATTTTAATAAATTCAGTAAATAAAAAATAACCAAAAGAATGAAAAAAAATAACAAGTGTAAATTCAAAAAAAAAAAAGGAAAGCAAAGTGTACAAGAAATTAGAAGTAAATTTACTTTTGGTAAGACGATCCTTCCAAGGTTACCCACATCGCTTTGCTTCAACACTTTCTGCAAGAGAAACCGCAAATTCTTTTCTGGTTTCCATCCCTAAAATTAAAACCAAAAATTCAAAATCGTTTCATTTCCATTGCAAATATAATAATTAATCAAAACAGCTTCTTCATCAAACCATAACGACTGGTGCAATTACAAAAACTAATGCTCAAAGTAAACAGCGAGAAGGATGATTGTGCATGTGTACCTGCCGGCGATCTGGAATCACCTGCTGACGTGGCAAAGCAGAAGCAGAGCCAGCTCGGTCCATGGTTGGTAATTGAGTCTCCATCACCGGCAACTGAGGTGGCACGGCCGGGACGTTAGGCCAATACATCCAGGTCCCACCAGTGGTGGTTGTGGCCACAGGGTTAAGCTGTTGAGGAGCCACAGCAGCACAGGTCTCTCCGATTTGAGTCTGGTTCTGATTATTGTTGTGTCTATGGTGGTGAGACAAGAACCTTCTCTGTCTCGCCATTCGTTTCTTTCTTGCCTCTTTAGTAGCTGAAGAACACAGACGGAGTAGTCTCTGATCTCTCATTGGCCCTGAAGGAATATAAGGATATTGATACGGATTCATGTTGAATCCTGTGAAACCACTAGCTCCAGGGTCTTGAAATGGAGTATACTGCGAGTTTGGTGGTGGCATGGCGAATTGTGGCATGGGACCGGACTGTGGTGGTGGCCATGACGGTGGAGTTTCAAGTATAGGAAGGTAATCCGGCGGTGGTGGATAGTTTGGAGCAGACATGAATCCGAAACCCGGATCCGAGACAAAACCTGGTTGTGGTTGCTGTGGAGGAGGCTGCGGCATCCATGTGGTAGGTGAGAAACAGTTTTGATCCGACGGTGGGATTAGGTTGTTGTTGTTGTTATTAGGGTTAGGGTTTTGAAAAGGGTCTTGTTGATATGATTGTTGATAAGAGAGATTGTTGTTGTTGTTGGTTCGCCTTCTTTGTAAGTGATTAGTTTGAACCCATTCAAGAATCAGCTTCAAAAGCTGTTTCATCGCTTCTTTACCACCGCCTAACCTTCTTGCTGCTGACTCAATCGTTGCTTTCTTTATCTTAACTTTCCTCAAATCTTCAGCCGACACAGTCTCTTTGTTGTTCTTTAGCCACTCCAAGAACACAGTTGCGAGATCATCATCTTGTTCCAACGATGAATTCATCATTTGCATGTCTCCTCCACTGTTGTTCTCAATCATCGGAACAACGACTGGGTCGGTTTGTTGTCTCTCGAGAGTTTGGTCCATCAAGTTAGGGTTAGGTGTGTCGTCGTCTTGGCTGAAGATGGCTGAGGTATCGAAAAACTCGTTGCTATCGAGAAGATCCATGTACCCAAAAGTCTCCATCATATCAATGCAATCACCACCACCACCACCTTCACCGCAACCAAAACCTTGACTATTCTCTAATGGAATCTCCATGGAAGCTGTGGACTGTAATGCTCCAGAAGATTCTTCACAGTTTCCTGATCCGTATTGGTTTTGGTTATTGGTGGGATCTTCTCCATCTGATCTCAATATAGCCCAAGAAGCAGCTGAGGAAGTGGAGGAAGAAGCTGCGGAAGATGAAGAGGCTGAGGAGACAATTGCGTTGATAGGAGCTGGAGATGTTGAAGATGATGATGTAGAAGACATGCATGGGAAATCAGGAAGTGTTGGAAGATCTCCGTAGAAGATTGAAGGGTCATGATGAACAATCAAATCATCATCTTCATGACCATGATTATGGTCACCTCCATGGTCATCTAGCCAGATCTCTCTACCAACCTCATCCATTCCATCCATCAAAACAGCATCATCAGCATCTCCGGCGAGTATTCCACAATCCTTCGCCAGATCTCCACCGTTCACCGCCACATGCAAGGTTTTCATCGGTGTGATGGATCCGTGAATAGTCTTTTCTTGTGGAAGTGGAAATGAAACAATAAACTATAGATTGGAGAGAAGGAGAAAAGTTAGGGTTTTTAGTAGTTGTACGGACAGGTAGGGTTTGTACGTGAGTAAGGAGGCAAAGGAAAAGGGAAATCTAAGTACCCAACTTGGCTATTATCGAATCCTCAAACAACATAAACTATCTGAAACCATCCCCACATACATATACATATATAATCTTTATATATACTACTATATAATCTTTTGAGATTCAGAAAGAGCTTGAGAAGGTTAAGATTAAACAAAAGAGAAGAAAGAGGATCCACAACATATGAAAAGATCCGACCAAAGCTTAGCTATTTCCTTTAGATGAACAAAAGACCAATTGTAATATGGTCGAAATTTTGATAGTAGATCTGAAATACACGAGATGTGATTTGTTCACAAAGATTGGTCTCTTGTTCTAATGAAACGAAGAAAGAGGTTTATAGGTTTTAGAGAGGAAGAAGCGATGAACAAATATGTAATCTAAAACCGTTTTGGGTTTACTCCAAGGAAGGATAAATACAAGAAGACTCTCTCCTTCTTTTATTTGTTCAATTATGGAGAGAGTAAAAGCAATATTATTATATGTGTAGAATTATATAATAAACATGGTTAAATCACCCGAAGAAGAAAATAACTTAAATAAGAGAGCCCCATGTGTGTCCCAGTTTGTTCCATGATATATATGGAAGTTTTTTTTACTACTATAATTAATTTTTAAAAGTATAAAATATGTCTATATTGAATTGAACTCTTTTTTCTGACGATAATTGTAAATTTGGCTTTAAGATATTCTGTTTCTCTTTTGTAGCATTTCAATTAACTCAGTGCAAAGAAAAGGAGAGAGAAAATAGTTTTTAAGAAAAAGAGATGTTACAGTTTTTCAGCATTTGATTTTTCAAAGAAGACAAAAAGCAAGCAAACGTTTAAATTTGTGGCAATACTGACAAAAATGTTGCGCTCATAAATATTTAAAACATCTAAAAAACTATTAAATATCTGATCTTGTAAGAAATAAAAATAAAATTATTGGAGAAAACATGGTTTTGAAATTAAAATGGTGCTCTAAAAGAAGTAAAAAAGTACATATATATTATATTTAAGTTGATAAAACAAATTACGACACAGAGAAAATAGAAGTTCCCTCGTGCCGCTAGTATCTAAAGGTTGGTACAGAAGTTTGTGCCCACGAGCCATACGTTCGAACTTGAGTGGTGAGACCAAGCGGTGATTCTTAACCATTTTTTATATAAAATTATAAAATCTCCAATTATCAACTTTCTATACTTCCTCCTATGTGCAATTATAAAGTTTCCTCGGTCGGTTTAAATTTATCTGGCCTAAAAGATACGAAAAACTTGCACTGTCCTATTGCAATGGAAGAGGCAGATACGGATTTTATTACCCTGGAATATGTTATTACTTTTTAACATAGAACAACATATGTTTTGTGAGTTTTTTTTTTTTGTTCTTTTCATGAGAAAATATATCTAACTAAAAATGTTATGTATTTCTACAAAAATTTATGTATAAATTCGACTTTGTCTTCAAATGAGACTGAGAAGGTCATGTGAGACCTTTATTAAAGGTTAATATTAACTTTTGTTTTAATCAAACGAATAACATTACACTTTTATTGTTTTTTTTGGAGAAAAAGTTCATTTTTAGAACCTTAATTTTTGTAAAGTCAACAGAAAAATGCTGTTTTCTAAATTTTATTTTAAGTAGTTTTCCCATACATATTAAAAAACTTATTAAAATTTCTTTAAACTCTTATTAATGTACTATAGAACTAGAATTTTATCTAAAACCCTACGTTAAAAACTAAAAGGATACTTATTCTAAAACAGAAAGAACATAGTTAAATGGGGCTGTGTTTCCACATTTCATTGTTTTCAATAACAATGAGATATCCCATCCCCTACAGTTTGATTTATCTTACAATAGTCTATTTTTAAATAATATATGACATATTTAAAAACATTATATTTTATTTAAAAATTCTTGTTTAGATTACAAATTCGCAGACTATTTTTCATGAAGATAATAAATTGGTGTAATTTTTTAAAAAATAACGAGTAAATACGAATGTATATTACAAAAAAAAAAAAGAAAATAAATTCGGTAGCAAAAATTTCGAAGGGATTTCAAAGGAACTGATGAATTGAGGAGACTGCTAGGTCTATAGAGATTAAGAGTTGATTATCTTTTTTTAGTTAGCTATTAACATGGTTATAAGTTTATAACTTTAATATTTTACTTAGTTATATATGATGAAAAGAAATATATATATATATATATATATATATATGGATCCATTTAATATCTCTTTAAACA
Organism: Cardamine occulta; assembly: GCA_028015245.1. NCBI lineage: Eukaryota > Viridiplantae > Streptophyta > Magnoliopsida > Brassicales > Brassicaceae > Cardamine > Cardamine occulta. The sequence continues at coordinate 10,820,163 of CM051372.1, read as the reverse complement.
TCATTTTAAATTCTTTTGGCGCTTTATGTAAATCAATTAAATACAAGTCAGCAATTTGAAAAACGTACGTTTACTACATCAATGGTTATGTATTAATTTTCGTAACGCATGATAAAATTAATTTTCTCGTAATAAATTTAGTCAACGGACATACCACCTAGCTATCCCAAAAAATCTTGAATTCGGACATCAATGATGAAAAAACTTATTTTAAATAAATTTTGATAATTATTTTTTATAGATTTTAGTTTAAAAATTCTTGATTAAAAAAAAATATTGACTGAGTTATCATAGAAAACAAACAAATATGTGGTGTATTTAGGGTTAGACAAAATATCCGATATCTAGAATTTTATATGATATAATTGAAAATAGGTTATCCACGGTTATTAGATTCTAGTATGACAATTTAAAGATTAGGGTATCCAAATTGATATGGATCTGTTTATATATATATATATATATAATTAAAATATATGTATAATATAAATAGATTTATATTATAAATAGAAAAATTGATCAAAATATCACCAAGTATAAATTTTATTAAAAATATTGCTGTATCTTTTAGATCATAATAAATATATTTGAAAATGATTATAAAAATTAATTTGAAAATTTTGATATGATATTTTCTTTTTCATTTTTTAGTTTTTAGTTTGTTTTGTGATATATAAAAAATGAAGGAAAAATGCTTTACAACTTTTTAAACGTCTTAAGCATAACAAGAGATACAACAAAGCATAAGATAATATCAATGCCAACTATCTTCAAAAATTCGTGAATGCAAATAAGCCGGACCACTTATCGAAAGGTATGATTTTAGAAGACCATCCCAAATAACACTCCTAGCAATATTTCTCGCCACTGCTTTGAAGTGAGAAAAATACCACTAAAAATTCCAAAATTTTATATTATTATTTTAATTTAATATTTTTAGCTATTTTGGTTGGATTTAAAATGGATCTCAATAACCTCGTATCATTGCGGATCCAATTCCAGATAATACTTTTTTCGGAGCCAATGGATCTAGGTTTAGATACTATGAAATTTTAGGATATCTGATTCATGTCTACTTCTAGTACAATAATTTGTTATGTTTGTTTATTGCTTAACCATTTTTCCTTTATATGATGACAAATATTATAGATTAGAATGTGAAGTTCTATTTGAAATTGGACTGAACACAAAGCTTATATTTTGTTTTTAAAGGTTTATGCAACATGTTTTGAATTTTGTAGATCAGTTTATTTTTTATATGTATCTATTTTATATTCAAACGTGTTTAGATATTCGCTAAACTCTAAATATTCCACAAAATATTTGATTTGTTGTGCAAAAATTATTATAAATATCCTAAATAGTTGAAATGAAAATTTTAAACCAACAAAGGATAAATATCAATATTTATTCTTTTGATAAAATATCAATATTCATTTTCAAACTTTTGTTTTTATTTTTAAGAATCAGAACTTTGTAATTAAATAAGTAATTAACAAAAGAAAACTAAATTGGTAAACAAATAATTTATAGATATATAATAACTATAGCACATATGACATATACTACGATGATTCACACTTCAATAAATTAGTGCCGTATCTCATCAGCCTTTTTTTTTTTTCGGCTATCTCATCAGCCTTAATATTCGTTCAATAAATTTCTAACATTTTCTAATTTCTACGAACAACCAAAGTTAGTAAAGATTAGTTGCACATGCAAACAAGAAGCTTTTCGTCACCATTCGTGGTTTAAGCGGCGGGTTGTCTTCATAAGCTGCCACGTGTCAACATTTCTGACTTCAAAGCAATCTCGTCCGCCAATAACTTCGGTTTACTTCTTCTTTTTATTTTTTTCTCTATGGACCTTTCTCTCTCGCGTTTGACATCTAGCAACTGAAATCATAAATATCTACTGCTATATTTAGCTCGGATCTAATTAGATGAGATCGTATATAGTAAAACTTACAGTTTTTGGAAACAAAAGCTAAAGTAATTTAACATGTTTTTGTCCATGACACGGTAGAAATATTATATAGCATAAAATCCAAAACTTTAGTAAGGTTAGAAGATAGAAGAGCAGTACATATATATACGTACTGCATACAAAATTATAAACTTATATGTTTTTTTTTCTTGGGTACTAAAACCCATTTGATAAAAATCTTATAAAAAAAACCATTTGACTACTAATATTGCTCCACGTAAACCCTTTCGTGAGCTTTGCATATGCCTCTGCACTTATCTTAGCCTTTAGTTCTGACCAATTACAAGCAGCCACGACTACATTTTATAAAATTTCTCTTCCCTAATGTCATCAATTTTGGTAATACTATATAGTTTTGTATTAAAAATAATATCGTAGCAACATTGCTTTAATGCTTGTCCTCTTTGTTTTTCTCTCAAGTCTTCTTCGTTATCTTTATCAACAAAAAAAAGAAGAAGGTCTACATCGTTATATATAACAATAATCTATTTTTATAATAATCAATATATGAATATTTTTTATTTATTTAAAATATCGTATATGAATACTTGTGTCAGAAAAAAAAAATACTTGTGTCAGGAAAAAAAGTTTTACCTAGATTTGGTAAGCCTTATTTTGTTGTTGTGGTAAGGTGATAAGATAGTTTTAATTAATTTATCAGAAGATGCTACCAACATAATAAAACTTGTAGGAGAAGGTATTCCTTTTGTTTCGAGGATTATAAATACGAATGTCGCTATATTTAGCATGCATGTGATGGCTATATAAAATTCATTTTTTTTTTGCGTTCTGATAGACTTTGTTTTAAGTTAACATAATGAGCTAAGAGTAGTCTAATTTGAAATATATGTTCCCATTTTGTGTAACAACAATCCAAACGTTTTTCTTAACAAAGAAAACATTTCAACTTTAACATACTAAAAACATTTCAAACGCTTCCATATTGGCCCCATGCATCTTTTGATCTTTCTTGCATGTTGCCACCATGGTTCGACAATTAAATGGTTACACCAACACTTTGTAAATTACTTTTATGATTTATCTTAGGAGTACGTGTGTTGATAATGAATTTACTATACTATCACCTCTCAAGACTAATTTATAGGTTAAACGCGATCAACTTTAGATTTTGAGTACAATTATTCTTTCAAATTTGTTGTCCAGTTACTTAATTTTTCAAGCAAAAAAAGTTGTCAAGTTTTTTTTTTTTTGAATTCATGCACATTATAACGTTTTGACTATCTTTATCATCTTGAGTCCATAATATCTCTAAGATCTATGAATTCATCATTATTCATATCGTTATTCTAAAAACCTTGTACAATTTTGATAATTACGCAAGCTTATGCATAGAAAAAAATATATGCCTTTTTATATATTTTATTACTGGTAGTTAGAGCAGACTGAAACTTGAACACTACAAGAAAACAGCCGGAATCAGACGGAAAATTCCGTCGGAAATCCGTCGGAAACCGGGAATTCCGTCGGAAATCCGTCGGTTTTTTCCGTCTGAACTATGTCGTCGGAATTTTGAAATCCGTTTGAAATCTGTCTGAATTTCCGACGGATTTCCGATGGAATGTAGTTTCTGGAAATCCGTCGCTAATCCGTCGGATATCCGTCGGAATATATTACGTCGGGTGTTCGTCGGAAATCCGCCAGAAATATTCCGATGGATTCCGGACAAAATTCCGGTGTTTTTAACCGACGGTGACCGACAGATTACCGACGAAGATAAACCGACAGAATTCCGACGGATCTGCACACCGACGGATTTCCGACGGAATTCCGATGTTTCTGAACCGAAAGAGACCGACAGATTCCCGACGTAGTACCGACGGATACAAACCGACGGATTTCTGACAGACTGCGAATTTTTTTTTTAATATAATATTTTGAAAAATAAATTAATTTCAAGAAAATTAAATTTTTAAAAAAGAAATGAAAAATAAAATTTAATAGTATTGAAAATTAAAATAGAATATTATTGTAATTTTTAATTATTCAAAAAGAAAAAAAAACATAAAATTGTTTATAATCGAAAATGAAACTAAACGCCCGGTGGACGTGGTGGATATTGCGAAAAGAATTCGTTCATCCGTTGGATCATTGCTTGTTGATCAGCTTCATATTTACGGCTTCTCCGGCCTCTTTAAGGCGTTGCATATCCGCCTTCAGCTCTTCCATTTCTGGTTTTTTCTCAGAGCCTCGCTGTAAGATCGGGCGCTAGGATCCCTTAAAAGCGTGAAGTAGCCGAGTAAGATGCTGAATCGTCAGGAAGACCAAAGACCCGACCTTTGGTCTTCGAAGTACATCGAAATGAAAAGTTGAATAAATATTTGAAAGTTAAAAAAAATTGATTAAAATTTTAAAATTTACTTACCGCGTAGACGAATTCGTTGATCTTCTCGATCGGAACTTCGGTGAGAGGCGGGGTTCCTTCAATGATTGGTTGACTAAGAAGATAGTCAGCACCCATCGTCCTGACATTGCCAACGATCTCCCGAGCTACACCATCTTGGATTTCATTGGTGGTCTTGTTGGTGTGAGCAACTTCGATCAATTTGAGGACAGAAGGTTGGACACCATCTTGCCGAAACTACAAAATTAACAAATATAGTAAATATTTTGAATATAAAATTAAAAAAACAACATAGTGATTAAACCAAAAACTTACAAGTTGTTTCGCCTTTGTGACCAAACTGGTTGCTCCTAGATTGTGCGTCGCCTTACCCTTTCCTTTGCTATCGCTGTTCCGGCATGCAGAGTGGGTTGTGGAGCTAGCCTTCGTAGCGTCTTCACTCCAGTACGCTATCAACCCGTTCCATAGGGCCGGGTTCATAACCAACTCCCTTGGAACAAGATTCCTCGACCATAACGCCTTCCACTCGTTCATCTTCCGTGAAGTCCCTTCTAACCAAAGCGGTAATGTGACTATCCCAAGTAAATTCTTGCTGAAAAAATAGAAATTAAATTAAAATAAACTAATTAAATTCAAAGTAAGCAATAAAGAAAATGAAAAATTTACCGTAAATTGCCGAAACCACATTTCCTGCTCTTCTAAGGGCATTTGGGCGTACGTCAGATACGGAAGCTGAAGCAATCCATTAAGCATCCGGTTGATAGACTTGGAAATCCCATTTCCCGAATCTTTAAACCTTCAAAACAAATTGTTTTGTAGACTTTAAATAGTTTATTAAAAAATATTAAATAAAATTTAATATTTTAAAATTGGAAAATGAGACTTACCATGTGTCTGTCCCAACACAATCTGGATGAAGACGAGTGAATCGCTCTCGTCCAGGTAAAGCAACGAAGTCCTCGACGCTCATTGCAGACGGTGCAGTAGGGGGTGGTGTCGATGCAGTAGAGGATGGTACAGGTGATGCGGTCTCCGAAATATGGGTAGACGCCGTAACTCCCCTACCCCTACCGGAACCACGACGTACTCGGTTCCCAGCACCCTCATAATATAATCCGTAATCCCTAATAAATTTTTTTAAAAATGATTATAAATTTATACAAAATGTGAATAAATTTGTAAAAAAGATTATAAATTTATAAGAAATTTATTATAAATTTTTTAAAAAAAAATTAAATTTTTTTTTAAAAATAATTATAATTTTTTTAAAAATTCTCCAATATAAATTAATAATGTGAAGTAAATTTTAAAAAATAATAATTATAAATTATAAATAAAAATGATTATAAATTAATTAAAAACAATTTAATTTTTTCTAACCAAATTTATAATTTATTCTAATCTAAATATATAATGTAACGTAATATTAAACTACAAATTCTACAAAGTAAAAAAATCTCCAAAATAATATACCACATTCTCCAAAAATTATTCTACTAAATTCTCCAACATAACAAATTCTCCAAATTCTAAATAATTCAATAACAAAACAAAATTTCCCAAAATTTAAAAATTAAATCTAACTAAACAAATCTTAGAACTAAAACTAGAAAACATAAATCTAACATCCAATAACATAAATCTAACATCCTAAAACCTAAATCTTACATCCAACAACCTAAATCTAACATCAATCTTAAAACCTTAGAAATCTCTAATTTTTATAGTTTTGGAAACTTACAAATTGGATGGAATTGATGGAGGATTGTTAGACATGTTGATGCTTGATGATTGATGTCGAAATCGGAGCTTGAATCGGACGGAAATCGGAAGTCGAAATCGGAGCTTGAATCGGACGGAAATCGGAAGTCGAAATCGGAAGTTTTGAGTTTTTTTTGTTTGCGGTTCAGATCCGCGAGGAAGAAGATGACTCTATTTATCAAATAATTCTGATGGATTTCCGATGGAATATCCGTCAGAAATTTTCGACGGATTTCCGACGGATACGAAAAAATTAACGCGTGGACACGTGTAACGGATCAATACAAACGGAGCGTAAACGACCACGAAACCACGAATCCGTCGGAAATCCGTCGGAAAATTTCCGACGGATTTGTGGTTTCGTGGTCGTTTACAATCCGTTTCTCTTGAAATATGTTTGTAGTAGGGTTTGTTACTCATTTCAATGATAAAATATAAACAAATACAATGTTACAAATGAAATATACAAAATCCAAAGAAATTTAGTTGTTATGGTTATAAATCATCGTTATAAGATATGTATCATGTAGTAACATGTAGACATGATAGTAGGGATTTTTTTAATTTTGATATATATGATATGTTACAAGGTATATGTTAGTATTTTATCATTAAAATGAGTAACAAACCCTACTACAAATATATTTCAAGAGAAACAGATTGTAAATGACCACGAAACCACAAACCCGTTGGAAATCCATCGGAAATCCATTGGAAAATTCCGACGGATTTCCGACGGATTCGTGGTTACACGTGTCTCGGTTTAAGGATTGACTGACATTTGCTGCGGAAGAAAAATGTATTTTTCTTCCGCAGCCAAAATCCGTCGGATTATGTGTAATTTGGTTTAGATGTTTCTTGTATAATATTTTTTATTGTTTTTTGGTTTAATTTAGGTTGTTTTTTATTATATTGGTTTGTTTATGATTTTTAATGTTTTTATTTATTTATGGTTTTGTGGTTTTAAAACATAAAATGTAATATTTAAAACATGAAATAAAATTACAAAATATAAATAAAAACAAATGTTGATCATGTACTAATCTGAATCAGATAATGATCCTTCTGAAGGAATATCGTCTTCGGCCTCATCAAATTCTCTAAGTTCTTCCTCAGATTCTGAATGAACTCTATCATCACCAATTTCCGTCAAATCAACCACAAGGAATGTATCAAAAAAATGCTCAACATGATCCATTGGAACACTTCTAGTTGGTTGTAAAGCATCGTGCTCAGAAACTCCATAAATTTTTCCTCTTGGATTAATTGGAGTCACTGTAATCCAAGGATCTGAACGCCGTGTTACCCTAGGGTAACGAATATAGCATACCTAAAAAAAACAAATATAAGTTATGAAGTCAAATAAAATATTAATAGAATCCAAAAACTTTAATAATATAAAATATTTATTAAAATATCTGAACATGGTCTGCCTGTGATGCTAGGATGAATGGGTCATACGTACGAAGTCTTCTTCTATAATTTACTGACGTGACGCCAAATTGGTTCACCTTAACCCCACGCCCAATTTCTGGATCATACCTTTCACACATAAATACAATGCACCTCAAGTCCAACATCCCTGGGTAGCGAACTAGCAATATTTCTTTGAGTATCCCGTAGTAGACAACATCACCAGATTGAGCCGAAATCCCATAATCTGCAGTTGGTCTTGACCTTCCTTCATCGTGAATCCTAAACGCAAATCCCCTACTGCAATACCTAGGATATGAGGTCGCAATGTAGATTGGGCCAGTAACTAACTCTACTAACCATGTCGGGAAAACCGATCCACTTCTAATTCCTTCATTAACCTAAGAAAATAATTTCCACAAAATTAATATAAAACACTAACGTAATAATTTAAGGCATTTATATATTAATATTATAACCTACTTACGTAAAATTATAGCCAAGTAATATAATAGTTCTCCTTATACAGTTCAAGTTCTTCTTCAGTCTTTTCCGGAAAATGGCTACGTATTATTGCCATGTAAAGCCTGAAATCAAACAACATTATATAACCTTTGAAAGCAATTACTTATGGATAAACTAATTTAGTATTTAAATAGATTTAGTTTTTTACCTTTCGTACTCCGCCATCTCCTCACAATTTGTTACGATATACTTATGCAAGTGAGTCCACTCCTGTTGTGAAAATTTGCGTTTCTTCCCTTTTCCACTTAATCGACCAACTTGCGAAAACAACTCAGGGACCACCAATGGATACATGGCTTTCTCACCTCTATCATCATGGCGAGCAGAACGTTTACTCTTCGTACGAACTTCCGATGGAAAGTAATATTCCGCAAAATATGAGGTTTCTTCGTTGATACTCTGTGCAACAATTGACCCCTCAACTCGACTTAAATTTTTAACCTTTTTCTTAAGATGGAACATGTACCGCTCAAAAGGATACATCCAACGGAATTGAACAGGACCACCAAGTGCGGCTTCATGAGGGAGGTGGATCGGAAGATGTTCCATAACATCAAAAAAGGACGGCGGAAATATCTTCTCAAGATTGCAAAGGATCAAGGGTATATTGTCCTCTAAATTGCGAATCCCCTCAAGTGTAAGTGTTCTTGTGCATAAATCCCGAAAGAAATTACCAACTCCTGCAAATAAAAATACACAAATTTAAATATATATAAAATAAAAATATCAGTAATTTTTAAAATACACATGAAAATAATTTATATCTGCAATTGCTTCGTACACATCTTTATGAAGGAGCTCCGCAAAAGCGAATGGAAGAAGTCGCTGCATCACAACATGACAATCATGACTCTTCATTCCGATAAACTTTCCTTCTCCATAGTCGCTTAATTACGCAGATTAGATGCATATCCATCAGTGAATTTGACATCGTCTTGAATCCAATCAAAAAATTCTTTTTTCTTTTGTGCATCCAACCAGTACGGAGCAAAAGGATATTTACCATTGGGAAGAATTTCAAGAAAATCACGATCGCAAATCTCTCCCAAGTCCAACCTAGACTTCAGATTGTCTTTTGTCTTCCCCGGTACATTTAAAACCGTATTCATTATGTTATCAAAGAAGTTTTTTTCAACATGCATCACATCGAGGTTGTGCCTCAATAAATGGTCCTTCCAGTAAGGCAATTCCCAAAAGATACTCTTCTTGTGCCAATTATGAACTTCCCTGGCTCCGTAAACAGTTTCATGTCCATTACCTCCACATTCAGAAGTCATCGGAGCACCAAAATCTCTCAACTGCTCCAATAATTTACTGCCGTCTTCCTCATCAATTGGAGCTTCAAACACTTGTTTATTTTTCATAAATAATGTTTTAGACCGACGATACGGATGCTCCATCGGTAGAAACCTTCTATGGCAATCAAACCAACACGACTTTCTTCCGTTCCTCAATTGGAATGCATCTGTGTTGTCTGAGCAATATGGGCACGATAGTCTTCCATGAGTTGTCCATCCAGATAACATTCCATATGCTGGGAAATCGCTAATGGTCCACATAAGAACCGCCCGCATCCTAAAATTCTGCAGGCGTGAAACATCAAACACTTCAGCACCGTGACTCCATAGCATTTGTAACTCATAGATCAATGGCTAGAGGAATACATCTAGTGATCTCTTTGGATGCTCAGGGCCGGGAACAAGAACGGAGAGAAATAAAAACTCTCGACGCATGCACATACCAGGGGGCAAATTGTACAGTGTTACGATTATGGGCCACAACGAATACTGCCTTCCATGCTTCCCAAATGGGTTGAAACCATCTGTACATAATCCGAGGTACATATTTCTTCTCTCATACGCAAAATCCGGATACATGGATTGAAAATGTTTCCACGCTTTAGCGTCCGACGGATGTGTAATCTCTCCATCTTGACGATGTTCTGCATGCCATCTCATTTGCTCTGCCGTGCACTCAGATTGATATAACCTCTTCAACCTCGAAGTCAACGGTAAGTACCACATACGTTTAAATGGAATTGGAACTCTCCCACTAGTATCTTGAAACCGTGGTTTACAACAAAATCGACAACTTCTCCTGTCTTCATCTTCTCTCCAATATATCATACAGTTGTCGATGCACACATCTATTACTTGATACGGCAAACCAAGACCACCTACAAGTTTCTGTACCTCGTAGTATAATGCCGGTGCAAGATTATCTTCAGGCAAAAGATCTTTCACCATATCTGCAATCGCATCAACACATTCCTCTGCCAAATTGAAGTCCGTCTTAATGGTCATCATTCTACTAGCAGATGATAAAGGTGAATGACCATCTCTACACCCATCATATAATGGCTGCTTCGCTGCATCTAACATATCAAAAAATCTTCTAGCTTCTACATTTGGTTCTTCAATCCTATCCTCATCTATTATGGTCGAAGACAAATTCTCTCTAAACGCATCATTCACCATCTCAACGGTACCAACACCAAAATCTACTTCCGTTCTATGTTCTCCTAAGCTATCCGTAACATAGGGTTCACTGCTACTACTACCATATTCAAAATTTCTTTCTCCATGTAGATACCAAATCTTGTAATCCGGCATAAATCCATTGCTATACAAGTGATGCCATACTAATTCTATCTTAACATTACGAGAATTGCGACAAATTGAACATGGACATTTCATCTTACCACTTGTTTTCACTCGCGGTTGATTTCCAGCAACGGCCATGAACTCGCATATACCTTGTGCATAACCATCGTTTAATAACTTCGACTCCGGATCAAACATTTTTTCATCCATCCACGATCTGAAATCTCTAGAAGATGACATCTCTCTCTACACGTTTTTTTAAGAATTGTTGGGTAGAATTTTGTTGTTGTGATTGAATGGAGAAGTATGGTAACATATATATAATAACGCTTTCCGTCGGAAATCCGTCGGAATTTAACGGATATAATAACGGCTATAACAATGGCTATATTAACGTTCAAATTTTCCGATGGATATTAATCCGACGGAATCCATCGGAAATTACCGACGGCAAACCGACGGATTTCTGACAGGAACCGACGGATTACTATCCGTCGGAAAATACCGACGGAATTCCGACGGATTTCTGACGGATATTAAAATTGTCAATTCCGTCGTAAATCCGTCGGAAATGCCGTCGGAATTGCGGTAGATTTCTTGTAGTGGAAGGAGGCTAAATAAAAATTTTAGAGGTTTAAAAATTTGAAGATTATATTCATTAATAATTAGTGTTTTTTTTTCGAGCCTTAAAATTTTGGGGTCCTACGCTATTGTTTCATTTTGTTGGGCTTAGGTTCGACTTTATCTATAGCGCAACCAATATATGTATCAGTTTGCCACACCAAAGAGAAAAGTCAGAAAGATTACTACTATAACAGAAAAAAACTTATTTAACACGTTATGATCTCTGATCCGGAGAGATTTAATTTGTGCCTAAATTCGATGACGAGCTAATTAAAAATACTAAAACAATAGGAACTTAAGCCAAACTACATTAGAGTGAACAAAGTCCATTTGCTTTGAAACACATTTTTAATTGACTCATACACAACTAGTAATATATTTCAGTTTTTGGTGTTTATGCTTTGCTCGACGGTCCTGGCAGCGACTTTGATGGAGTCTTTGGTTTCCTTAGATTTTTTTTTGTTATTGTGTCTTTGATCTTCTCTGTTGTGTCCTTCACTTTATTCCATGTTTCTTCTGCTGCATTCTTTGTCTTATTCTTTAATTTAAGTTTCCAGCAGCATCGGCAGAATAATCCTGAGCCCAAATAAAAAAGTTTAGGCTTGTGATCTTTAAAAGGTTATATAATTTAATGGCCTTCAATTTTACTAAAACTCTTGTTAATTTTGGTGGTAAGTGATAATTGAAGTGGTTTTGTGGTAGCGAGTTCGTCTCTCCTTTCCATCAAAATTTCCTCCCCTAAAAACTCATTAATTAATCGGCTCTAAAACGTTTTTAGGTTTATAGCCTTTACAATTTTAGAACCGGCTCTGATCGTTAGAAAATCTAATTCGTTCTTTCTTCCATCTTCTTCGCCACCTACACATCTCATCCGGGTTGATTAGGTTCAAAATCATTTTGTCAATATATTTGATTCTACATATGACATTTTTTATTTTCTAATTTGACCTTAATTTTTTTTTTGATAAACCCGAATATATTCTTTATAAATCATGTTGACAAAAAAAAAACTTTATAAATCATATTAATTTATGAAAAAAATAGTGACCTTTTCTTGTGTATTGCCCGGAGTAAAAAGAGCATAGAAAATGTGGATGCAAATGCACCCTATAAACATAAATAATTTTGTTTTTAACACTAGATATTATGCCGTCGAAGAAGGGGCAACGACTTTGATTATGCCGTGCATGCTCTCCGAACTTTGTTAGTTTTCGCTCTGCTTGTGCATGGCACTCCTTGCTGGCGGAGTGGCGCATAACAAAATGGTGCTAATGTACCCTATCTAAGCTAGAGTTATAGGGTTCAATTCCCCTCTATACTATTTCGCACCTTTTATATTATTTTCTTGGTTCTACCACGGTGCATTGCTAGCTTTATCAGAAATGGAATTCTCCAAGAACATACGATCATGTTAGTTGATCCCGTAATTAATCATAAGATTAAAAAATATAATGCTTACTCAGGTATAAAAAGATAGAAATAATAGTTACGTGGAAGTGTTTTGTCGGGATGGGGAGAAGAACTCTAGGAGTTGCACCTGTGTCCTGTTATGAATGCATTGTCGACGGAGGAAAGCTGCGATGGATAAACTTGCCATTTTGGGATTCTCTTTTGTCTTCTTCTGTCTGAGTAATTAAAATCGTGATTAGTTTGTTAATTAAGTTGCAATTTTGGGATGACTAATTTGGAAACCGCGAAAGAGTGTGAGGGAGACACGTCACGATATTTGGAGGAGACGTGGTGGCGTGTTTGACTTGGAGGCAATATTGTGAACGTTTCAGTTATGCTTTGCTAATTACAGCTGCGTGAACAATTCCTTTGCGGCTCCTTTTTCTTTATTTCCATATCTTCTCGACTATACAAACTATACAAGTAAGAATAATTTATTTCTATGGATGCAAATGAAAGCTACATTTTCAAGTATTCTTTCTTTTTCTGTTTTTTTTTTTCCTGTTTATATCTAAAAAAACGTAGTAAGCAAATTTCATCATTTATAGATCATGAGAAAGTCATCATTTCAAATATGTATTTTTTAAAAACTGTCTTTTGGTTTTACTTCTTTTGGTTTTAAAGACTGTCATTTGGTTACATTAACCAACCGTCATTATATGAGCAGGATCGGCCCTAAAATTTGAAAAACTACAAACGAGAGAAAAAAGAGCCGCTTTCAACATTTTCATAATAATAAAAAATAGTTCATAAAAGAAATTAAAATTTGAGGAAGAAAAAATATTGAGACACTCAAATATGGAAAGGATGATTTAAGGAAGAAAAAAATAATGACAATTTATGGCCAGATTCTAGAAGAGGAAGAAGGTGAAAATAATCAAAATATCAACTATGATTTAGGTAATTAGATTTAATTGAATTTTTGTTTCTTTGGTTTACTTAAGGAAAAGGGGTTAGTCACGTTTTTTATTGTATTTAATTATTTAATTTAGTTACCTTTTAAAGAAAATAAGTAAAGAAAAGAAGGGAACAAGAACATTCAGAATCAAACTCACGCTGGGAAGATAAGAAAAGCCCATAGAAGATTTATGAAATAATAAGGCCGAAATTATTTTTATACTCCGACGACTTTCTCGAGTCGGGTTTTTTCTCTTACCTCTTTGTTATTTAGTTATTTGTTATTCTTCCTTGTTTTTCTATGAGTTGAATCTGATATTTTATTGAATTGATCAATTGATGAAGATATATTGGTGAATATAAGCAGGAAAATTTTAAAATTCTCTAGATTTGTGGTGGCTCCAAATTTTAAGGCGCCAGATCTATGATCAATGGTGCAAATATTTTGTAAACGCTTTAAGTTTTAAAGTTCTAGTCCTAGATCTATTCGAAGGTCTCTTTTTTTTTCATCGTTTTTAATTTTTTCCTCACCAGTCCTCAAGTTCAAAGTTCACTGGTTCGAAGATACATATGTATGCTTTGCTCTCCTTTTAACAATTCTTAAGGTGATTGATTTATTAGCATACCCTCTTGTGTGCGTGAATATGTTTTTTCCTGAAAGATTTGAGCTCATCATTGTTGAGTCAAGCGTGGTTACAACATGGCAACCTATGTCAAATTTATATTTGGGTGGTACCCCATATGTAGATTAGATAAATTTTTCTTGAAAATCTATATATTTTTGAACTTTTCTCTTAAGATACCTATTCGTATATCTATTGGAGGTTTATTTCAAACATATGTACCATTTTTTCTGTGATTAATGAAAACATCTGCAGAAAAAAAAAATCTAATACTCTAACCGGCCGCAAACATGAATTTGGACCACTTAGATCCAGGACCGACCCTGTAAATATGAGCATATGCGTGAATCTTCTAATATATCACGTGAAGTAATTGAATAAAATGTCCAAATTAATAAAACTTAATACTTGTATATACATGTCTACTTATATCGAACATCGATTCTTCTAAACATCTTTTTATTAGCACCTTAACGTCGTTCTTTTATTAACAAAAAAAAAAACATCGTTCTCTGTAATTTGTGAGAGGTATACAAGTGAAATAGATGAGGTACATAAGCGAAATAGATGTTTTTTTAACCAAACATTAAATTAAAATTTGATTCTATGATTAGTTGTTAATTTGGAAGAATAAAGTTTATAAAAGAATTATCTAGAAACCGTGTTCTAGAGGAACGAAGGAAACAGCCAGTTTTAAAATTTGATAAAGGCAAAACAAAATAAAGTAAGAAATTGAAAAATTTCTCCCAAAATAAACCAATCGATCGGATAATGTTTGTTGCTCATTATATAACTGTACGAAGAAGATTAGTTTCGTACAATTTATCTTAAAAAACCTGACGACCTATCATTGGCAAACGGATAATCTTCATAGTACAAAAGTAATGCTTTTATTTCCAAGTGAAGAAGCGTCAAATTCAACATTGGCAATGAGCCATCTCTATGGAAATAGTCGAATCTAGAAGTAGGATATATCAAATCATTTCCATGATCCATCTATTCGGCGTTTAAGCATTTGTGTGTGGCTCTCCACATGAATTAGGATGGACGAAGAGTACATGGGCTTTCTTCCATGCCCAAATATTCGTTTAAAGCATGATTTAGAATATCTCGAGGTTTCGGTTGTTTTCATAAAAAGCTGAAAAATTCCATAAAAAACTTTCAAGATGACAAATACTTTTATTTTAAATATTTAAAATTTTGTATTTCTATTTTAAATTTCCAAGGTGACATTTTTGCTACTGTAAACCTTCAAAGTGATATTTCGGTCCGTTGATAGAATATATAACTCTATCGTAAAAATTAACTCCGTCAGAACAGTAACTCCGTCGAAAAAATTACTCGTGCTTGGACTGACAAAAATCATGGGAGAAGGTTTTATATATGTTGAGAACTTAAAGTTGGAAACAAATACGGGTTTTGCAAGTTTTTTTTATTGATTTGATGTTGAGAAATCGCATGGAAGTTAACTTTCCGTAATAAAATTAATTGTTCTATCAATAGAGTTAATTGTTATGTGATTTGAAGTATTGGTGTGAACCGGAATACCACTTTGAAAGTCTAAAATAGTATGTGCTAGTTGTTGTATCACCACAATCCGAAATAAAGTATTTTGTTGATTTTTTTAAAGTGATAACTGGTCTTTTATTGAGGAAAATGAATTACTATTTATGAACTCTCTTTATCTTCTGAAAATTTTTATTATGAAAACAACATTAATGCAAACAAGTCATGATTGAGAGGAGTAACACACTTTAAGTCAAGTGTTAAAAATGGTGAACCAACATTTTCAGATTGTGTGAAGCTTTATATATATATATATATATATATATATATATCGTTACCAAATTTTTATTTATACTTTGGTATTTATCTGGTTACAAAAAAAGGAGGAATATATTTGTATTAGTGAACTCAAGAGATGATTTCTTGGATCAAACCGGACAAGATAAGTTTCTCTAAGTCAACTACAGCTTGATGAGTTTCATCAATCTGAAACTCACTTCTCCAACCCAAATCCCAAACACCACTTCTCATCTCTGTCTCCTTACTCTTTAAATCCTTCTCCAACACCATGTGAATACTCTCTTTAACAAAGCTGTTCTGTCCTAAAAACGTATCTCTATAACTTCTTAGAGACTCATATCCATCACAGACTTCCATTAACAATTCATCAATGTGCAAAAAGCTTCTTTGTGGACAAGTTGGTTCTGCAAGAAGAAGAAGGCTTCTGCGTCTGGCTACTTCTTTGGCAAAGTCTAGTGCAAGTCTTTGGTCAGAGATCACAATGCTGTCTCTATTTTGAAAAGCTGATTCTTGGTTTCTTTTAGAGTTGGTGTTTAAGTCGAAGAGATCTTCTGCGTAGCTGATGAAATCTGAGGAGGTGGATAGGAATGATTTAAAAGAGATTTGGGAGGTTTCTGGCTCATGAGAATGTTGAATGGTGACAGCAGAAGAAGAAACTTCTCCATTGTCGCAATGACCTTTACAAAAACAAAGGTAACAGAGTATATATATGAGGCAAAGCTTTAAAGAAACAAACTTTGAAAACATCCTTAGAGTTAAGAAGTGTAGTATTAACCTTGAAGAATGGGAAACTCTGAAGATGTGGTTTCCTCTGAAGAGAGTTGGTTTATTGAACCGCGCGTGTCCTGTGAAGAAGCTGAATTATTCTCTGAAGTGTGTTCACTGTTTTGTTGATGGAGTTTCTTCTTAGCCTAGATGAGAAACAAGGTTAAAGAAAGTGAGTAAATTTAGAAATGAAAACTTGTGCATTGAGACAGTGAGCAAGATTTGCTCACATTTGGTTTACTAGCTTCACCGGTCTTCTTTTCTCTACTACTACTTTTCTGCTCACCACTACTAGAGCTTGAGCTCAATCTGCTGGAACGTCGATTCTTATTGTTTCTTGACATGTCTGAAGAACTGTTCAATTTCTTATGAGTCATAGGACTGTTGGGTGGCTTAAAAGGTCGGTCATGAGGTCTATGTCTGTCTTTACCTTCTGCAATATTCTCCTTCTTGACAACAAGCTTTTTCTTGGTTTCCATCGGTTTTTGATCTCTTGATACAGCTTTGGCATTGCTCGGAGTCATTAGCTTGATCATTGTACCTTCATTCTCTTCTACTTTCCGCACCATTTCTTTCCGTTCTTGATCTTTCTTGGTCAGACTTAATGGTAATTTCATTTTGTTGCTGCTCTTGGCTTGATGTTCTTTTCTCTGGTTTATCATTCTTGGATGAACCTCCCCTTGCATTCTCGGTTTCTTCGATAAAATCGTCCTTTTGTTTCCCGGTTTTTCTTCAATTACCGGTTGTACAACACGCATAGGTTTGATGAGTAATATGGTTGAAGGATTCTCATTCGGAATCTCTTCAGGCAAAGATTGTAAAACAGCTTCTCTTGTAGAGTTGCATCTCACAATTTCAGAACTCTCCTTCTTCTTATTCTTCATCATCTGCTCTTCTCTCTCTGATGACAGCTTTACGATATCCGACTTATCGATATGATTCACCATTCTTTTGCTCGGTTCTTGAGTTGATACATCCAAACCCATAAGCCTAGCAATCAAATTTGGAGCTCTCCGCGGAACATCAGACGATGCAGAGGACTTTGTAGAGCCAGAAACCATAGAAGATTGGCTCGAACTCGTTGAAGACGATGCAGCTCCAGAAGAAGATGCAAAATCACTTCGAACAACTCGAGTTTTAGTCTCTGTAGTTGTCATTTGTGGCAAAAGATTCTGCCTAAGAAAGCTTTCTCTAACAACTTTTCTTAACTCTTCATAACAATCTTTTGATGCTACATTCTCTTGAATCATCATACGTTTCTCAATCCGCTCTCCGAATCTATCAGACATCGATCTCTGAAACCGTAAATCGCTTCTTCCTTCTTTACTATTCCTCTGTTTCTTCATAATATCATCATCTTCTTGAATACTACTTAGCATAGCTAAAGACTCTTCCAAATCAAGTGCTCCTCTTAACAAATCTTTAGCTATATCCTCAGCCTTAAAGCTACAACCTTTAGACCATGACTCGATCGCAACGTTTAGTTTCTGAATCCCTTTAGATACTCTCAAAAGCTGCAATGAAGAAGAAGAAGGAGGAGGGGCATCCTCAATGCTCTTCCTAGGCGGCGCCACCGCCATTTCGGATCGATCTTTCGATTTCGAAGAATGGTCACATCTTTGGTTAGTAATGCTACGGCTCTTACTCTGTTTCTTGATAGCTCCACATTCAACAACATCTCTTGGATCATCACACATTATAAATGATCTATAAACTCCTGATCTTAGTTTCCCTTCAGGCATTGTTTTTTTTGTTCTGCAACAAAAAGGTCAAACTAAAAATTAGATCTCAAAACATAAAGATTCCAAAAGATCTTTAACACAGATCAAACCTGGAAAGTGACACAAATTTAAAGTTCTCCTGAAATCAGAACTAAGTGACGCAATTAAACACAAAATTCCAAGAAAAAAATCTGGAAAAAACTAACCAAAATTGGAGATTTTATTTTCCTCAGTTTCTCTTCCTCTGTTCCAAAAGCTTAAATCTTTAAATTTATCAAAATTTTCCAATAAAGTCTGTAAATTTACTTGAGGAAAATGTGAGAAACCTCAAAATAAGAAGATTTCAATCAAACCCAACGAATAGTCATCGCCTGCAAGTGACAAGAAGAGAGATAGAGACAGAGCTAAGCAAGAGAGTCAAACTTCAAGATCCAAGCTTTTGACTTTGTCGAGGTTTCTTGATTTTTGACACGATAAGATCCTCTGGGGACAAGAGGATTCAATTTTGTACAGAGAAATTGTCTTAATGAATTGAATTCTTAATAAGTTGAATTATATCATTTTTTTTTGTTTTTCACTATATGAAGAGATAGGGAAGATGAAGTGAAGGTACACGTCATCATCATCAAAACGGTGTTACGGATTTCAAAAAAGGACAAAACTACCTTCTGTTAGAGCATGGTTATAGGTAGTAAATAAGGGTAAATATAAGAGATTTTTAATATTATAAAATTCTTATATTTATCCAAACCATATTTTGAGTATCTAAATTTAGAATTTTAGCACCCATATTTAGTTGGTAAATATAACATCTCTCTCTATCTCTCTCTTTTTTCTTTATCTATTCATCAATCCCAATACAATTAATATTATAAAATTCATATATTACCCCAATCATATTTACTACCTATAACCATGCCCTTATGTTGTATAACTAATCATGTTTTATCTTTATTCGGTTTGTTTATTTAGTATTTTAATCATGAATTTAACTACACAATCTTTCATATTCTTACCAAAATCGGATTGTTTAATAAAATTACAGTTCTATTTGCTGGCAAGAGAATCAAATGTGAGTAGAAAAAATCATTAAATGAAGAGAATATTCTCTTTAAGCAAGAAATATATATATATATATATATGTATGTATATATATATATATATATATTTGTGGGAACACAACTCGTGTTGGGTTTGCTTCTTTAACATCTGTAAACGACTCTTGTCATTGTCGTATTAAGAATATATACATCATATTATTCGCAGTTTGGTTTTGATCGGTGATCCATGGAATGTTAATGAAGTTAAACGGCGGAATTAACTTTATTTTACAAAAGTTAGTATGTGATGGTTAGTAATTTATAACAAATACATATAGATTATATTTACAGAGCTTATTAGGTTAATAGTTATTTTGTTGAGCCAGAATTGACAATATTATGTGGTGGTATTGTTGTCAATATATGGTACGTTTTTTTATAGTATATGTTTGAAAACACACAATTTTACGTACAATATCGTGTTACCGATCAAATTAAATAACATACGTGCAAAAACTCTTATTCGCTTGGAATTATAATGCTAATGAATAAAAATGTGACCTTAATTATATAATTTGGCTATTTATTACATATGTATTCTAGATTATAAGCCAGCTCATGATAAATTCCATTTTAACAAGTGTTTCCAAAAATTATAATTTTGGTGTGTTGTAATCATGCATGTAGCTAGGGAGAAATACTAGAGAATGAAGACAAGAAATGCAAAAAACAGCAAAAGACATCGGATCTCCTTTACTACTTGAGTGTGTTATTCACTATTCCAATTTTGGCGAATCCCATTTCAATGGTACTTTTTGTCTAGATTCTACAATTGTGCACAAATTAGGTTAGCATTTATTGAAGGATATCACAATTATTTACTATCAGTTATTATCCAACGACGTCTTAATTTGTATCATAATAAATCAATCGAGTATATAAATTTCTTATGGGTTACTATAGCTAGACTTTATAGTATAATTCGATTCGTGTTGACTAGCGGCTTCACATTAGAACATGTGCTTTTATGGTGAAGACTTTATATTGACTTGAAATTCTTCTAAGTTTTATTATAAGCTTGAGGAATAAGATCATTTTCATCTCAAACTATATGTAATCAACTTTTAGTGGGTCGATATATTTGACCTTAATAAATCGTTAGCATTGGATAAAGTAGGGACTTTCTAGATCTAAAACTGAGGAAATGGAATGTGGTTTTTGAGTTGAACAAATTTATTAGCGTTTACAAAAGTCAGATATATTTTCAGAGCATGCACCGAATATGACCCGTGACAAAAGAAATGGCAAACATTTCAATTTTGAATCTTAAAATTACCACAAGACTGTTACCTTTTTCTTCCTCTATTAGTATTTATTTAGACTGTTGGATTTCTTTCCTCTATTATAAGTATTTATTATTAAGAAGATTTGTAAGAAGGATAACTTAAAACTTAAAAGAACACAAAACTTGGGAAATGCCTAAGAAAAAGTCATTTCCAAAGGATTTGATTTTATTTTTTTTGTGCAAACCAAAAATGGATTGATTTAAAATTTGAAAAAAGGAGAGAAGTGCTTCTGTATTAATATAGTCACATGGTTCTTGCAAATAATGACCGCTTTTGGGGTAGCAATAAATGCGTAAACCATCTTTGGTTACTTCGGAGCAAGTATGAAATCATTGAAATATTTTCTTCATTTTCATATTTGGTAAAGTTAAATAAAGACCATTCATGTGCAGTGTTGGCTTTTAGATTCACATTGCCTATTGAAAAAAGCAAATTTTGTAAGTTCACCAGATCTCTCGTAGGATACAGAATGGTACTAGCATTTCTCCGATGCTTTCAACCAATAAGATGCGTATTAATTTGGAGAAAAAAATATTTTTAACCTTTAAAGTGAGAAATGCTAACACTTTAAAGTTTAAAATTTATAAATATATATATATTTTTTTGAAATTTTAAACCTTATAAATATTACACTAACACTTTAAACTTTTAAACTATTTTTGCTAACACTTAAACCTCCAAACCAGATTCCGCGTATTTTCCGCAGCAAAATTAGATGGAATGGATAACCCTTTATGAATCTGTTTTCAATTTTTCCTCTTTCAACCTCATCGATTCTTTTTTTTCACCCCAAAACCTTTGATTTTTTCTCATTTCTTTTAATTTATAACACAATTTTTGATTTTGGAGTTCATTCTCTTTGAATTTTCACTTTTAAAACTTATTTTACTCTTCGTTTCTTATTCTCTTTTGACGAAGTTAATGGCGGATAAAACATTGGGGCTAGTTTTGCGGTACGAGAGCTAATTTAGAGGTTTAAAATATCATCAAAAATAGTTTGAAAATTTAAAGTAATTGTATAATATTTCAGGTTTTAAAGTGCTAACATTTGTCACTTTGGAGGTTAAAAATTTTATTTTATTTTGGCTCTAAATGATAAACACAAAGAAGTAAATGAAATAAATTAGATGAAAGAGATAAGAAAAATAAACTAGTAAAACGTTTTATTAAATAAATTCAACACATATACTTCTAATAAATTTTAATTGAGACTAATTTAAAATTTGAACAAAATTTGGAGGATAACTAAATACTCTATTTGATGATTGGTATATGTCTCCCATAAGAAAGTTGAATCAGTGCTTCGACAAAAAACTATGTTTTTCTTTGGGATCAGGAAGAGCTTTTTTCATTTAGCCAGCTATCCATAATCCCTTTAGCCATAATTAATTATATATTTTTTTCTGTAATTTTGTTGTTAAACGCCATAATAATTTCTTGAAACATGAGAACAATATATGTCCCGTAAGTCCATCAGAACCAGGACTATCGTCAGCTCCCATTTCATACACAGCAGCTGCCTGAACTTCATCAGGCTCTACTAGTCTTATTAGCTCTATATTTTGCTCTTCAATATCCTTCTTTGAACGCAACTAAATATGTCAAAACTCCTAATGATGTCTCTTCTTGAGCCTCAGTTTTGTAGATCCTTTATAAGTTTTTTGATTCCAGTTTCCCCAATATCAGAAACGGTATTTTGTTATTACGTACATCTTCTCTGGTTTGCGGACTGGCGGTCAAGTAAAATAACTTTGAGCTCTTGTGATCACCTTCCTTTAGCCAAAAGATATGATTTTTCTTCTTCTAGAAGGCTTCTTCTTCCATATAAGCTTTATGGAGCTGAGATTCCAAGGCTTGAATCTTTGATATATCAAATATATATTTTGGTGAGACATGGTGTGAATCTTCCATCCCAGCTCTTGAATAGGAGGTGAGATCGTAAGGAGGAAAAAAAAATGGTAACAATAGGTTTCATCTAGATTATTCCTATTTGGGTCTTTCTATCTATTAATTAGTTCGTTAATAGTAATTATCAAACATAGGAATTTAATTTGGGCTCTTAAACTTTGAAATTCTGTAAGGGGGGTTCATTCAATTATGATTTAGGTAGAGTTTTAATGAGTATAAGTATTTGAGAATTTTGTTAACTCTTTACATACTCTAGGAATCTTCTAAAATATTTTTTCAAAGTTTTTCCATATTCTCACAGATTTTAAAATATACTATTGTAGAGTTTTGTTAACTTGTAATTACTTTTGATATTATCTTACCTTTTATTAATATGAAATAATAACAAAATCTTTTCTCTGTTTCAGTTTATATAAAGAACGATATCATCGTTCTCCTATTAAAATAAAAAATATTTCATCGTCAAGTGATCAGTTCTCAAATATTCTTCTTCAAGTTCTGGTGAAGATAAGCCATTGAAGATGAGAAGAATGAACACTCTGCTTTTATGTATAAACCTGAAAGTAGAAAAGAAAGAAAAATTCTACACATTTCTCTGTAACTTCTGGTGAAGATAAGCCATTGAAGAGCTCGGCTTTACCGAGATATCTTACATAGCTAGAACTTCTTTCATGTTCGGTAATACTCTGTTGAATTGAATTATTTATAAAAATAGGTATAACTTTGAAAGTAATTGAAAATATCATGTCAACCTCTAGTATTTTTAAAGAGTTTCTATATGAACAAAAAACAATCAACTCAATTAACCAATAATACTAGATTTTAATCTAATGATAAAGTCACTTAAATTCATTTTATTTGAATAACACATGACTTTGATTGAGTTTTTTTTAATCTTGAACTAATAACTCATGACTTTAAATGATTGTAAACAAAATTTTAAAACTACCAAAACCAATAACACAATACTTTAATAGAGTTTTGGAAATTCCAGATTGAATAACAGTAAACTCTCTAAAACTTTTAACTCTTTGAAAATCATAAAACCAATAAACCCCTCTAAAACTTCAGCATAATTAGTTATCTTATTATACATTGTAAAATTTATAGAATTTGGACCCAACTTTGTTATGTGTCCCATATAAAAAAAAAGAACCAAGAAAGTTAGAAACCCTATTTTTTTTTTTTCTGAAAACAATGACGACCATCTCTGATCTTCCATGGGATTTGGTAGAGGAGATACTATCTAGGGTTTCGATAACTTCTATCAGAGCAGTGAGATCTACTTGCAAACGATGGAACGCTATATCCAAAGATCAGAGCTTTACAAAGAAGCACTGTGATAAAGCATCGAAGGAGGAGTTTCTGGTGACCATTACTCATCAGTATTGCCAACCGGTGACACCAGTGAGATTAGATCTCAATAACATCAAAGACATGCCATCATCTATAAAGGTGATAGGTAAAATGATTAGTCCAGTCAATATATATGAAGTCCTTCAGTTCGAAGGCTTACTGTTATTAAAGACTAATAGCTATGAAACTATTCAAGAGCCAGAAACATCGGGGCTGGTGGTATGTAACCCGTATTTGGGGCAAACCAGATTGATCGAACCCATAAATAATCCCGACGACCCATTAGATTGGTATGCTCTAGGTTACGACAACAAGAACAACCACAAAATCTTGAGGTTTTTCCATGGCAAATCTGACAAGAATGTCGAAGTCTATAATTTTAAGTCTAATTCGTGGAGGGTTCTTGATATCACTCCTAACTGTCGTATATTCTCAGATAGAGCCGTGTCCTTGAAGGGAAATACTTACTTTCTTAATTGTTGTGATGAAAAACCTTTTGTAATATTCTGTTTTGATTTTACAACAGAGAGATTTGGATCGCGTTTGCATCTACCGGTTGAGATTGAAAATAAGGTTAATGTTTCATCTTGTGTTAGAGAAGAGCAGCTTGCGGTGCTTTTGTATATGAGCTACACACGTGTGATGGAGATATGGATTACAACTAAGATTGAGCCCAACGCAGCATCGTGGAGCAAATTTTTTAAAGTTAATCTTGAACCTCTCACTGGTAGGTCCTTTTTATATGATTTTAATGTTGACAGTTTCTTCATTGAGAAGGAGAAGAGAGTAGCTGTGGTTAGTGGTCTTCATCGCGATAACAGTTATAACTACGATGAAACTATCGTGGTTGGAGAGGATGGGTTCTACAAAAGATTAATGAATTTCGGACAGGTGTTCTCTTATGTTCCAAGTTCTGTGCAGATCCAGTAATTAAGGTCAAGTAAATGCAAGAGACAAAAAGAAAAGGAGGAGATGTAGTATCTTGTTTGTTTCTTGCATCTATTTCATTTTGTATTCGTTAATTATTGTTTTGAACAAGCATGGTCAATTGCTTCTAATAAGTTAGCAATACACAAAACATGTTTTGCTGATATGAAACTAAACTTGATTATCAATGTCGAATGACTCTTACTCATGTTTTTATGTCTTTTTGTTATAATGTGTGCCTTGCCTTCTTTGCATTACTTTCAAATTACAAATAGTTATCAATTATAAAACTTATACAGTCAATGTAGGCAGCATCATATAATTGAGATGATAATTCATGAGATAATTGAGCTGCCAAGTTGAGACGTACTTGTATTTTTTTGCTCTTCCGATACCATTCTTTGAAGGCCACTAAATATGTCAAAACTCCTAATGGTGTCTCTTCTTGAGTCTCAGTTTTGTAGATCCTCGAGAAGTTTTAAATTCCAGTTTCCCCAATCTCTTTATCTATCAGAAACTGAATTTTTGTTATTACATCTTCTCTGGTTTGCGGACTACTGTGGTTGAGTGAAAGAACTTTAAGTTCTTGTCACCTTCCATTAGCAAAGAGATATGATTTTTCCTCTTATACAAGTCTCCTTCTTCCTTATAAGCTTTATGGAGCTGGGATTCCAAGGCTTGAATCTTTGGTGAGACATGGTGTGGAAGTGAATCTTCCATTCCAGCCTTTAATGAGGTGAGATCGTAAGGAGAAAAGCAAAAAAAAGGAAACGATCTATAAACTTAATTATTTGGGTCTATATATCTACTATTTCGGGCCTTATTAGTAATTATCAAACATAAGAATATGATTGGGGCTCGGAAACTTAGTTATTTTGTAAAACTTCATCATAATTAGTTATTTATAATATAGTGTAAAACTTAAAGAATTTGGGCCCAACTTTGTTATATGTCCCATATAAAAAAAGAACCGAGAAAGAAAGTTAGAACCCTAAATTTTTCTTTTTTGAAAACAATGACGATCATCTCTGATCTTCCGTGGGATTTGGTAGAGGAGATACTCTCTAGGTTTCAATAACTTCTCTTAGAGCAGTGAGATCTACTTGCAAACGATGGAACGCTATATCCAAAGATCAGAGCTTTACAAAGAAGCACTGTGGTAAAGCAGCCAAGGAGGAGTTTCTGGTGACCATTATTTCTGGTTTTGAGGGTTATTCAAGTAAGTCACCAGTGAGATTCGATCTCAATAACATCAAAGACTTGCCATCATCTATAAAGGTGATAGGTAAAATGATTAGTCCAGTCAATATATATGAATTCTACCAATGTGACGGCTTATTGTTATTAGTCCCTCAGGATAACTTGGGGCTGGTGGTATGGAACCCGTATTTGGAGCAAACCAGATGGATCGAACCGAGAAATAATTCCAACCCATCAGATTGGTATGCTATAGGGTACGACAACAAGAACTACCACAAAATCTTGAGGCTTAGTTTCTATGACTTTGACAAAAATGTAAAGCTCCAAATCTACGAGTTTAAGTCTAACTCGTGGAGGGTTCTTGATATCACTCCTAACTGTTGTATTTTGTCGAAAAGATGGATGTCTTTGAAGGGAAATACTTACTTTGTTGCTTCGAAAGAAGAATATTTTGTAATAATCTGTTTTGATTTTACAACAGACAGATTTGGACCGCGTTTGCATCTTCCGGTTGAGATAAAAAAATAAGTTTGATGTTTCATCTTGTGTTAGAGAAGAGCAGCTTGCGGTGCTTTTGTACCGGACATGTGAGATGGAGATATGGATTACAACTAAGATTGAGCCCAATGCAGCATCGTGGAGCAAATTCTTTAAAATTAATCTTGAACCTCACGTTGGTCAGTATTGATCTAATTTTAGAGTTGACAGTTTCTTCATTGAGAAGGAGAAGAAACTAGCAGTGGTTAGTGGTGATTATAATTACTTTAACAGTTATGACTACGAAGAAACTATCGTGGTTGGAGAGGATGGGTACTACAAAAAAATGTATTTCGGAAAGGTATTCTCTTATGCTCCAAGTTCTGTGCTGATCCAGTAATTAAGGTCAAGTAATTGCAAGAGACAAAAAGAAAAGGAGGAGATTATAACTAATATCTTACAGTACTTTGTTTGTTTCTTGCATCATCTCTTTTTGTATTCGTTAATTATTGTTTTTAACAAGCATGGTCAATTGTTTCTACTTTCTAATTAGTTAACAATATTCACAAACATGCTTTGTTGATATGAATTAAACTGAACTTGATTATTAATGTCGAATGACTCTTACTCAGAGAGAATATACATATAACTTATAAGTACATTTAATCAAGCTTTGATATTTGTCAAGTTTCATGTCTTTTTCTTATTATGTATGCCTTCTTTGCATTACTTTGATCAATTTACAAATAGTTATCGATTATACATTCAATGTAGGCAGCATCATATATTGATTGGGCTTGAGGCGATAGTTCATGAGATAATTATGAGCTCTGTCGCACGTATCAAGCATTAATATAGTTAGCTGCCAAATTGGTTATACAGTATTTTCGACGAGTTGGATTTTGTGTGTGTTTTTTCATCTCATGGATCAATTTAGAATTTAAAAATATCAATTATACATCAAATTTTATATTCTTGTGTGTTAAGTTCTATGAGTTTCTAATTCAAAACTAATTGGCAATTAAACCGAATCTTACTTTAGAACCAGTACTAACTTCTTCTTTGACCACCCTAATTAATAATGAATGAATTGATCCATATCCCGTATATACTAATGCTAGTCCCTTTAAACTTCCAATGTAGGATTCTAACAACGTTGTTTTAGCAAATCCAGAAATATAAATGCTGTAAGATTTGAAACAAGGATCGAACTCGTGTGCCTCTCCCTATGTGTCTATATTTTCGGTTAATTTGGGTACAACCACTAATCCAACTCCACAGGTAGGTTTTTCTGTATGTTCAATTAAAATTTTAATTAGCTTTCAAGATGTTCAACACTCGCAAGACCAAAAAACGAAAGAAAAAAAATTGGAGGATAACTAAATACTCTATTTGATGAGTGGTAGGTCTATAAGAAAGTTTGAATCAGTTGTGGAATTTTATTGTTTTTTCCGTGCTTCGAGGAACATCACTTTACTACAAACCATCAATTTATTTCCAACACAAAAGATAACGAAGACAAATCCTAAAAAAAGCTAACTTCCTAAATTTTGATATACTATTTTCTTATTTGAAATGTTTTTAATCCTTAAATCCAAGACAAAACGTTTACTCTTAATAATATTATTTCATTTTCAAAAAAAAACAAAAAAAACAAAAGAGTTTGATTTTCATGTTTTTAACCAAAAATCTTAGAGTTGTATCATCTTTATAAAGCTCAGCTGGATTTTAAAGGAATAAAGGGTTTTAACTTGCGGGGCAAGAAAACAAGCGAACGTTGTCGTACCATGGTTGCAGCGTTGGAACGAGGACTAAGCGCTTCCAAATCATTCAACTTCAAAAGAATGTTTGATTCATCCTCGACAAAACAACAATCTCAAAGCATTGTCGTGGAGAACGGAGATTCTCATCTTGTCGAATCCAACACGCCTGAAAGCCAAAACTCCGACAGCTTCGCTGAAAGTCCCGTTGAGAGCATTCTTCCAATGATTTCTCCTCTTACTCGTCCCGGCAAAAGATCCGATAGACAACAAGCAGGTGTGATTAATCCTTCTCTTTCACAATAACTTGTTTCCTTCAATAGAAAAACAAAACCCTAATATTCACATAAACTTTTATAGATACGGAGATGATGAAGGACAGGTTTGCTAAACTACTTCTTGGTGAAGATATGTCTGGTGGTGGGAAAGGCGTATCTTCTGCTCTTGCACTTTCCAATGCCATCACAAATCTTGCTGGTAATGATCTTCTTCTTTAGATTATTCTTGTTTCTTCCGTCGCAAGTAATAAATTATGAGGTTTTTAATTGGTTTTATGAGTATTTTTTTTATGATTTTCCGATTGATTTGCAGCGTCTATATTCGGTGAACAAACAAAGCTGCAACCTATGCCGCAAGATAGACAAGCGAGGTGGAAGAAAGAGATCGATTGGTTATTGTCTGTGACTGATCACATTGTTGAGTTTGTTCCTTCTCAGCAAACGAGCAAGGAAGGAGTTTGCACTGAGGTTCGAGTTTCTCCAAGAAAACAAAATATATCGCATTCGGCTTTTTTCGACAAATTTATAATCTTTAATGAGTTTTTGTGTAGATTATGGTGACAAGACAAAGAGGTGATCTTCTAATGAACATTCCAGCCCTTCGAAAACTCGATGCTATGCTCATTGTAAGTGTCTTCATTGAACCTGTATTTTATCTAGCGTTTGATGTATTAATGGTGATGAAAACATGTTATAGGACACACTGGATAATTTTAGAGGACACAATGAGTTTTGGTATGTCTCGAGAGATTCAGAAGAAGGGAAGCAAGCGAGGAATGATCGGACAAATGACAAGTGGTGGCTACCTCCGGTTAAAGTTCCTCCCGGCGGTTTATCTGAACCGGCTCGGAGAATGCTTTACTTCCAAAAAGATTCAGTCACACAAGTCCAAAAGGCCGCAATGGCCATCAATGCTCAAGTCCTTTCCGAAATGGCAATACCCGAGAGCTACATAGACTCTCTCCCAAAGGTAAATAAATCAATCATTCACAGTTGTTTCATTTCTTCCTTTGTTTAATGGCTTTTAAAGCTTTGATATCCCTTGACAGAACGGAAGAGCCAGCCTCGGGGATTCGATCTACAAGAGCATAACAGAGGAGTGGTTTGATCCAGAGCAGTTCTTGTCTATGTTGGACTTGTCAACAGAGCATAAAGTGTTGGATTTGAAGAACAGGATTGAGGCATCTGTTGTGATTTGGAAGAGGAAGCTTCACACAAAGGATACCAAATCTTCTTGGGGCTCAGCAGTTAGTTTGGAGAAAAGAGAATTGTTCGAAGAGAGAGCAGAGACAATCTTGGTTTTGCTCAAACAAAAATTCCCCGGTCTTCCTCAATCTTCCCTTGACATCTCCAAGATTCAGTTTAACAAGGTAAATCAATAACAATAAAAAAAATATAGTCCAACTCTTAACTATGAGATTGAGCCCTAATCTACTATAGACGCTTGAAGGGCAAGAAACAAAGTTGAACTATTGATTGGTTTGATCGATACAGGACGTTGGACAAGCGGTGTTAGAGAGTTACTCGAGGATACTTGAGAGCTTAGCTTATACGGTAATGTCAAGAATAGAGGATGTTCTATATGCAGATTCTTTGGCACTAAAGCAGACTTTATTGGCTGAAGAAACATCAGATGGAGGGAGAACAACAGATTCAGAGTCTGCGGGATCTTCTAACTCGGGAGAAGAAAACGAGAAACTTGATCCGCAATACTCGAAGACATTGTTGGATTTCATGGGTTGGAATAACAATAGTTCCAAAGGCGGCGATAAACATACCAAATCTCCATCTATAACGCCGAAAAAGTTCTCATACTTGGACAAGTTAGAGAATTTGAACGGTTTTAGAAGTCCCAAAGATAGACATTCATCATGAAAAATCATATTATTACAAAGGACATAAAAAGTGTAGATAGGAAAAAGGAATGAAAAAAACAGAGTAGCAAATGAAATTAATCACACCTCCTTCCTTCCGGCTTTGTTCTTCGGACAGAGAAGTCTTTAGCTTAACGAGTTTTAACTTCTTTTTATAAGAAAAAAAAGATGAGTATTTCAATTGTATATGTTCTTGTTCCATAATCTTTAAATGTTTTCTTTGTTTTTCTTGATTTCCAAAGTAGTAGAATTTTAATTCGTTTACTTATGGGTGTTAATCATGGACATTAACAAGACGGTTTATTTTTAATTTAAACATATAAATTACAACATTATTTTTAATTTAAAACTAAACTGTATTATTGTTAGAGTGATGTTAGCCATCCGGGTTGTCCTGATCCATACATATTTTCACATATTTTATAATTGATTTATAGTAATAACAATCAAATAATATTTTATCAAAAAAAAAAACAATAAAATGATATGATTGATCATACTTATAGAGCTAAAAACAAAAAAAATTAACAATATAATAAGTTAAGTTAAATAACAAATTTCCCGAAACAGACTGGAAATTAAAAAAGTCAGCTTTTTTGAGGATTTGTCTTCATCGTTGAATCTTTTGACTTTTCTTCCATTGATTTGATCCATTTCTGGGTTTTCAATTCCCTTCTTCTTCTTCTTCTTCCTCTGTGGGGACTGTTGATGGGCGACGCCAAACCTGGGATCGTCATGGCTAACCGAGATAGAGATCGGGAGCTTCTGATTCCGGTTTCTCATTCTGGTGAAGATGATGATGGTGCTACAGCTAAACCTTCGTCTTCTTCTTCTTCTTCTTCGTCTTCTCATCACTCTGGTCACGAGGTTATTATCATTTTTCTCGATTCTTTGGGGTTTTTATTGGTTGTGATGTTCTTCTTTTGCGATTTAGGGTTTCCAATTGCAAAATTCATCGAAATCTTGAGTTTTTTCTAGGGATTTGTGCTGAATCTTCGTGTAAATGGTCAATTGTGGGGTTGAGATTGTAGGAATTTCGATAGTTAGCTGAGCTTGATCTGATCAGGATTTTAGAAGCAAGGATATGTTAACGTTTCAGTAGTTTGACATTGCTCTGTTTAGTTTGTTCTTGGATGATATAGTGATACCAATGAACATGGGAATCTAGTCCAATAGAAGAAGTGAAGTTTAAAGAAACATGAAGTTTTGAGATTGCTCTGTTTAGTTTGTTCTTAAATGATTTAATGATTTCAATCTAGTGCAATACAAGAAGTGAAACTCTGCTTTTGGTTTGTCTGCAATTCAATCTTGATGTGTTTCCTGACTGAAATTTTTTGATCTTTAGACCTTTTACAAGTTGATCAGAAGCTGGGCATCAAAGAAGTTCATGACTGGATGGTAGGTTGCTTATCATAATGGTGGATTTAGTTTTCCATTTTTTGTTCCCTAAGCAAGTGTCTTTATTTGATCGTTCTTGTTCACAAGTTCTGCCAGTATAGTCTGTCTGACTCCTAGCTCACCTTGCAGTGTTATCTTGCTTCCAATGGCGATCACTTTCTATGTGACATGGTGGTTTATTCATTTCGTGGATGGATTTTTCTCTCCTATATATGCTCAACTGGGAATTGATATCTTTGGTGAGCTTCTTATTCTACTATATCTCTGTTTAGTAGCTTTTTATCGGTTCACTCAAAATCGTGAAGTATCTTCGTTTTCTAGAAGTGGAAGAGAATATATAGTGCATGGTGTTTAATCTCAAATCTTTTTGGTAACTTTGCTTTCCAGGACTTGGCTTTATCACTTCTATTACGTTTATCTTCTTGGTTGGAGTGTTCATGTCTTCATGGTTGGGTACATCGGTTCTAAATTTGGGAGAGTGGTTTATCAAGCGAATGCCATTTGTTCGCCACATCTACAATGCCTCCAAGCAAATCAGCACTGCCATTTCGCCAGGTACCATTGTTTCTTCCTTTTTCTTTTAATCTCTGGTTTTGGTCATTTTGGTGAATTCTTGATTATATGACTTCTTCTTACATTCCAGATCAAAACACCCAGGCTTTCAAAGAAGTCGCCATTATAAGACATCCACGTATTGGTGAATATGCAATTGGATTCATAACATCAACCGTTGTTCTCCAGGTCTGTCACAAGAAAACCATAACCTTCTATCTGCAAATGCCGGTAATATCAAAACCTAAACGTCTTAAGAATCCTTGCAGACTTACGCAGATGAAGAGGAACTTTGCTGTGTGTATGTTCCAACAAATCACCTTTACATTGGAGATGTATTCCTTGTTAGTACAAAGGATGTGATCAGACCAAATCTCTCAGTAAGAGAAGGCATAGGTAAGGAATGAAGATCCCATTGATTTCATTTTGGAAATGTTTGGATATTTGAATCTTCTGATATCTTTAGGATGTGGTTTTTATTTGTCTGCAGAGATTGTTGTGTCGGGAGGAATGTCGATGCCACAGGTTCTGTCAACGCTTGATATGAGAATGGCTCCAGAGAGAAGTAGAAATAGTAGAGTGGACAGAAACTGAATTAGTCTTTTGCAGAAACATATGGATTCTCAAATCTTTCTTTTACTTGTCTTCTTCTTTTTGGATTCAGTTAATTTCACATTTAATATTCAAGCATTAGACAACAATGGCGTTTTAGAAATGCGTACCATTTATGTTAACACTGTTTGTGTCTTTGTCCTAAGACTCCCATACTCTTAGTAAGCTGTATAATATATTTTTTTAGTCTCATCCATTTTTTATTTTCCTTTAAAAGCATCTCATGGAGTTTGATCAATCTCTTTCTTGGTATCATGGTCGCGAAAAACCTTTTATATTTGCCCAAAATATGCAAATGTATTATAGATATTGTTTGAATTATTGGAATGGTACTACATATCAAGAGTTTATTTAATGGTTTTACACCAAATTTGGAATTCGATTTTCAGAAAATGTGAGTTATGCAGATTAATAGACACATTTATTGAAAATCTCCAACATGGTGCATGTAGAGTCTTTGTAAGCATGTTACATGTCAAATGTTCTAGTGTGGATCTTTATGATGCGAATAGAAATGTTCGTTCTTGAAGCTTTAATCATCATATATATTTCTACATTAATCACTATAGACTAACACCCCTAAAAGTGAAACCATGGTCCATAATATTTTAGCAGGCCGACCCATTTCATATGAGACTTCATTCGTGCGCAGCAAAGGAAACCGTAGGGTTAAAAATGGCAGCAATATGAGTTCTTCTCACTCTTCTAACTGTAATTCAAAATTGGTTTTTCAAAAACCATCTTCTTGTAAGGTTTCGATTGGTAACTTAAATAATGGTGGAATTTTTTTTTTTTTTTCTAATGCTGCAAGTATTCTACCAATCACAAAAAGTTGTCTAATGATACATAATTAGGAAAAAACACAAGATTTTTTTTTTGCCTAAGAAAATATAATTAAAAATCTATTATGCAAATAAGCATGTCTTTAGTAGCTTATTTCAATATGTATGTCTAATATATATATATATATATGTATGTATTTCATATGCTGAAAACTAACTTTAAAAATAAAATAAAACTACAATTATTTACAATAAAAAGTATGTTACTTTTTTTATCTTTCAAATAGCTTTTAGTATATGTTACAATTTTATATTATTTTTATAATAAATAGTGAAATTTTTTTTACCCATGCTAAAAAATCAACAACCGAAAAAATAATTATTTACAATATAATATTATTTTATAATAAAAAATAGCTAAAATATTTAAAAATTTATGTAAAAAATTATTAATTTCATAAGTAAATGTATATATTTGTAGTTTAATATTACATTCCGCCAAACTGTAATATTTTATCAAATCGCACAAAATTTTCATTCTACAAGTTTTCGGTCTACAATTTTTTTATCTTTCAATTATGCTATCAAGCAATTATGCAGTGCTATCAATCGGAGTTTCTATCTTCTATCTAGCTCTGAAAAATGGAAGATGTTGAGTTTTACATCTCATACTTTTTCTTATGCTCTGTTTTAGTTGAGTTTTAGATTCAGAACTGAATTACAACGAGAATGAGAATGTTAATCCAAATTCAACTTCGAAAATGCTATCTACTTTTCTGGAATATATATATGTTTACAGTTTAGTGATGTTTTACCAGTGCGACCCCAAATTGTGAATCTCAACACCTTGTATACTATGTCTCTGGTACGTCTAAGGCTGTACGAGTCATAGACGGAAAAATACTCTCTGCTCACTAGCCATCCACATACTCCTAAATTGCAGTTCTAGATTGCTATTTTGCGAGAATAGATGTAGAACAAAATCAATCAGTTACATGTTGATATCCTCTTATATGTTCATTGCAGTCGCATAGCTTGAAATATCTAAGAGAATTGACCTACTTATATCATCCAGATTTGGGAAGAATCCCTATAGTGCAAAAATGATGTGTGGTTTAGGCTATTGGCTGTTGAGTATTTTTTCCATCCCCAATCTTCGACATCACGGTAAGCACCATGAACAAGATGATAGAAAACAAAGATTAAAAAAAAAAGATGGAGATGATCTTCACAAACTCTTTAACCTCACAAATGATTATATTCTTGAGGAGGAAGAGTAATATAGATTGGGGTTGGAAATATGATTTTTGTTGTTGTTATTTTGTAGTTATCCTAGTTTATTCTTGTTATATTCTATATTGTTTTAGAATGAATTATTAGTTGATATAATGTTGCTATATTTTAGAATAAATTATTAGTTGAGACTTAGAAACCAAGAGAAGAAGTTACCCTAAATCATTCCTGAGATCATGCCTATGCAATTCTTGTGGTTAGTAAAGAGTTTATGATGCGAATGTAGAATCTTTTAAAGCATCTTTCCATGTCGAATCTTCTAGTGTAGATCTTTATGATGCGAAATAGAAATGTTCCTTGTTGAAACGTTGTTGCGTCTCTAAATGTTATAATGATTTCGATTGTCTATCGTTAATAATAAGATTATCACTGTAATATGTTTATGATAAAAAAAATATTTGCATCTGAAAGAAGTCATGTAAGCTAATGTGAGTGGTTTCCATCATAAAATTCAATCTTAACCTCCGTGTGGTGTGGGCTGTAGCGTATCCAAGACGGGCCAATGGGCCCAGGAATAAAACAGCATGTAGTTTTAAGTTTCCTTCACGAAACAGTGTGTAGTTTAAATGTATTAATTTAAACTACACGTTGTTTTCTTTGTAGAAAAAAAACGGAAGATTCTTCTCCGTTAGATGTACCACGTGGCAAAATCTAGGTTAGGTCAAGGAGCCAAAACCCTAGCTCCCAATGTATATAAAAAGCGTGAGAAACTTAATCAATGAATAACAACATCTTCTCAAGGCTTTCGATTTCCGCCGATTAGCTTCTCTTTTGTTCTATAGCTAAGTTTCTTCTCTGTTTTTAGTTTTGATTTTGGCTAAATTTAATGGACAGTGACGATTGATATTAAGGTCTCGTTCGTCGTAATAACGGCCGTTAAGGCCTATTTGCCGACCACTCTGTTATATCACCACCCATATTCTGAGTCCATCTTCGTTTTTTCAAATGTTTTTTTTCAATCGATTTTGGCCTATGATTCAAAAAATAGTGACAAGCATATGTCTGAATTAATCCTTGTTGATATAATCTAATCTTCTCTATGAGGCCTATTTCGCTATACTCATAATTCTATTTTTTTTTTTTTTTTTTTTTTTGAGTTTTATTCTTTTTTAGGTTTTATTCTTTTTTAGGTTTTGCTTTTGGCCTATGATTTAAATTATTTTGACAAGCATATGTCTGAATTAATCCTTGTTGAGAAATCTAATCTTTTGATGAGGCCTATTTCGATAAATCAAAATTTCTATTTATTGATTAGTTGAGGGGTCAAGTAATGATTGATAACGCATAGTTCAGATGATAAAATCTACATGATTAATATCTTCAGCATAGTCTTTCGCTCCTATCTGATGACCCTTCCTTCTATTTTTTTATCTTATCTTAAATCGTTTGATTATAATTCCCCATGTTATTAAAACTTCGAACAGTCAAAAATTCATTATTATTTTATTGTAAAATTCGGTTAAAATTTACAGAAGCGTGTATCCGTGGATTTGGTTAACTTCGATCGTTGTTGTCTTACAGAGAATACAATGGAGATTTGGTTATTCGTTTTATTGATTCTATTGATTCTATTGATTCAAATCGTTTATAGATTTTATTGTATTGACTATTACAACGTCGATTGAATTAAATTAAGGTGCAAAAATACAATTTAGTTAAAGGGCCATTGCTGTCTTTTTTATAATAATAAGGCCCAATACTTTCTAAATGACCTGAATCCGAACACAAACAAAGCCCAACTTAGCTAGTGATATGACCATATACAACTTCATTATTCATCAGCTTATTTGAATGCAAAACTTAACCGGCCAACCAAAATGTAAATACATAAATATATAAATAATTTAGTTTTTTAGGTAAAAACTGTTAAGATTGCAGTATCAATCTATAACAAAACATGAGTCTTAGGGATTCATGCTTTTACTTAATACTTATAAGTTACACCGAGAAGTTTGGTTACATTACCGGAATTTTTAGGATATCCGAATCCGGATCTAAGAAATAATTATCTGGATCCAGATTCGTCAATATGTGCGGATATCCGGATCTGCCAATAATAGCATAAAATTTAAAAATATTAATAAAAATTTATTAAAACATAAAAATATCCTATAAAATATTTTAAATTAATTTTTGTAAACATTTTTGAACATATTTACTATGTAAGATTTTAAAAGTACACAAAAATTTCAAATAAAATTTATTTTTGTGATATTTTACATCAATTTCAATCTATTATATACTATATATATAAATATTATACATATATTTTAAATACAAACTATACATAAAATGGATCCGGATCAGATCCGGGTATCCAGATTTTTAAAATAAATATTCGGATTCGGACACCTCAGATATCCGGTTTTTCCGATCGGATCGGAGCGGATCCCGAATCGAATCTCGGATCCCAGATATTTTGCCCACCCCGGCAGATACAAAGTTGAATAATGAGTATGATAAAGAAGAGATGACTCGCATGGTTGCTTGTGCTGCAGCTTGTGTTCGCTATATAGCTCGCTGCAGACCTCGCATGGATCAGGTTAATTAACTTTAATCAAACATTTTATTTCAAGGGTGGGCATTTGGTTTTTAGTTTGGTTTTATATTTTGAAATGTGTACACTGAACCCGAACCAAAAGATTTTCAGCTCAGTTCAATTTTTGGTTCGGTTTGGTTTTGAATACATAAATTATCAAAAGTATAAATAGTATAACTTTAATAAAGACTGGACAAACTGTTTTTTTTTTTGTTTTTGTTTTTGTTAAAGACAAAATGTATTTTAGCTGCACATTCTTTTCACTTTGCCAAATATTAGTCATTTAAAATGTTAATAATGTTACTCGAGTGAGTGATTGGTGTAAAAATACGAGCAGGTTGCGTGTGTGCTAGAAGGAAACTTATGGCCTCGGAATCCAAATGAAGGGATCAAACCGGGTCAGAGCAATGCGAACAACTCATATGAAGGAAGCACGAATTATGACACGAGTCAATACAATGCGAACAGCGACTACAGTAATCCCAACCAGTGACTATGGAATGTACCCATCCGGATCAGACCACATGGGAAAATGGTCAAGCGGAAATTTCATGGTAAGAAGCAAATGCCAAAAGTAATTCGAATTGAACCAGACACGTTAATACAAATAAATACCCAATATATCACCACTTCCCACATTTTATTCTTAACTTTTGACTTAATTAATCACCATAAATTAATGAAAATATATGGTATATAACTATAAGTCTATAAGTTATAGCGACGAGCATCAGCTGTTACTCCCTTTAATTAGCTTTAATTAAAAGTTAAAGTCTTAAAACATGGTATCTAAATTTTAACCCATTAAAAAAGACAAAAGAGAGTCTAATTCTTCGGTTACAATTGTCAAAGTTACAAAATTCGAGAACATAGAATGTAACTGACACCCAAAACTAGTGACAAGTGGTCACAGAACCTATGGGCCTTAGTCTAAACCAACCTAACGCTTGTAGCTATTTCCCTAATATATTCCCATGCATACACAAAGACAATATTTATGAGCACGAGAATAGTCTCATGCATAGATATAGATTAACTACCAAAAAAAAATAAAAATGAAGATGTATCCAAAATCTGACTCAGACATGACAAGTCTCGACTTATCATCACCAAAACGTCCTACTTACTACGTTCAAAGCCCATCTCGTGACTCTGACAAGTCTTCCTCGGTGGCACTAACGACTCATCAACCCACTCCGACTGAGTCGCCGTCATACCAATCGTTTGCTAGCCGTGTATCCAATGGCGGTGGTGGAGGATTCCGGTGGAAAGGACGGAGGAAATATCACGGTGGAAGATGGTGGCCGGCTGATAAAGAGGAAGGTGGTGATGAACGGTACGAGGATCTTTATGAGGATAATAGAGGAATCTCTATTGTTACTTGTAGACTTATTTTGGGAGTTGTTGCGATATTTTCTATCCTTTTTCTTCTATGTTCTATTCTCTTTGGAGCTTCTCAATCCTTCCCTCCAATCGTCTACGTCAAGGTAATTTTAATCTTTACTTACATATAGCAAAAAATCATTTAACTTGCTTTTTTTTTTCAAGAATATACCATTTAACTTGCTTTTGCGTTCACATGCAAAAATTATTTCAAAAAGAATCAAAATTTTATGTTTTTTTTCATAAATTGGTGTTTGCCTTTACGGTCAAGGCAATTTTATTTAAACTGCTAAAAATTGTGGTTTCATTTGATGTACATATACGCAAACACAAAAAAAATAAAAAAATAAAATAATCGATTGAGTCCCTAGTTGAACCTTGATATTTTGTTTGTGTTTGAATTTGCGTTTGCGTTTTAACGATTTAAAAAAGTATTTATTTCCAAATGAAAATACATTTTTTAACACAAAAAAAACAAGAAAATACAATTTTTATGATTTAAAAAATTCAACTTATAATATTTAGAAGAAAGTTCATTCGTTAATTATGAATGCAAACACATAAATAGGCGTTTGAATTAATCGCACTTTTTTTTTGTTAAAAGGTTTTCAATTTAATTGCACCTTGGTGTAAGTAAAGTTTTTAAGTGTTAAATTTTGAGATGTGTGTGTTTAAATAGGGTATGAATGTGCATAGTTTTTACTACTACGAAGGTTCAGACAATTCTGGAGTTCCGACAAAGATCTTCAACTTTAATAGTTCAGTAGTGATCACAACACACAATCCTTCTACATTCTTCGGCATCCACGTCAGCTCCTCTACCTTAAACCTCATCTACTCTCGTCAATTTAGACTTGCCATTGCTCAGCTAAAGAGTTATTATCAACCAAAACAAAGCAACCACACATCTAGGATCATCCTCGTTGGCTCCAAGGTTCCACTATATGGAGCAGGAGCTGACTTAGTTGCTTCAGATCACAACGGTGGAGTTCCGGTGAAGTTAGAGTTCGAGATCCGAACACGAGCCAATATTGTTGGAAGCTTGGTCAAGTCTAGACATCGGAGATATATCTCTTGTTTCTTCTTTATCTCCTCTTACAACACCACATTTGTAAAATTCACTAAGAAGACTTGTACTTATTGACATTTCTTTATTTTGTTTGGTATCCATTACAAATAGTTAAAAGTGGCCATTTCATGAAATTCGAATCTGGTTTCTCGGGTCGAGTTCGGGTTTTTGATACGGATTTTTTTGTCCTGGCCTACTTGTGAATGTACAAGTTAAATTCTTTTTTGGATCTAAGAAATAAAGATTTCTCAATATGTTAGCAATTAAAAAAAAAACCGTTAAAAACGGTTTATTCTGTTCTGTCCCAACTTTTTTTTTTTTTAATAATGAAAAAGAAAGCTTCAAAGGGGTTGTTGTATAATCCACACTCTACGCCTCTTCTTCAGTTATCTTCTTAAGACATAAGTTTC
Organism: Cardamine occulta; assembly: GCA_028015245.1. Taxonomy (NCBI): domain Eukaryota; kingdom Viridiplantae; phylum Streptophyta; class Magnoliopsida; order Brassicales; family Brassicaceae; genus Cardamine; species Cardamine occulta. Next base: position 10,779,424 of record CM051372.1, on the reverse strand, counting down.
ACCCATTTTTAATGCTTACATCAAATCTCAAATCACAGAATAATTGATAGAAACAAAATGATGGATGCAACATCAGAATCAGAAAGAACAAGCTTAGACCTTTCAATTTCATCACCTAAACAAGCTTACTACGTAGAGAGCCCTTCAAGTGGCGTATCCCAATTAGACGATGGTGATAAATCCTCATCCTCTGCTTCACTAATTCAGGCTCATACCCCAAACTACACTATCCTCACCGAGTCACGTCTCTCTTCTTCCAGCCGCACTTCCAATGGGACAAGCGGTGTGGGATTTCGATGGAAAGGTTCCAACCGGAGAAGAGATATGTATTGGCTAGAGAAGCATTACACGATTAACGAAGACGAAGTTTATGAAGAGAACAGAGGATTATCAGTTGGACAATGCAGAGGAGTTATGGTAATATTAGCGATTGTTGTTGTGTTCTCTGTTTTTTGCTCTGTTTTGTGGGGAGCTTCTCATCCTTTCTCTCCTATTGTCTCTGTTAAGAGCTTTAATCTCCATAGCTTTTATTATGGAGAAGGAATAGACAGAACAGGAGTTGCTACTAAGATTCTTAGCTTTAATAGCTCAGTGAAAGTGATAATAGATAGTCCTGCTCCTTACTTTGGTATCCATGTCTCTTCTTCTACTTTCAAACTCACCTTCTCTACTTTCACTCTCGCCACTGGTCAGGTATACTCTGTTTCAGATTTCACTCGTTGCTCCTATTTCATCATATTTGTAGTCTGATATTCACATTTTGGTTGTGAAGCTTAAGAGTTATTACCAACCAAGAAAGAGTAAGCACATAGTCATTGTGAAGCTCGTTGGTGTTGAGGTTCCTTTGTATGGAGCAGGACCGCGCTTAGCAGCTACCGACAAGAAGAGTAAAGTTCCAGTGAAGTTGGAGTTTGAGATTAGATCACAAGGGAATCTTTTGGGGAAGCTTGTCAAGTCGAAGCATTTGAATCATGTCTCATGCTCCTTCTTTATCTCTTCTAAGACCTCTAAACCCATAAAATTCACTCACAAGACATGTAAACTTGTTACCAAGTAAACAGTTTTTTCTCTATTTCTCGGCTGCAAATAAGAAATTCTTGTTTTTTAATCGAATTCAAATGTGCGATTCTCGCATTCATAGAAAGATACATAGTTATCATTTTTTTTTATCTGCACGAGTGTTTCAAATGAAGAGATATCGAATCAAAACGTTCCAATATGCTCTATTGCTTATCCACAGCACAACCACCTTCTAGCACTGTTCCGCTTACTCTATTTGGTGGCCAATAACGAAAAACTGACCGTCCGATAATATTCTTCAAAGGCAGAGGACCCCTGAAGACAAACACAAGTCTCCACAATAAGAAACAATCCAAGAAGAAGCTAAATCCCATGATAGATATCTAAAAAATAGGCCTCTCACCAAACATGCGAATCATAACTGTTATTCCGGTTGTCACCCATCACAAACACCGAATTTTCCGGTACTGTCTACATTGTTGAAGTAACCAAAATCAGAAAATAAGAAAAACCAGAACATTCAGGCTTAATCATTTGATTGAAAGGCGAGGATGGTACTTACAATTGGTGTCATTTCATAACCAGGAGGCTCTAAGATAAACTTTTCATTTCGAACAACACCGTTAACCATCAGTTTCCCATCATGGACCTACACATTTTCAATAACCATCAGATTCACTATATTAACACATGTTAAGAATGAGAGAATATGATCATATACCTCTACAAGATCACCTTCTTTTGCAACAATCCGTTTAATAAATACATCTGCATCCGTATACCCAACTTCTTGAAGAACTGGTGGACTTTTGAAGATTACAATATCATTTGCACAAGGCTTCCTAAAATAATAACTCACCTGTAACAAACAATCACAATAAAAATCTCTGTAGCTCACATACTAAGCTCTTAAAAGATGTAATCTTTGACATTGTAATCAAAACACAAAACCAACAATGTGTGAAACCTTAAAAGCACTCTATAGCTTCCTAATCCCTTAACTCATGATTCCAAAAATTTGACCTTTCACTAAGAAAGCTAAATCTAAATTGAATATAGAAAACAAAGTACCTTCTCTGCAACCAATCTGTCTCCGACATCAAAAGTAGGATACATAGACAAGGAAGGAATGTATCTTGGTTCTGCAATAAAATATCTAAACGCCAAAGATACAGCTATAGCCAAAAACACAGTCTTTGCATCGTCCGATGTGAAATCCAACCATTCTGGAAATAACCTGTTTTTTCCCTCTACCTCACCGTTATCATCATCACCACCATCTCCGCCGTCACCTCCTCCGCCGTCCCCGGAGTTTAACGGCGGCGCAGGCTTCGTTGTCTCACTTGAATCCTTAAGTCCGTAGCAACTCAGACTTCGCCGGTGGGTTTTACGGTTTAAATTTGTAGCTCGAGAATTGAAATTCAAACGAATAAAGTGGGATTTTGGGGTGAATTGGAGAAAATTAGGATTAGGGTTTCTGAAAAATCTAGAATTGGAATCAGATTTGAGAAAACATAGTGGCGGAGTAGAGAGGTGAAGAGATATCATCATCAACTAGCTAAAGCTTCGATTTTTTTTTTCCTGTAAGGTTATTTATTTCATCTGAAAAAGGGAGAGAAAATTAAAAGAAAAGATACTTCGGAAAAATTAAAACTTCAACTAATTCTGTTTTTTTTTTTTTTTTTTTTTAACAACATTTCTATTTTCTACTATACCCGGATTGGGATGTTAAACTGGGTTAACCAATCCCACTTAACAACTTTACAATATCAAAATAATTTACAAGTTCCCAACTCTAACTCGCTCTACTTTATGATACTAGTTTATAGGGTTGGACAAAATACTCAAAACCAAAAAATCTAACCAAATCCAACCTATAAAAGAGAAAATTGAATTGAACCGAGACCCCGACAAAATATTTAAATGGATTCTAGAATTTTAGATTTGAATAACCAAAATTGAATATGAGCTAAATCGAAAACCGAATGGCTATCCAAAATAAAATTATATATCCAAAATGTTAATTCTATTTTAATTTAAAATAATCTATTATCCAAATTTATAATTATAAACTTGAAAATATTAGCTATTTTAGACTAAAATAACCAAAATACCTAATATAACCAAAATGTCCATCACGTTTAGTTATATTTGTTAAAATTTAACTAAATCTTTAGTTTTTCGATATTTTGGATATCCGAACCCGATCAAAACTTGGCTGAAATCAAACCGAATTCAAACAAAAATTCTAAAAAACCTGAATGGATCCTAGATGTCTAGAACCAAAATATCCAAAATCCGAAAAAATCATCCTAAACCCGAACGGGTATCCATATGGCCATGTCCTCGTAGATCTTGGGGATTGATTTTAAAATTCATTTTTTTAGTTTAGTTCTTTAAAAGATAGTGAAATACTCTTTGATTAAATGTTTATACATGATAAAATGTAAGTATGATAATTGTAGTTATGTTTTTCGAAAAGAAAAATTACTACAACTTTAAAGGTGATTCTAAAAATCATTTAGAATGTCACAAAATCAATGTAAATAGCTTTATTTAAAAAACAGTGAATTAGGTATGTAAATGGTATTTAAAAAATAAACAGTGATGAATTAAGTAAATGAAAATTGAGAAGGTTTTGGGATTTGAAGAAGCAGAGAAGTTCTTCGAGAGCATCCCTGAGAATCAAAGAAGTGAATCTATCTACAACTCTCTTCTTAGAAGTTACGCGAAACGATCAGGAAAACATGATCTTGATAAAGCTGAATCTATTTTCAAGAAGATGCGGGAGCTAGGGTTGCTCTTGAGACTTTCACCATACAGCTCGATGACTTCACTCTACAGACTCAACTCTATCGAAAACCGAGATAAAGTCGATGAGATTCTGAAAGAGATGAAGGAGAGCAACATTAAGCTCGATAGTCTCACCGTGAACAACGTGTTGAGAGTATACGCTGATGTATCTGATGTGACGACAATGGAGACGTTTCTGGCTGATTGGGAATGGACTACGATGCTTGCGGGGCTCACAATACTTGGCATGGCTAAGGCTTATCTAAGAGAGGGTTCAAAGGAAAAAGCGAGAAAGTTGCTTCGTAGAGCAGAGGAGTTGATAAATCCAAAGTCCTATGATGCTATATGGTGAAGTGGGAGGGAGAGAAGACGTTTACCGTATATGGAACTTGTACAATAAGACAAGAAATAAGGACAGTGAAGGGTTTCTAGTTTCGATTGGATCTCTCTTGAAGCTTGATGATATCAAAGGAGCAGAGGAGATTTACTACAAACAGTGGGAACGCTCGGGTCTCGAGTTCGATATCCGAATCCCAACTATGTTAATGTCTAATTATCACGAAAAGGGAATGGTGGAGAAAGCAGATAAACTGATGAACAAGACTATGGGAAACACAAGATTGGTTAGACCAATTACTCCATTGTTGGAAGAATTGGGAGAAAAAGGGAATGAAGTGAAGCCTTCGGACTTGAGAGATCTAATCAAGAATCTTTGTGATTCAAATCAATTATCTAAAGAACTTGAGGCATCAACATGGATGGGTGAAAAAAACTGTTCAATTTGTTCCCACAAGATTATGCAACTAGGCTTCATGTGATTGAGAATGTCTTGGGTTTGAAGGAAGCAGAGAAGTTTTTCGAAAGAAGCATCCCGGAGAACATGAAGGATTACTCTGTCTACGCTACATTCTTAAGTTGTTACACAAGATCTAACAAAACTCTAGATAAAGCCGAGGCCATTTTCAAGAAGATGAGCGAGCTTGGTTTCCTCTCGAACCCTTCCTCGCTTAACTCGATGATATCTCTCTACAGTCATCTAGGAAAACGAAATAAGGTAGACAATCTTCTATTGAAGGTGAAGGAGATGAACATTGAAATCTTTGGCAAAAGCTTGTGTTTTATTGACAATACGTTTGGTTTATATACATACAAGAATTTCCTTTTTGTGATAAGACTAAATCTACTTGTGTATATACAATCAATCCAATACCCCCCCTCAAGTTGGCGGTGCGAAATTTCGAACGCCGAACTTGGACATAAGATATTCAAAAGCCGGTCGCGGTAGAGCTTTAGTAAGTATGTCGGCAACCTGCTGCGTTGTAGAGACATGTTCCAACGTAATAAGTTTATCTTGATAGGCGTCCCGGACTTGGTGACAATCGGACTCAATGTGTTTAGTCCGTTCGTGAAATACCGGATTGGAAGCAATGTGAATGGCTGCCTTACTATCACAATGTAAAGAAATAGGACGAGAGTGAGTGAAACCAAATGTGTAAAGAAGTCCCTTTAGCCATTTCAACTCGCGAAGCGTGTATGCCATAGCTCTATATTCGGCTTCAGCCGACGATGCAGAGACCGTTTTCTGTTTCTTAGTCTTCCAAGAGATAGGCGAAGAACCCAAGAAGACAACATAAGCCGAGAGAGAGCGACGTGTAATGGGACAAGCATTCCAATCTGAATCACAATATGCCGTTAACGTAAGATCACTATCGGATCGAAGAAGGATGCCTTGAGCGGGACAACCTTTAAGATATCTAACCACACGTAGCGCGGCCTCCCAATGTGGTTGACAAGGCTTCTGCATGAACTGAGATAGAATATGTACACTGTAACTCAAGTCCGGGCGAGTGAGTGTGAGATAAATTAGACGACCGACGAGGCGGCGATACGGGTTGGGATTATCGAGTAAAGGACCATCTTCGATGGCTAACTTGTGATGTAACTCCATAGGCGTGGAAAATGGTCGAGAACCAAGAAGTCCCATTTCAGAAATAATATCGAGTGCGTACTTGCGTTGTGATAAAAAAATACCGTCTGGTCCTCGAGAAACCTCAATACCTAAGAAATACTTTAACTTGCCGAGATCCTTCATGTGAAAGCATGAACTCATGTAAGACTTGAAACGTTGTATCTCTGTTAAAGAATTACCCACCACAGCGAAGTCATCAACATAAACAAGAACATGCAAAATTATACCACCCTAAAGAAAGAAGAATAGCGAGTAGTCTTGTCAGCTTTGCTTGAAACCAAATTGTCGAAGTGCATTGGCAAGTTTCGCAAACCAGCAACGAGGCGCTTGTCGTAAGCCATACAAAGATTTGCGTAATCGACAAACTTGGTTAGGATTAGAGGAATGAAAACCTGGTGGTAACTTCATGTATACTTCTTCCTCAAGATCACCATGCAAAAAAGCATTATGAACATCCATTTGATGAACCTCCCATTGTTTAGCCGATGCAACACCAAGTAAATACCGAACGGTTGTCATCTTAGCCACTGGAGCAAATGTCTCCTTGAAGTCTACACCTTCTTTTTGACGGTTCCCAAGTGCAACAAGACGAGCCTTATATCGTTCCAAGGTTCCATCAGCCTTGTATTTTAGCTTAAATACCCATTTGCAACCGATGGCCTTCTTTCCAAGTGGTAAAGTTGTAATGTCCCAAGTATGATTATCTTCTAAGGCGGTGATCTCAAACCCCATGGCATCACACCATTCTTTGATAAGTACAGCTTCTGCGTAACTACGAGGTTCATAGCCCTCGGTAATGGCAGCCATGAAGACTCGATGTACTTCTGAAAAATGCTCATCAGTAAAATAATGAGTGATGGGATAAGGAGTTGTACCTGGAGCCGTTGACAAGGAGTTTGAAGAGAAGAGACCAGGTGTGAGCATAGGAAGGGGTGTAGCTTGTACATTGCGAGTAACATAGTCCTTGAGAAGAACCGAGGGAAACTTTTGGCGTTGTCCTTTGCCAAGAAATTCTGGTAAGCCCGGTGTAGATGGTGGAGATTCTGGTAATACACGAGAAGACTGTGGGGTACTAGGAGACCGAGGTTCAGGTGTAACCAAGTCTGGTTGAGTTACTGGAGCCGGCGGAGATAAAGAGACGATAGGTAGTGATATCTCCGGTGGATTTGTTTCAGAAGGTGAGACCGAAGTACTTGGATTTATCTCCGGTGTAGCAAGGGACACAGGTGAAGTAGGGAAGTTAATAACCGGGAGAAACCAATCTTCATCAAAGCCAGTTGACGGAGATTCCGGCGGAGGTGTGGAAAATAGTGGAGGAGCCGGCGGAAGTGTAGAAAAGGGAAACACATCCTCTTGAAAAACAACATCGCGACTTGTAAAAAATTCATGAGATTCTAAATCATATAAGCGCCAAGCTTTCTTTCCGTAGGGATATCCGACGAAGACACAATGTCTACTCCGGGAACCAAACTTGTCCTTATTTCGAGCTCGATAATGCACGTAACAAAGGCATCCGAAAGTACGCAGCATATCATAGGAGGGCCTCTTACCAAATAGTGCTTCATACGGAGACTTCCCTTTGAGTATGGGGGTGGGTGTTCAGTTGATGAGATGCGTTGCTGCAAGGATGCTTTCTCCCCAAAATTTTATCGGTAAATGGCTCTGAAATAAGCTGGCTCTAGCCACATTCAAGATATGACGATGTTTGCGCTCAACACGGCCATTTTGCTGTGGTGTATCCACACAAGAGGTTTGATGAACGATACCACATTCTTGAAAGAACGAGGTGAGACACATGAATTCTGTACAGTTGTCGCTGCGAATTGTTTTGACAGATTTTCCGAATTGTCGTTCACTCATACTGCAAAAATTTCGAACAAGACGCGAGACCTCAGATTTGGCAGTCATGAGAAACGTCCATACTGAGCGAGAGAAGTCGTCAACTAGAGTGAGAAAATAAACAGCGCCACACGAAGCGGGTTTTCGATATGGACCCCAAACATCACAGTGAACAAGTTCGAAGCAATCAGTAGTTTTATTTGAACTATCATAAAAAACCTCGCGTGTTTGTTTGGCACGGAAACAAGTATCACAACTTTTGATCACCCTAAAGTCATCTCGGGATTGATCACACTCTGGGAAAGAAAGCAACACACCAATAGAAGGATGTCCTAATCTACGATGCAACAAGGTGGGAGACAGAGTCTTAGTTGACACTTTGTTGACACGAGCAGCCAGAACACCGGTAAAATAGTACACCCCCTCACGCTCTTCACCCGCTCCAATCAAAGTCCTCGTAAAACGGTCATGTAAAAAGCATAAAGTTTCGGTAAATATCGCAATGCAACCAGTTTTTTTAAGTAACTTAGATACCGAGATAAGTGTGCATGTAAAATCCAGAACATATAGAACTTCAGTGAGAGCATAAGTATTGTTCAATATCAATGTGCCACGCTTGGTAGCATGAAAAGCTTTCCTATCGGGAAATGTAACCGCCGATGGTACAATATCATAAACATCAATCAAGATAGAAATATCTCCTGTCATATGATGCGAGGCACCAGTGTCAATGATAACATCAGTGATATTAGTGTTACCAGACAAGCGTTCCGGAGTGGTGTGGGGTCGTTGTGCTTTGAGTAAAGAGATGAGTTGAGCAATCTGGTCCTCTCCTCCGTTGTGCGAAGATGATGCCTGTGCGTTGTTAGCACGACCGCGACCACGACTTGGAAGAGGACGGCCACCGCGTGCGTTGCTCCCACCACGTCCGTTAGTTCCGCGACCCCGAGAGCCACTAGCATTATCCTGGTGATTTTGTTCATACCACCAGTCTGGGTATCCGTGAAGTAGGAAACACTCTGCTACATCATGTCCTTTGCGTGAGCAGTGAGTACAATGGAGTGTAGATCGATCATAAAAACGATTTCCACTCACAGCAGCAACCTGAGCCGGAGAAGGAGTTGATGTCTGAACCGAGAATCCAACGGCCTCTGTTTTTACAAGCTCCTTTGACCGAGAGGCATTCAGATTCTGTTCTTCCCGAATCACGCGTGAGTAGACCGTGTAAACATCAGGTAAGGGATCAGTGTTGGTAATGGAACTGCGAATAGAGCCAAAATGTTCATCCAAGCCAAGCAAGAACTTGTGAACACGATCATCCTCGCGTTCTTTCTCAATATCCGCAGCCGCTTCGCACCGGCAGGTTCTTGTGGTGGTGTAGTTTTGCATCTCCTCCCATAGTTTTGAGAGACGGCCATAGTAAGCACTAACAGGTTGACCATCTTGTTTGCAGTATGCAATTTCGTCCTTTAACAGCTGTCTTCGAACCCCATTACCCACAGAAAACCGGCGGCGAAGATTTTCCCACAATTGTGCAGCCTCGGGAACAAATCCAACAGTAGAACGTATAGCAGGGTCAATAGAAGTGCGAATCCAGCCCAATATCATCGAGTTTGCCGCAAGCCACTGCGATAACTCAGGATCCGTGGCTGATTTTGGCATGAGACCATCAATGAAACTCAACTTTTGTTTGGCCTGAAGCGAATTTCGAAGCTCGGTTGACCATTCAGGGTAGTTGTTTTCTGTCAGAATCACAGCGGTGATCAAGGCACCAGGGTTGTCCGATGCGTTTAGCTGATATGGGGAAGGAACCGTAGTCGTGGTCGGATTTGTGACAACGACACCTCTGTTATCAGCCATGGAGTTGCAACGATGTTAGAGAGAGAGAGAATAACGGCGGCAGCTTGCTGATACTGCGGCGGCGATATGTAGAAGTAGAAGACAATCGGCGGCGGTGGTTCTTTAACGAACGGCGGCGGCGGTATTGCTTGGGAGAAAAGAAAAAATTTAGGTCTAAATATTCTGCTCTGATACCATGAAATCTTTGGCAAAAGCTTGTGTTTTATTGACAATACGTTTGGTTTATATACATACAAGAATTTCCTTTTTGTGATAAGACTAAATCTACTTGTGTATATACAATCAATCCAATATAGAGCTCGATAGTCTTGCGATAAATATCGTTTTGAGGGTATATGCGGACGAAACAGATTTAAAGACAATGGAGAAGTTTAAAAGAGAGTGTGAAGATGATAAAAAGCTAAGACTTGAAGTGGGGACAATGGAAGCAATGACAAAGGCTTACAAAAGAGCCGGTCTAATACTAAAAGCTATAGAGATAACAAGGAGTAACAATGAAGTTCAACGTCTATGGAATGAGTACAAGGAGAAGACAAAGGCAGAGATTAAAATAGATGAGGACAATCCATGGACGACTATAGGAGGGACTAGTAATGAAAGAATATCGAAGAGTGATTAGCTCTTTGTTGAAACTAAACGATGTAAAAGGAGCAGAGACGATATATGGAGAGTGGGAACCACAAGGACCCTGGTTCGATTCCCGAATACCATGTTTGTTAATCTCTCGTTATTGCGAGCATGGTGATGAAGTGAAGGTAAGGGAAGTAGTGAACTTGAGTATAAAGAAGCGGAAGCTGATGAAGTTTAAGATGTTCAAGGAAGATTTGTCCTTATTTGGGGCTAAGTGTTTAGGGGTTTCATGTCTTGCGGCCATGCTATGGTGGGCTATAACGGACCCCGTCGCTTTTCATGTTTTCACTAGGGGGTTGTGATTACACACCAACACAAAAATATTTATGGTTAGTTATCAGTGTTATAATTTAATGATTACTTTTTATAATGTTTTAACTTTTAAATATGCATGATGATTTCAGATATACGATTTATTATATTTAATCTTTACTTTACTAATTTTGTTGTTTTATAACAATTTAAATCGACTGTAATTATATTTTTAATAGTTTATGTTTGTTTACTTGAGTTAGCTAGAGTTTTAGTAAACTAATTAAAAAAAAATCTTGTTCCATGAATATGTAATTTTTGATGTCTTGTATTTTTTTGAAAATTATTTTAACAAACTTACATTAATTAGTGCATTGCATTAAAAATATAATGATGTTAAGACATGAAACTTGCAAAATGTTTATGTGGTAGCAAAAAGAGGATGATGCAGTACTACACATGACATTTTACGGAGAAGCTATATGTTTAAAAAGAGGGTTGGAAAACGTTTTCTTTATTTTAAGTATGATTATATTGCCTCTACAGCTAACTAGTCTTTTCTAGCCTCTAAAGATTTTTCAAATATATATATATATATATATATATATATATTGTTAAAATTAATATCATACATAAAAAATTATATACATCCATGACTACCTTCCCCCTCTATCTAAAGTGGCGAGAATAATTTTTTAAGAAGAATAGTAGTTTATCTATCTTAGTTTTGAACCTGGTTTGGTACTTATTGATCCCTAGTCGTTTGACATAGGAAAACCGAATAATGTGGGCTTTTGGTGGTGATTAGGTGATCGGACTGCTTCATGCAGCCGTATAAGCTTTTAATTAGGCATCAAATTGGTCAGATGGGACCAATAAGTAATTGAATCTTGTAAGGATTTGAAAGAAAATGATCATATAACAACTGGAAGAAAAGACAGAATTTTCCCATGAATCCACTACAACAGAACAATGAATTTAAGAACCCCAAGGAACAATGAAACGAAAGTCAAATATGGCAAACAAAAAGAAATTTGGGAAACACATTAATAATCTATATTGACGGGAACCAATAATCTTGTTCGACGAACATGCAAAAAGATAAAAACAAGCAACTAAATATGCAACAAAAAGATTATAAGAAATAAGAATTGTAAAAATGGACTAATTCAACTGCACTAAACTTGGAACATAATTACATAAGAGCACACACGTGGGAAACAGTGTATGTCTGCATATTCTCCGAGATCCACTTCTTTCAAAAACTTAAAAAAAAATAAAAACTTTCCTTTTCCTCTGTGATTACAATATATTATTATGAAAAGGCCACATCTCAAAAGATATTTATTTGGTCAAATAATTACTTCGTTCAAATTTGGCAATAAAATCTCTGATTCGACTCTAACCTACGTCTCTGGCTCTCGTTTCCTTTTTGTGTTGACTTCAATGTTTTTTTTACTTTTGTGTTGTTGAAAATGAACTGAATTTTGGAAATTGGGAAAGATAGATACAGTTGTCTTTTTCTTGGATAAGATTTGAATTTCTATTACCAAAAAAGAACGTATGCTTTTAGCTATTACGGAATGCCCTAAAGATTGGCCAATCTATCATGCCGGTTTTGCTTCTTTGAAAGGGAAATTCCCTCTTTTTACTCTCTCTTATACACCCGGAACATCTAATGTTCATGCTGATTTTCTTGTCAGTAATGCAAGAACTCGTGGTATTTATTTTTCGTTTGTAAACTCTATCATGCCATTATGGCTATCTAGTGTGGCCTCCCCTTTGGCGCATAGTTTTTAATGAATGGTTAGATTGACATCAAACAAAAAAAACGTCGGTTTACAAGTAGATATATTTAAACTTTTAGCTAAGGAGTCTCTATAGGTCCCTGAAACTAATGGACTTCAAACACGAGATTACAGGTGAATGAAGAAATGGGAGAGAAGATTTTGGTATCCTTTCCTCTGTTATCTTGCCAGAATTATGTTTCTGATGGTTCTGTCTATTTGTTGTAACAGAGCTTGAACCGTTGCTTGAATTGAGCAGTTTTGCGAACACTTCCATGGCGATGAAAAATATGTAAGCAAGACCTCTTTAAAGAAGCCACGTAGTTCTCCATTGATTGATAAAAAGAAGTTTGCAACGTGTAAAATCTTCAAGATGAAATCCCACTTCACTGAGTCAAAAGCTCTTCGATTGGTGTTCAGAAATTTGGTGAGTTGATTGTTTCTAGAATTTAATTTTGTTCACTGTCTTTTTTTTTCTCATACGCATGGTTTTGTTTCAAACATTTTTTTTCTCATACGCATTGTTTTAGAATGACGAATAATCTTGTTCAAAGAGGATGACAAAAGAGAAAACAAACAAGTAAATTAATATGAAAGAAATAGATTATAGGTTTACTAATTAATTAAGTTGCACTAAACTTGGAAGATAAGAACAAATACTGTTTCCACATCCTCCGAGATCCACTTCTTGCAAGGATCCATCCACTCTAAAGATGTAAGCTATGCTATTGGAAGTGCGGTATTTTATATATTTTCCTTGATTACAAACCACTGCAACTTTCTTCTCCTCGTCAATGAAAAAACTCACAGGTTGAATAAGTTGTTGAATATTCGCTGTTAAGAACACCTTGCTGTTCCACGACACCGCGTTGGGCTCAATCTTAGTGGTAACCCAGATCTCCATCTTTAGTGTAGACCAGGGCTGATATAAAAGTACAAGCTGCTCTTCTCTAACACTAGATAGACTCAAAGTTTCTGGAGACTCATCAAACTCAAAGGGCACAGGCAAACCCGGCACAGGCAAAACAGACTAAAAAACTATCATATGTTTCTCTTGTTTCTGAATACTTCTCTCTAGCAAACCAGTATGTATTTCCTTTGAGAGACACGCCATGGTCACTATAAAATATCTCCCATTCTTGAGGATCAAAAATCCTCCATGAATCAGAGTTGAAGTCGTAGATTTCTAACTGAATAAAAGTATAAATACCATTATGATAATCAATAAACCTCAAGATTTTGTAGGATTTTCTTCTCTTGTCGAATCCGAGCGCATAAGAATAGGAATACCTATTCCATCTGCGAAAATGAAGTGTGTGCTCGATCCGCCGGATTTGCCCCCAATACGGATTCCAAACCGTGAGTCTAGTGTTGTCTTTCGTGATGCATAACAATAAACCATCGCAGTGAAAGATTTGATTTACATGATCGACTTCTTCATCTAGGCTAAAAAGCTTACCTTGAGGCTTTATACATGATTCAACTTCAACGTCGTTGTTGTTGTCAAGATTGACGCTCATCAAATAAACCATAAAATCCATCAGCATAACCACCATAAACCCGCTTTGCGTTTCTGCTACTTTTACTTGACCAGCAAGGTGCTTATTTGCAAAGCTCCGACTTTTGAATAAATTGTTCCACTTTTTGCAAGTAGATCGGACTCTTCTAAGAGATGTCTATGGAACTTTAGAGAGCACCTCCTCTGTCAAATCCCTAGGAAGATTGGACATCTTCGTCATTGTTTCAAGTCTCTTCGTTATGATGATCGACGTAACGTAGTAATTAAGTTAGGTTAACCTTCAAAAGCTCTTTCTATATGCCTCGGTGATTATATCTATTTTCTCCCACTTCTGCGAATATATAATATATATAACAACCGAAACCCTTAAGGAAAAGATTTGATGAGACAGAACAAAAACTTAAAAAACAAAAACTTTCCTTTTCCTCTGTGATTACAATATATTATTATGAAAAGGCCACATCTGAAAAGATATTTATTTGGTCAAATAATTACTTAATTCAAATTTGGAAAAAAAAAAGTCGCAAACTTGAATATGGAAAGAAGAAATCAAAAGTATTGTGTTTATTAATTTTGATTTTGTTAATGTTAGTGGATATTTTAAGGGTTTTAAATTCCTTTTTTAGAAAAACAAAAAAGTGAGGCTTTTTAATTTTTATAATGTTTTGAGGTGGGTTAAGGTGGTATAGAAAAAAAGAAAAAACAAAAGTTTTAAATATTCATGGGCCGAAGCCCAATATGATATTCTCATCGCAACAACATTTTCGAGTGTTGACTCGGAAAAATAAAACGAAGAAAGGATTAATGAGAAGGAGACGTTTAGAAAGAGCTTAAGCGCTGTGTCAAACCTCTGCTTCAACCAATCACAAATCGCCTTTTCCCACGGTGGCTCTCCGTCACAGGTCCTAATCTCTCTCACTCGCGGCGACGGCGACGGCGAATAAAACGACGACAGGTCCATATGTTGAAGCTTTGGAGATGGTATCAGCGATGCCTTACGGTTCATCCTGTGAAAACTCAGGTCATTAGTTCCGGATTTCTTTGGGGATTTGGCGATGTTACCGCTCAATACATCACTCATTCCACTGCTAAACCTCGTCTTCTTCGTCTCACCGTTAGTTATTTTTCCGATCTCCCTCTCTCTCTCTCTCTCGCGCGCTCTCACCTTCGATTGAAGTTTCAATTTGGTTCGGATTTCGTGAAATTAGTTTGTGTTCTTTGATTTTATGATATTTCCTCATCAAATTGATTATATATTGCGACATTTTAGTGAATGTGTAAATGCTTGACAAATGTATTGATTTTTGTAGCTTTTCCTTAGAATTTGATGCTATTTCTGGAGTTTTCTTTGGTGTTTGGAAAAATTTTTAGGCGTTCTTCTCCATTAACAGTTCTGATGTTTGATTGTTAGCTTGTGAGTATCGAGTCTTATGTCTTCTTTAATGGTATCGAGATATTGAAACATTAGGTTGTGTTGCCTTTGCGTTGAAATTTCTCAAATCTGCCAAAGAATTTAGGTTTTTCGTATATTGAGTAATAGGACTTGGATTCATTTCTTTGTTAACTATTAGTAACATCACTCTATAGCTGTGTGAAATTTCTTGTAGTATAACATGTGCATTTACTTGTTTGCTGAGATTTCATGAATGTATATTGTCTGACACTTTTGTATACCTAATGGCTTTGTTCAATAATCAAAGACGTTTTAGTGGTTAAGACCACAACTGTGGGCACTGCAGCTTCAGGTTTTTCAAGCTCTAAGAGTTCAGTAGAGGTCGTCTATGGTGATAGGGATACTTAAAAGATAATCGTGGAAGCAATGTGTTTTGTCACTCTTTACGCTGTTGGTGTATTACTTGCATACTAAACTCGCCCTTTTGATCCATTGGTAACACATGGTCATGCATTTTCTGAATTAGCCTTTTGCTTATGTTCTACGAAATCATGCGATAGTTTTTTTTATGTATGAAATTTTTAGCTGCGATTCAACACTTAGAATTCAAGAAACCAGCACCACTAACATATCTCTGATTCATTTGGTACTTTGCTATGTTATTCAGCTAGCACCTTATATTTTCATTTGCCTTTAGAGGTCATGATAAGTTGAGAAATGAAGAAATATAATTAAGTTTTACCAATATATTGTTTCTTAGTTAGAGCTATATTTTGAGACTCTATTAACCTACCTCAGCTCAATCACTAAGACAATGTTCAATATAACAGGACACAAATAAAGATGCTGACGTAGATGCAGAATTCAAGGTCAACTGGAAGCGAGTAGCTATCACGAGCATGTTTGGGTTTGGTTTTGTTGGACCTGTTGGCCACTTCTGGTTTGTTTCCTTCTTATATCAGATACTGAGAAGTGATGGTTTATGGATAGATTGACAAACCTGATATTGTTGTATTTGCGGTTGCACAGGTACAAAGGCCTAGACAAATTCATAAAACTGAAGCTTCGATATACACCAAAGACAACACGTTTTGTAGCAGCTAAAGTTGCAATGGATGGTCTTATATTTGGCCCTGTTGATCTACTCGTGTTCTTCACATACATGGGATTCGCCACAGGCAAGAACACATCTGAAGTGAAAGAAGGAATCAAGAGGGATTTTCTTCCAGCTTTAGTTCTTGAAGGTGGAGCATGGCCACTTCTTCAGATTGCAAACTTTAGATACGTTCCCGTGCAATACCAGTTGCTTTACGTCAACATATTTTGCTTAGTAGACAGTGCTTTTCTCTCATGGGTCGAACAACAGAAAGATGCAGCTTGGAAGCAATGGTTTACTTCATTTCAACCGCTGAAAGAACGAGGTGGGCAAGGCGGAGTATGATTGTTTTTTTCCCTATCATAAACTTTGAGTGAAAACAAAAAGAGTGTAATTGGCGATTTTCAACAACGAAAGTTGCAGGATACGGATTCTTGGTCAAATCTTATTTTGTTTTCTTAAGAATTCGTATAAGTGAATAAATATGTCTGTTAAAATTGAATGAATGCAGCAGGGATATGAGCTAAAGAAATGAGCTATGACCGCCTCCGAGTGGTACTCTTGGAAGAAACACTGCAGATGCTTCAATGCATGAACAATAACTGAATCCAATAGCCTGAAAAGCACAGAAGAGAATCAATTTATGTTTTTGTAAGTTGTTCAATCTGAAACACAAATGAAAATAACGGTTTAAAATGGTGATTTCACATACGGGAATGCTGAGTAGTAATCTGCAGTGATTAACCACGACAGGTAGGCTTCTTCTTGCAGCAGCTGGGATCAACTTCAAAGACCTGAGAGCTTTTTGTGAGGATGAACTAGAATGATTTGTGTTCAAGTTTCTTGAAAGCTCGGCTAGATATAGCCAGTCGGATTCAACCATATGCCGAACCTCCATTGATGTAGATGTACTCACTGGACAATTTCCGCAGCCCGCTTCATCACATTGGTGATCACTCAAGTTCCATCTGATGAGAAACCGGTTCATGAAGTAGAGATTTTGTCCTGGACAAAGATGCACTTTATCAGAGGAAGATACAATGTTGGTTCCATGCTCTGATTCATCCACTGATTTCTCTTCTGTTTTAGTTATGAACCGATTAGTTTCATCCTTATGCAGTAGACCGATGGTTGTATAGGTTGATTCACTGAGAAGATTGAGCTCTCTGGCTTTACTTAAAACGGATTCAGATGCAACATCTAAAAACTTGACTTCACACAAGCAGGTGGGGGTCGCATGGTCTGAAAACGATTTTGCATCTGATATGATTTGATCGAGGTCATCAGATGTCGGTTTTTTCTGAGCTTCATTGAAGCAAATGTTCAAGAGTTCTGTTTTTGACGGTAAAGGACAGTCAACAGAACAAGATACTATAATTTTGGTACCCTTGGACCCAGGAGCTGGACTAAGGTAGCAACCAGCAGCTGTTAGAGATGTCTGAGTACACAAATGAAGCAAATGTTACGTCAATCAGTACAGATCGAAATCTAGAGTAGAACAACATGAAAAATGATTACCCTGCACGGAAGTGTGCGGAGGTAGTTCAAAAGCAACTTTGAAGTGTTTCCTCTGATTGGTCTCTGCCTTTGAGAGATAAACTGGAGATTCCAGAGATCAAGAGGAGTCAAGAAAATACTCAAAAGGCGATAATTTTACCAAAGAAAAAAAAGCTGAACATGTAAACACCTGCAGGACCGCAGCGAGATACTTTGCGAGGCAAATGTCTTTAACTTCTGTAGGATTTAGTCTCTCTAGATCAAGAATAGCATACCCTTTCTGCGTAAACCAGAGATGACTTTTCACTCTTACCGAGTTATAAACAGTTTATACGTATGAGCTTAAAACCGCAAAATGTTCTTACATCTGTCACTGTTACAGTCTGATTTATTAAGTCTGTACAAACTTTATCAACAAATGAACGTGTTCTCCTGCATTCAGAAATGACTGCTTGCAGTTCTGACTTCAAGTTACCTGAAAAAGAGAATCTGTATTTGTCTCACATCACCAC
This sequence comes from Cardamine occulta, assembly GCA_028015245.1. Taxonomy (NCBI): domain Eukaryota; kingdom Viridiplantae; phylum Streptophyta; class Magnoliopsida; order Brassicales; family Brassicaceae; genus Cardamine; species Cardamine occulta. The sequence goes on along the minus strand of CM051372.1, from coordinate 10,761,257 downwards.
ATCAAGCTTTAGAGACCAAGTCTAGTTTGATGTTTGACAAGACTTGCCTGATTGTAAATTTCCTATTGATGCTCGAATCCTATTGCGAACAAACAATTGACTACGATTAGTCGGATCTTCAACCCAATCTTGTTTACCCCATTGACATATCTGCTAGTAAATAAGATAAAGAGTTGATGCAAAAACAACCATAAAACTATAAACGATTCTTGAGTTTCTAGTTTCTGAGATAACCTTGTACATGTCTTCTTTCCATAAATCCAGCAGCGGCCGCACTAAGAGAATAGATCGATTCTTCATATGTTTTGCATCTAACTGCAGATTTTGGGAGAAAATCTCAGAAGCAAAAGCTGTACCCGCAAGTCCAAGTACACCGCTACTACGAGATAACCTGAGAATGAATAACTCAGCCTGCATCCATCCAACTTCAGACAACATTCATGAATATCTCAATACCAATCTTTACTTTCAAAGAGCCTTTTTACCTGGTCATCTGCATGATGAGCTATAAGCAAGACCTCAATCAGATGTCGAAAACAAACATTCGAAATCATTTGATACCTATAAAGAGTGAAATCACATAAACACCAAGCTTAAATGTAATGATGATTCACACCAATGGAAATAAAAACTTTTAAAAACCTCATTTCACGAGCTGCTTCTTGTAAATGACCTTGCTTTGGTCTACCATCAACCCAATCACAATGTGCAATCTCACATCTAATTCCTATAAAACTTCCCCAATTTACTAAAAACCTAAACTTTAATACTCAAAAAATGTTCATACTTTGAATTGAAATGTACCCATTTGAGAAACTCTGGAGCAGACAAGTTCAGCTTCATCTTTGCTCTCTTGTCTTAATCCATGATCCACAACTATAGCAACAAGTCCATCAATAAAACCATCTGTCTTGTTAACACAACTTAACCCTTGAGTTTTCCAATTTGCAGTAAGAACACAAAGCGCCATACTATCCGGTCCACCTGAAACTCCTAAAGCTGAAAACACACAAAGCAAAATTGTCAAAAACAACTGTGAAATTGAAGGGAACTATGAAATTTAGCCAATTTACCAATTCGGTGGTGAGGTTTGAGTCCTGCCATGGACATTCTTCTATGGAAAAGTTCCTTGTACTTCGTTTCATCTACCGTCTCGGGAACATAGGCGTAATTACAGAACAATCTTGAAACTTTTGGGTGACGGGATTGAAGTGGATACGAAGAAGTGAAAAGGGTTTTAGGAGAGGAGGAAAGTGAAACCCTAGCTATGGAGGTCGAGAGTAAAGTTGAAGACTTTCTTCCATTGGAGCATAGGGCTAGACCTCGCGCCATTTACGAACTCGCGATGTGTGTCAATTCGAAGCAAATTTTAATCACTTTCAAATTTGTATTTCACTCCTGCAAAACAGTGTTTAGTTAGAAAATTATAAACTAAACAAAATTTAACAAAATTTTCTCTTCTCTACAACCAAATTTTCTCTAAAACCATTCCTATAGAATAAACCGAACAAAAACCAACCAGAAACCAAAGTTAGTGCAACCGAAACAACCAAAATTACTTGAAACTCTTTAGAAAATCGTATTCTTAATATAAACTAATATACAAAATGCATATAATATGAAGTTGCAAACATAATTTTTTTTTTGTAAATTGAATTTCATGTTATTTTGTTTATTACATGATGACGATGGGGCTTAAACTCTTGGTTGTTGCAAACTAAAAGTTGGAGATATACAATGTCTATCTCCAAACAATATGAAAGTACTAGATCATCGTGGATGTAGTTTAAACAACAAAAATGAATATGTGTGTTGGAACTTTACAATGTCACAAATTTTACTCTTTTTTATATGTATCTCATTTGAGTTTCTAGGTAAATATTCAACCCGGTTTAAATACACAGCTGAGGTTGCACAATATGCTCGTTTACACAACAATCATCACTTCATAATTAATATGAACATTTTGGCAAGTGAAAAATTGTATATAAACAAAAATTGTTGCCAATTATTATGACAAGTTAGGCAAACAGAACCAAAATTTCTCTAAAACCAAATCGAAATATATCTCCTTATCGGATAATCCAAGCGAAAATCAATCTGAACCCAAAAGTAAATGCAACCGAAACAACCAAAACAACATGAAACTCTTTAGAAAATCGTATTCCTAGTATAAACTAATATACAAAATGCATATAATATGAAGTTGTTGTAAATTGAATCATGTTAGTTTGTTTATTACATGATTATGATAGGGTACAAACTGTTGGTTGCTGCAAACTAAAAGTTGGAGATGTGCAATGTCTCTCTCCGAACAAGATGAACGTATTGGATCATCGTGGATATAGATTATACAATGAAAGTGAATATGTGTGTTAGAACTTTACAATCTCACACATTTTACTCTTTTTGCATATGTACCTCAGTTGAATTTCTAGGTAAAGATTAAACCTAGTTTGAATTCACAATTGAGGTTGCACAATCTGCTCATTTTCACAACAATCATCACTTCACAATTAGTATGAACATTTTGGCAAGTGAAAAAATTTGTATCTAAACAAAAAATGTTGTCAATTATTATGACAAGTTAGGCAAACAAAACCAAAACTAATTAGAAACCAAAGTTAGTGCAACCGAAACAACCAAAATAACTTCGATGGCTGGAAGAGAAGCAGAGACATGAATAAGAAATGTTTTTGGTGAAAAGCAAGAGAATTAAAAAAGAAAGAAAAAAAAAACTAATTAAGGAATTGGCGAATTGAAGAATTAGTGGTCTTCTCGAATTAATAGAGACAGAGTAAGTGACTTGCTCACCAAGTTTCCCATCTCCAAAATTAAGTATTGTAATGTTGTATAACTTACATTTTACACTTCCTAATTTTCAGATTCCATATTTACTATTTTGCTATTGCTTACATTATCTATAATCTATTTCATATTGATTTTCAAAGAAGATGGAGTTTGCGGCAAGGAAGATATGAGAAGCCATTAGAGAGAAGAAGAGAGTATCTTACAAACGAATGTTTCCGAAAGCAAAGCTTCGAGGGCAGGAGACATGAATGTCCTTAGAGAAAGGCAAGAGAATTAAGATACTTGAACACATGACATCAAACCTCTACATTAATACAGATTCAAAACATAGATTAACAGAGAAATTAGAGACATGGAGTTTAAGCTCATAAAACATTTAACATTGAAGAACAACTTTTTAGACCTTGACCGAGCTAGGCAAAGACATAACAAACATGTTCTTCATGAAGAACAAAGCTACAAACACAATATCAAATCCCAATGCTAACATTCAACATTTCATTTTTAAACCCATAGATAAAAAGAACAAAAAGAATGAAAGAATAATATTCAATCTCTTAATCAACATCACAACTTCTAAAGAAAAAACAATTTAAATGCATCATATATCGTAGTAGTTTCAATTAGAGAGTAAGGCAATTTCCTCAAATCTTTACAGTTAATAAAAAAAAAAGAATCCAAAAAAACCTGCAATATCTCTACCCTCTTATGGTTTAATGAGAGGGCCCACTGTAACCTTGACCGGTTCTTTTAACCTTTCCCATCTCCATTTCCATTGTGACTTGACCTTCGCTGCTCGAACCATAGTCACTAGTTGGATTACTGTATTCGCCGGTCGTGCCATACTCTTGAGTTCCAAGTGCCATTTTCCTAAACTTCTTCATGTCCTCATTGTATTGGCTAGAGTCATAATCCGTGCTTCCTCCATATGAACTGTAAACGTTGCTGTGACCTGGTCTCATCCCTTCGTTTAGGTCCGAGAGGGATACGTTTCCTTCTAACGCACGCACAATCTGCTCGTTTTCACAAGAATCACTTCACCATTAGTATAAACATTTTGGCAAGTGAAAAAATGTATCTAATATGCAAAAAATGTAGGGATAAAACCAAACTGAACCGAAAATTCTCTAAAACCAAATCGAAACATATCTTTATACGGAATAAACCGAACCAAAACCAATCTGAAACCGGAGTTAGTGCAACCGAAACAACCTAAATAACCCGAAATTCTTTAGAAAATCGTATTCTTAGTTAAAATATAAACGAATGATTGGGTAAAACTAAGTTACCTGGCTCATGCGAGGTCTACGACGAGCTGAATGGCGAACGCAAGCTGCAGCACAAGCAACCATACGAGCCATCTCTTCTCTGTCATACTCATTATTCATCTTTTTATCAGCCAGACCCTCAAAGTCGCCTTCCTCAGATGCTCGGTTAAGCAAGGGTCGTGCCTGTTCCAATTATTCACCCATAGCTTTTGGTTTATTCAACAGTCCAACTATAAAAAATCATGTAAAGTTCAGATTAAGTCATAGTAAGTACCCAGTCAACTAAGCTGTCATCTACGTAGGCATCGTTTGCATCAACAGGGCGCCTCCCGGTTATTAGCTCCAAAAGTACAACGCCAAATGAGAAAACATCGGACTTCTCTGTGAGTTTTCCGCTTGCAGCATATTCCGGAGCCAAATACCTAAAATCCCAAAACCAAATGTAAGGATTCACAGAGACTTTACAAACAACAAAATGTACATATTCAAGATTATATTTACCCAAAGGTTCCCATAACGCGTGTAGATACATGAGTGTTTGTATCAGAAGCAATCTTGGCAAGACCAAAATCAGCAACCTGAAAGATAGAAGAGAGCTTCAGTAACACAAACTACAAAAACACTTCACAAACATATCGAATAAAGATTTTTTCATACCTTAGCTTCAAACTTGAAATCCATCAGTATATTAGCCGCCTTGATATCACGGTGAATGATTTTAGGATTGCCTGCAAACACGAATGCGCCTCATAAACAAACAAAGAATGTAAAAACTACACATGTATTCAAATTTTACAGACTCTAGACTTACAATCTTCATGAAGATATGAAAGTCCTTTAGCAGATCCAAGAGCAATCTTCAATCTAGTACTCCATTCCATCGTAGGCTGTCCTTTCCCTATAACAAATTCAATCCATCACTAACTAAAAACAGACAAAGCAATGAAATAACAACACAAGAAAGAGTTAAGCTTACTACTAAGTACTAACCATGGAGATGAAACTCAAGATTGTTGTTAGGAACAAACTCATAAACAAGCAATCTTTGAGCACCGGAGATACAATAACCAACAAGAGAAACCAAATGCTTATGATGAACTCTACTAATAATCTCAACCTCAGCTTGAAACTCTCTTTCTCCCTGACCACTCCCAGCTTTCAACTGTTTCACAGCAACTTCTTTCCCACTAGGTAATATACCTTTATGCACATATCCAAACCCGCCTTGTCCTAACAAATTAGCCTCAGAGAAGCCATTGGTGGCTCTTGATAGCTCCTCATAAGTGAAAGTGCTTTTGGAAAAGCCTAACACAAGTCCTGGAGATGGTGGAGGAAGAACCGGACGATCTGAATAGTCAGAACCACCGCTACTACTCATAAATGGTGGTGGTGGAGGAGGCGGAGGTGGTTGTCGCGGTGGAGAAGGTGGCTTAGGTGGTAGTGACGTCGCCACGTGATGATCTGACGGTCGTGATGCGTTTTGTTGTTGCCAGTATTGTTGTTGTCCACCGTAAGGTCCTCCAGCTAAAGAAACAGAGTAAACATCAAATCTCTGTAAATTCTAAATTTTATATGCAAGTTTGAAACTTTTCTATAAAATAATGCATAATCAAGAATCAGATTTGTATAATTAGTATCCAAATTTAGATAATTTGAGTAATGAGGAACGATCATAGTTGAAAAAAGATTCGATTTTTAATATTGATTTTGATGAAAATTGAGATCTTTGAAATTAACCTTTGGGACCAGAAGGAGGAGGTGGAGGAGGAACATAGTAAGCAGCTTCATCATCGTATCGTCTTCTTCGTTTCTTCTTACAAAGAAGACAGATCAAAGTAAACACAACAAGTAAAGCTACTCCTCCAATAGCAATTCCAACCACAACTCCTGTTGATAATCCACCGGACGAATCAGCCGGCGGCGAAGAAGAGTTTGATGGAGTATTTGATGGAGTATTAGATGGAGTTCGCGGAGGAGATCCTCCTCCTCCGCCGCCGCCGCTTGAGGGAACTGTTGGTGTTGGTGGTGGAGGGCTACGAGTGATGGATCCAGGTGAAGTTGGTGTGGAAGGAGACGGTGGAGATGGAGTGTCAGGTGCGGCGGGAGAAGGCTGAGGAAGAGGAGGAGATGGTGGAGGAAGAGAAGGAGAAGAAGGAGGAGGAGAGGTTGAAGTGGTTGGTGAAGGCGGCGGAGGAGAAGAAGGAGTTGTGGTGGGAGGAGGAGAAGAAGCTGGAGGAGGTGTAGTGGTTGTGGAGTTGGTGGGAGGAGATGGTGATGGTGGAGATGGTGATGGAGTAGTTCCCGGAGACGGCGCCGAGGACATTTTTGATTCTCTCGATCTAATTAATAAAAAAGACGAATCTTGAAGAGAAGAGATAACAATGGAGAAGAATGTTAAAAAAGCAAAAGAGAGAGAAGAGATGGGGAGTGATCTGGTGCCACCGAGAGTAGAGTTTTTGTGTGTTTTTGTTTACTTTTTAATCGGAATTTGGACAATAGAGCTGTTTTTGGGTCCCACACGATTCCTCCGCGTCATTTCTTTTACGTTCTTTCTTTCTTTTATGTCTGCGTCATTTAGTTTTTTTTTTTTTTTTTCTTTGGGGAATGTTTTTTATGGACTACGATTTTTTAAAAATAGAAAGTAAATGATTTTTTTTCCAAAACAATTAAAATTGTTATTTTCCTTATTTAAATAACTGAAGGTCGATTATGTTGTGTTTATGTATTTATAGAATATAAAGTAATAAATTGTTACAATGATATTAATGTCATTTTCAGAAACAAACACAATTACATTTATCTGCAGCATTTAAGAATTAGTGTTAGTTATTAACAATTAATATCAAGTGTTTTTATTTCATGGAATACAAAGATTTAGTGATTGAATTTTTCTAATTTATAAAATTAAAAGTTTATGTGCATTAATTATTTAATTGAAGCCTTTGTGAATGAAAACACAATTATATAAGTATTTTTAGATTTATCCGTGCCATTGAAATTTTAGTTTTAGCTATTGAGAAATATCAAAGTATTTTTTCAATATATAGAAATATTTAGTGATTTATTCTTATAATTTGTGCGCTGAATTTTATTAGATTTTTTCGTTTGACAATACTATTTTTATTTGATCCATATTATTCTACCACCTTTTTTTTTAGTGAGATCTTAAATTAAGAGAGAAAATGTTTTCTTCAAAAATCATTCATTCACTAAAAAGGTTTTTCTTTACATAATTAGTTTTTGTTTGACTATGGTTCTAGATCGAGTTGAGGAACTGAATAAATTCGAAGGTTACTTTTTACACCCTTTTTAAAAAAGAAAAGTACTGATGTGTTGTTGCAGAATGAATGCAGACAATATATCTTGCCAAAATGGGATGTGACTAATTTTAAATTAGTAATTTTAAGCATTTAATAAGAACACTGAATAATTTGATTTTCTAGGACCAGAAACAAGAAAGTTTAGATCCTCTACCATTTTTTTATGCCATCGATTCTCTACAATCTTAAACATGGGTGCATAAAATAGAAATAATATTATTTTTTTTAAAACACACTTGTAATGGGAAAAAAAGTATTGTAAAATCGTGATTATTTTCAGAAAATAAAAAGGAAAACAATATTTGGTAAATGGTAAATAAAGGATACGACGTAAAAATGTACACGTCTAAATAAAACTTTTTACATGTACCAAATTATTGACTTAGTAATGCAACGGTCAAAGTTATTACACAAGTTAATCAAGTTAAGAGAAGCTCTTATTTCTTCTATCTAATGTTGCTCTTATGTCTTATATTTCCATGTTGTAACATTTTCCTAAGTGTTTAAATTGAATACTCTTTATCAAAAAAAAAATGTTAAGAGAAGTATCTGGTCATATGATTTTTTTTGTTAACATTCTGTTTTTAGGTCATATAATATGTTTGGGAACGTCCCCTTATAGTATAAATTATTAATCTAATATTTTGTCCAAAGAGATGTATACAGACAATATAATCAACATTTCCCTTTTCTTAAGAAAATATAAGATTGCATAGAGGAGATTCAAAGAATGTGTAATCCAAAAAAAAAAAAAATGTGTAATCCAATTTTTATGTGTCGAAAATAGTTGGGTTTCTTTAAAAAAAATAAAGTTGGGCTTCTTCTTACTCCAAAGCGAAGGAAACAGCTGGAGTGCACCAGTATAAAATTTTAAGGCCACCTATTAACATTGACGTTTCCCCTAATTTGTTATTGTTATCTAAAATGTCAAGTTACACCAAAATAATCCACTAAAACTTAAACTCGAACTCGATTAAGGTTCTTAATATAATACGTCAATTTTATCATGGGAGTTGGTCTCCAGATTTCCAGATCATTTATTAATAATATAAGGTTATGAAATTAAGAATCATATCCAGTCAATGTCGTATCATTTGGTTTTATGTTAGTTTATTTAATCAACCGACGACACGCCAAATCTAAGGGAATAAACAAAAAATTCCCTCACCTTTTCCAAAAACATTAAAAAAACTCTCATCTTTTTTTGTGAATTTTTAAACCCTCACCTTTTAATAAATGGTAAAATAAACCCTAACTATTACAAAAAAATAAGTACATCATTATATTAAATTAGAAACAAATAAATAAAATTTGGGTTATTAAAATTTTTTCCAAATTTAAGTTTGTGATTTATTTTTCTCAAAATTGAGTTTTTTTAACAAAAATATTATTATAGATTAGCACATTCCGTGTTTTGATTTGAATTTGTTCGAATTTTTCTTTTTGAATAACTAACTAAAAGTAGTTATATTTTAAATATATCTTAATTTTATGTTTTTCAATTAAAAATAGTTTGGTGTAGAAGTTTATGTACTTTTATAATAATAAAAATAATTTTGTTTGTTTTCATTGTAATAAGTTTGTGTGACGAAACCAAATAAACATTTATTAACATAAATTCATATTCGGTTCAACATTTATTAACATATTCATATGATTTTATTTTTTCATATTTGTATTTTTTTAATTTAAATCTATTTACATATGTAAGATTTTCTCTGAATCTATGTCGTTTGCTTGGTTCTTAAAATTTACAAATAGCAAATACAATTAATATTTTTAATTTTTATTTGTTTTCAAACTTTTTAAACTTTTCTTGATTTTTATTTTCTTTTTATTTTTTTATTTTTCAACTGAGAATAGATATGTACATAATATATTTTATTATTTCTTTTGCCGGTCATGGTCTTTTTTTAAACAGCAGTTATTTTTCTTAACATTTATATCACTCTCTTTTTATTTGTAAATGACCATTCCGATAATTTTCTGTTCATACTTCTTGTAATTTTTATTTGTTTTAAAATAATTGTCATTTACTTTTTCTTTTCCATTTTTTAAATAAAAATATACATGTACATAAGATATGTTAATATTGCTTTTGCTGGTGTTAATATTTTCTTAAGCTATCACTTACTCTCTAACATTTTTGGATTTTTTATTTTTTTCCTAATTGATTTAGTACATTACTATTTTTTCTAATTTTTATTTAACATATGGAATATTTTAACATATACAGCAATTTTCATAATTTTAATTTATTTACGACAATAGTTTAATAATTTGAAAAAAAAAACACATATTTATGATTATCCGCTGAAAAAGATTTCATGCATACAATTTTTACAAAAATAAATATCTTAATAATGTTGATGGTTTATGTTAATAGAATAATTAAATTCTTACGAAATGAAATATATTGAATATGAATTTTATGAATTTGACTATAATATGAAAATAAATTTTATCAAGTATTATCAAATATGAATTTTATGTTAATAAATATTTATTTGGTTTAGTCACATAAACTTATTAACATGAAAACAAACAGAAAAATTATATTCTTATGAAAGTACATAAATTTTCACACTGAAATATTTTTAATTTAAATACATAAAATTAAGATATATTTAAAGTATAACTTCAAAATATTTCAAAAAGCGACATTATTAATTACTTTTAGCTAGTTATTCAAAACAAAAAGTTCGAACAAATTCGAATCAAAACACGGAATGTGCTAATCTATAATATTATTTTAGTTAGAAAACTCAAATTTGGGGAAAAAATCACAAACTCAAATTTCTCAAAATAAATCCTAAATCAAAATTTATTTATTTATTTATATTTTAATATAATGATGTACTTATTGGTTTGATAATATTGAGGGTTTATTTCACCATTTATTAAAATGTGAGGGTTTAAAACCCCACAAAAAAGTTGAGGGTTTTTTTAATATTTTTGAAAAAGGTCAGGTTTTTTTTACCCATTTTTTCTAATTGCGATAATAATTTTTCATATTAGTTTGGTCAATTTTTGTTTTTTGTCAATTTGGTTCCACTCCCTACTGATTGATTACAGATGCCATAGACATTTTGGTTTCAATATCTTGAACCTATTTAATTTTAACTAAACCAAGTATAGAAAAGTCGTAAGAAAATCCTAAACTCTTATCTAATGGAATTTTAAATTATTATTACATTATGAAATTTGAGCTCTCAGCTTGGTTATATTAACCAAACTTTTTTTTTTGGTTAATGGGTATTATTAACAAACTTCAACCCTATCTATTCAACGTTATAACCCTTTCCATTTTAAATAGAATCATATCAATCAAACGAGTAGATGAAAAATATATATCATATCAAAATATCAACTTTCTGCTACCAATGAAAATTTAATTTGAAAAATATATTTTTTATAAACTTAATTGTTTAAAATTATTTTAAATGTAATATAAAGCTAACTATTTCACTCATTGTCGACTCGAGTTCGCTGTAAACATGAAACTTGCACATGGAAATAAGATCGAGAAGAACACACTTTCACTACCTGATTCTTGTCTTCGGGCTATATAATGTGTAGACAAAGACTCATATTGTTGATAATATTCATAATAGACATATATAAAGGAAGAATAATCACGGTAAATTTTTTGTTTAGTTAGAGATATGTAAGTCAATTTTGTAAGGAGATACGAGTCTTTATTGGTGTACGTGGGTCGAGTTGCTCCTTTGTGCCTATAACGAGAGGAATGAGCGAGATAAGAGAAAAGGTCTTATTGCAAAGTCATTTTTTGACAAAAAAAAACCTTTAAAACTATCTTATTTTATTAAGTTATATAGGCTTCCAATTCTAACATATTCCAAATCTAACATATCTCTTCAACATGATAGCTCTTATCAGTCTATCTTGAACTGAAACTCATTTTAAAATCGGTAATAAGTCTTTTTGGCCATTCTATTTATGTTAATAAACAAAGCTCTGGTACCATGTTAAATTATATAGGTTTCCAACTCAAAACTAATTGGTAATAAGTTGATTGATCCATATCTTTTTTATATTAATGTTACTTCCTTTATATATTTGACGTGAGATTAAAAAAAAAAATCAACTAGTATCTGAATTGTGTAAAAATCATTTTGAAACAGATGAGTGGGATTTATCAAAAAAAAAAAAAAAAAAAAAAACAGATGAGTGGGGCTGCGGGATAATAGAAAACTAAGAAAAGTAAGGCGTCACATGGGAGACTATTATTAATTGGAATAATTATGAACATGATTTGTGGCATGACATTCGCTGGTCTAACCTCTAGTATTCTCTTATTTTTTAGTGTCTTTTTTGTTTTTCTTCTTTTATTAAAGCTGTCAACACCAAAAAAGGAAACAAAAAAAACACACACAAGCATAAGAGCATCATTATTAGAAGGTTTTAAGATGAGGTTCTTAAAATCAAAATATTAATAAACAATTGAATAGTGTAAGAAACTTTGGTTAGAACCATCACAAAAAATTCTTAATTAAGAGTTTTTAGAAACAATTTAATAAATAGTGTAAGAACCACATATTAGTTTATTAATATTTTAATTTTAAAATAGTGTAAGAACCTCATCTTAAGAACCTCCAATAATGATGCTCTAAGTTCCTAACTCTCCCTTGGTTCTATCGCCCCATTCTCAGTTGTGGCTTTTTCCCCCAAATTGTATATTTGTTATATAGAAAAGTGTTTTTTTAAAAAAAAATTGAGAAGTCCATTCCATCGTATCATCTGCAAATCTACATTTATTGGGAACTGTTATACAATAAAACTTCTATAAATTAATAATATTAGAACCTGAAAATTTTATTAATTTAGAGAAAGTATTAATTTATAGAAAATTTTGCATAATTTTAAAATATAATTTATATTTAAAGTAAGAAATTGAAAATCATACTTTAATATTTTTAGCGGCAATTACATGTTAGAAAATAATTATCGTATATGCAATATAAAAATAATTTTTTGATGTAATTTGAAAAGATAATACCACATGTTTTTATGTAATATGACAAATTTATAGATGAGTTCCACAAAATGAAAATTTATGAATAAACAAATAATACTATAGTCATATTTCACTAAATTATCTTAGTTATATTTTATAGTTTTATATAATTATTAATTTATGATATTGACGGGACCATATAATTACATATGAATTTCAAAAAAGTTATTATCTTATTATTTTATCAAATTATGTTAAATATTATATTAGCCCAATTTGGAACCGAAAAAAATTATTAATTTAGAGAAGTTATTAATTTATAGAGTATTCATTTATAGAGGTTATACTCTAGTAGTATGTTTGGAGGGTAAAGTATGCATATAAACAATTTGTGGCCATATATTAACTCGACCATTTTTAACAAAATAATTATAACTCGACGTGGACAATAATACTGATGTTTAGTTTAGAATGTCAAATAGTACTATATTACTTTATTATTAATATAATTAGGACTTACATTTTTGTTCTTTAAGCGATTTGTGGCCATATATTAACTCGACCATTTTTAACAAAATAATTATAACTCGACGTGGACAATAATACTGATGTTTAGTTTAGAATGTCAAATAGTACTATATTACTTTATTATAACTCGACCATTTTTAACAAAATAATTATAACTCGACGTGGACAATAATACTGATGTTTAGTTTAGAATTTCAAATAGTACTATATTACTTTATTATTAATATAATTAGGACTTACATTTTTGTTCTTTAAGCGATTTACGAATTTGAATTGTCTTACTTTTTGTATGTTCTAACCTTACTTGCTCAATAAAACTAAGATATTCCGCTATGTGTTAAGAAACGAGAGAGGTTATGGAGAATATCTCTTGTGTTATTGTTTATGTTTATGAATGAATATAATGAGGTTACATCGATCCTTTATATATAGGATTCATACATCACGTATTCCTAATGAGAAAAGGAAAAGTACAACCGCCTAAGTCTTTAAGTCGGCTAAGTGATGGGTCGGGCCGAACTTCATGGACCAGAACTGGATATGACAATTCACTTAGATTCATAACACTCCCTCTTGAATGCCATATCCGTAATAGGGCTCGTAACACGCTTTAGATGTTGCCTCATTAAAATCTTTCTCGGAAAACCCATTGGGACAAAACCGAGATAAGGAAAAAGAGTACAACACGTGAAACTCCCCCTGTTCTGAACCTCACTGAATGTCCTTCAATCTGTGCATTCCAATTTGATGTATAAGCTTCTTAAGTGTTGATGTTGGAAGCGCCTTGGTGAATAGGTCCGCTGAATTATCACTAGATCGTACTTGGTGTACTTGAACTTCTCCGGCCTTTTGCAAATCGTGTGTGAAGAAGAACTTTGGCAAAATGTGCTTCGTCCTATCACCTTTAATGTATCCGTCCTTAAGCTGTGCTATGCAGGCTGCATTGTTCTCATATAGAACCGTTGGCTCTTGCTTTCCTTCGGTCATCCCACAATCAACTCGTATATGTTGTGTCATTAGTCTCAACCAAACACACTCCCGGCTTGCCTCATGTATTGCCAATATCTCGGCATGGTTGGATGATGTAGCCGCAATGGTTTGTTTCATTGATCGCCAAGATATGGCCGTACCACCATGCGTAAAAACATAGCCGGTTTGAGACCTTGCATTGTGTGGATCCGAGAGATAACCTGCATCCGCAAATCCAATCAAACTATCTTTGCATTGGTTAGTATAAAATAAACCCAAGTCTTTCGTTCCTTGTAGGTAGACGCAAAATGTGCTTAATCCTGTTCAATGCCTTAAGTGTGGGATATGAGCTAAACCTAGACAATAGGTTTCTGGTAAAACATATATCCGCCTAGTGTGGCTTGCCAAATACATCAAAGCTCCAATAGCACTAAGATAAGGCACTTCTGGGTCCAGGGGACTTTCTCATTTTCTCTCTTTGGACCGAATGGATCTTTATCCAAATCAGCGATCTCACAACCATGGGGCTAGACAATGGGTGAGATTGATCCATGTTAAATCTCTTGAGTACTTTCTCGGTATAAGTCATTTGATGCACAAGGATTCCATTGTTCACGTACTCAAGTTGTAACCCCAAACAGAACTTTGTTTTTCCTAAGTCCTTCATTTCAAATTCCTTCTTAAGGTATTCAACCGTTTGGGTTATTTCTTTAGAGGTCCCCATAATATTCAGGTCGTCCACATACACAGCAATTATCACGAACCCCTTATCAAATTTCTTTATAAAAATACATGGACTAATGGGGTCGTTTTTATAGCCTTTTTTTACTAGGTACTCGCTTAATCTATTGTACCACATCCGACCCGATTATTTCAATCCATATAGGGCTTTATTTAACTTTATACAATATTCTTCCCGGGAACTTTTCTTATCTTTGAGCTCAATACCCTCGGGGACTCTCATATAAATTTCATTATCCAGTGGACCATATAGGTATGCGGTCACTACGTCCATGAGCCGCAAATCCAAATTCTCTTTTATAGCCAAACTTATTAAAAACCTAAAAGTTGTAGCATCCACCACAGGGGAGTATGTTTCCTCATAATCTATCCCCGGTCTTTGTGAGAACCCTTGTGCAACAAGTCGTGCCTTGTATCTCACGATTTCACCATTCTCATTTCTCTTTTTCACAAAGACCCATTTGTGTCCAACTGGTTTAACATCATTGGGTGTCCGTATTATCTTTCTAAAGACATCCCTTTTCCTTAATGAATTCAACTCCACGTTTATAGCTTCTTTCCACTTATTCCAATCTTTACTTTGAGTGCACTCGTATATTGACGTGGGTTCTAAATCCTCATTAATATCCATAATCTCAAGTGCTACATTGCATGCAAATATATTATTGATATCTACGCTCTTTCTATTCCACTTTATCCCAGACATAACATAATTCATTGAGATCTCATTATTATCATGAACTTCCGGACCATGAAGCTCGGCGTCCCGAGCATCATTGATTGGTACCATTGGCTTAGTTATATCTGTGGTTCCATTAACCTCGGTTTCTCTATCCACGGGTTTAGCACCTTTTCTTACTTTCCGAGGGTTCTTATCCTTGGAACCTATTGGCCGGCCACGTTTTAGGTGTATTTTAGAATGTGTAGCATCTTGATTGTGTCCCTCTTGAACATCAATTCTAATAGGTGCATTCTCGGCTGGTATATATGACTTAGTCACTCTATTCGGGTCAGCAAAGGAATCTGGCAATTGGTTAGCTAGCTTTTGCAAATGTATAATCTTTTGGACTTCTAATTCACACTCTTGAGTCCGAGGATCTTACCATTTTAAGGACGTATGATTCCATGTTATTTCCTTGACCAGCTTATCTTTTTCTCCTCCTAATGTTGGATAGACGGATTCATCAAAATGACAATCCGCAAACCTGGCCTTAAACATATCACCCGTGGTTGGCTCAAGGTTTTTAATGATAGTAGGAGAGTCATATCCAACATATATCCCAATCCTCCTTTGAGGTCCCATCTTTGTTCTTTGTGGTGGAGCTATTGGTACATAAACGGCACATCCGAATGTTTTAAGATGGGACACGTTTGGCTCTTGACCCGTAATCAATTGGGATGGGGAATACTTATGTTCACTAGATGGCCTAATGCGAATTAACTCGGTTGCATGTAAAACCGCATGTAAAACCGCATGTCTCCAAGCTGAGACCAGGAGTTTTGATCTCATAAGCAATGGTCTAGCAATCAATTGTATGCGTTTAATGAATGACTCGGCTAAAACGTTTTGTGTATGTACATGTGCTACGGAGTACTCAACACTTATCCCATGGACATACAATAGTCATTAAATGCTTGGGACGTAAACTCACCGGCATTATCAAGCCTTATGGTTTTCAAAGGAATGTCCGGAAAGTGTGCTCTTAACCGGATCAATTGAGCAAGTAATCTTGCAAATGCCAAGTTTCTAGTTGATAGAAGGCAGACATGAGACCATCTCGTGGATGCATTAATAAGAACCATGAAATATCTAAATGTCCCACAAGGTGGGTATATTGGTCCGCAAATGTCCCCTTGGATCCTTTCCAAGAAACCTATATTTTCCTTTGTTATCTTAACCGGTGATGGCCTAGTTATGAGTTTCCCTAGTGAACATGCTTCACACATGAGATTCTTTGGGATAACTCTTAATGTGTGCCCTTTAGTATTTGCCATTATCTTTCGCATCATGTTAGAACCGGGGTGGCCTAGCCGGTTCCCCGGTTATGCCAAAAAGTGAAGTTCTCGGTAATCTCTTTATTTACCGTGGCATTTGCTTCTATCATGTTGATCTTAGCACAATATAGACCATTATCAATGGCGGGTATGATTTCTATGAATTTCTTATGTCCTTGGGCAATTTCATATATTTGAAGGAACTCTTGGTTTCCTTGGCCCATAGTTTCATTGTGAAGACCATTCATACGAATGTCTCTAAAGCTCAACAAGTTTCTCTTGGAGTCGGTGAGTATAACGCATTAGCAATGTCTAAGTGTGTGCCCTTAGGTAATAAAATATGGGATTGCCCGTGGCCTTTAATCAAATTTGCTATACCCGCAATAGTGGTCACATTTGCACTCTTAAGCACAAGATCAATGAAATATCTTTTATCTTTTAAAATCGTGTGGCTTGATCCACTATCCACTACGAATGCATCCATATCATCATTCATCCTTTAAAGAAAATATCACCCGTTTTATTCATTTAAGTTCATAACTCAATAACAAAGTAAAATCCAAAACATAAAAGCAAGCAAATAAAACACAAAGCAAATATAAAAATCAAATTTCGAATCAACATGTTTCCTTTAGAATATCAGAAGTCTCATATTCCATTAAATCATCTTTCTCATGGTCAAAATCCCCTTCATCATTATGTTCCATCATGTGAGTTTCCGGGTTCTTCCCTTTAAGGCTTTCTTGGTAGAGGTCAGTGAGGTGCTTGGGAGTACGACAAGTCTTAGCCCAATGATTTTCCATTCCACATCTATGGCACACTCCTTTGCCGGTCGAGTTTTGTGGTTGTGAAGTATTACCACGGTTATAGTCATTGCGGAAACCGCGACCTCGACCCCTTCCGCGGTTAGAATTATTTTGAAATCCGCGGCCTCAGCCATAAGGATGAAAATTTCCTCGGCCACGTCCTTGCCATCTACCACCACGTCCTCGGCCATAATTATTAAAATTCTTTTGGACGTGGTTAACCTCTTTTTCATTTGTTTAATTTGTGGCCGCATGCGCTTCGGGAAGCGGGGCTGATCCGGGATGTCTTGTCTCACTATTTCTCATAAGGAGAGTATTATTTTGCTCGGCAAGCAACAAGCAAGAGATCAATTTTGAATATGTCTCAAATCCCCTCTCACGGTATTGTTGTTGTAACAACACATTATTAGTATGAAATGTGGAGAAGGTATTTTCCAACATATCATGGTCGGTTACCTTCTCACCACACAATTTCAATTGTGAGACTATCTTAAACATTACCGAGTTATATTCTTCCACAGACTTAAAGTCTTGGAATCTCAAATTTCTCCAATCAAAATTGGCCTTTGGTAATATCACCATTCTATGGTGATCATATCTTACTTTCAATTCATTCCAAAGGTCCATGGGATTTTCAATAGTGAGATATTGGTCCTTAAGACCCTCTGCAAGATGGTGGCGAATGATGGATATTGTTTTGTATCTATTTCTTTCATTCTCATCATTCCCTTCAACTATGTATTCACCGAGTCCTTTAGACTTTAGGTTTATCTTTGTATCCAATGCCCATTGAAGATAATTGTCTCCGGAGAGATTCAGGGCAGTATAGTCCAAGTTGTTGATTTTCGACATCTGAGATCATGCATATCATTATCACAAAATTCTTAACGTATTATCAAAAATTATCATGCATGCGGATTTATTTAATGATGCAAAATCAACTTATGCGATAATAACCTAACCGGCAACCTAGCAAATTATATGTTCGAGATAATCATCATGCGAGTTCTAGTTATCTATATACTGATCAGATTTTAATTTGTGATAATTTATGTTAAAGTAAATTTCACGAAAATAGGGTTTATATGTCCATGCGCAAATTCCATTAGGGTTTATAAGTTCATGTGTAATTTTCCATTAGGGTTTCATAATTCATTAATAAATTAATCTCATCGTGTAATTCATAAAACAAAATCAATCACTTGCATGAGTAAATATCACGAATATATGTTTTAGGGTTTATCTATTATGTGCAATTTAATAATTCTTTAGTAAAATTCATATTAACCTTGGTGTAATTATCAAGCAAATCAAACAATTAATCAAACATGAATATCCGTGTCTTGCGACACTCCATCAAACATGCAATCTCGAATCAAATTTTAAATTTCATGGAACCATCGGAACATATGTCCGGAAAAACACCGAGACATATGATCATGTTTTAGGGTTTATGGATTCCTAGTTTAACTAGGTTTACCGATTTAGGGTTTTAGGGTTTTCAGATTTAGGGTTACCTTAACCTTTGTGATTGTTCTTTTAGTTCGCCGTAACCGTTGATAGGCTGTATGAACTATCGTCGAACAGCTACTTGTTGTCGCGGCGAGGATCGAGAATCGAGTATCGAGAATCCAGTCGGCGAGCTTCGAGAATCTTCGGCGAGCTTCGGCTGGTTCGTGATCGACGCGGCTGAGATTAGGGTTTTGTTGTCGGAGGTTTTAGCTTAGGGTTTTTAGAGAATCGTGCTGATAAAGTGTTAAGAAACGAGAGAGGTTATGGGGAATATCTCTTGTGTTATTGCTTATGTTTATGAATGAATATAATGAGGTTACATCGATCCTTTATATATATGATTCATACATCACGTATTCCTAATGATAAAAGAAAAAGTACAACCGCCTAAGTCTTTAAGTCGGCTAAGTGATGGGCCGGGCCGAACTTCATGGACCAAAACTGGATATGACAATTCACTTAGATTCATAACACTATGTTGTTTATGTAGTTTCTTTGAGCGAATCTTTTAAAATTCTACTGAACAACTCCCTCTCCTCCAACCCAATATCGAGGGAAAAAAATATTATATATCTATTGTTTGTTATATTAAATTTCTATTAATATTCTATATATTGTGTAAGAATTATATATTTAGTTTTTTATTTTTTTCTAACAATCTTACATTTGAATCATTCTCCTACTAATCTCACTATCAATCTAATTCATATTCGGATAAAGTTTATGAACATATATACTAAAAACAATTTCTTCATCAACCACAACACCAAATATCTTTATAAAAAATAAATTACGAACATAAAAAATATACCTTACACACGTAAATTAACAAAAACTGCATAAAATATAGACTTGAAAACATGAATGTCCATAAATGGAAGTGGATGTACACATTTTAAAATATTTTTAATACTTATATAGTAATTTAGTATACTCAAAATTCCTGTCGTAAATTTCTTATTTCCAAATTAAATATTGTGCTTTATATAGAATTTACACAAAATGTTTTTCTTTTGGAAAAAAAAAAACTGAAATGTAAAACAACTAAGATTCTTTTATTCCAAAACCAAACTAAAATTCAATGTGCAGTAAAACCTCTATAAATTAATAATGTTGGGACCAGAGAATTTTATTAATTTATAGAAATTATTAATTTATCGATAAATTATTAATTTATAGAGAGTTTTTCTGAATTTTAAAAAATATTATATAAAAAGTAGAAAAATGAAGATAATACTTCGATGTGTTTTAATGCATTTACACATTAAAAAAATAATCATTGTATATATAAATTTTTTAATAATTGTTGATGCAAATTGAAAAGATAATATCATATATTTTTGATATTTTAAGAAAAATGGAGATAAACTCCAACAAAATTACAAATTTATGAATAAATAAATATTATTATAATCATATTTCACGAAAATATTTTATATATATACAATAAATTTATATGATTATTAATTTACGTTATTAATGAGACCATATATATACATAGAGATTTTTAAAAAATTTATTATCTTATTATCTTATCGAAATGTGTCAATTATTACACCAGCCCAACTCGAGACCAGGATAATTTATTAATTTATCGAGTATTAATTTATAGAGGTTCTACTGTAGAAGTATATTTTAAATAAAAAAATTTAAACCCAAATAATCTTCAATAAAAAATACTCCCTCTGTTTCACTTTATTTGTAGTTTTAGGGTTTTTTTTGTTACAAAATAAGTGTTGTTTTGGGTTTCCAATACAAATTTTAAATAAAATTTATTTTATTACCCCTACTATTTTAATATGATAACCAATGAAAAAACTTGTTTAGTGTATTAATGAAGAGTAAAAAAGAAAATTTGAATGTTTTTTTAATTTGTGTGATAAAATCTAAAACAACAAATAAAATGAAAAAGAGAGAGTATAAACTAAAAAAAGTAAAGCAAAACGAAATCAACTAAACTTCCTCTCCTCAAGCACTCCCACGTTCAGCACCTGCTCATTATCAAATTCAATATCATTGGAAATATCATGCTCTTCATCAGAATCAAGATCTTCTCTACGTTCATCATTTGAATCTTGGTAAATAAGTTCACCATTAGACTCTTCATCCATCTGAAACGGCTCCACAAACCACATTATTAGCATTTCTTTCATCTCCATCATCAAGAATCACATCAATATTTTTTATTTTTGATCCTTCCTTGCTTGTTGAACAATTTGGCATTGAATTGGACGTAGACTCTACTATTAAGTTGATTAACATCTAGTCTATTCTTTTTCTTAGTATGAATCTGCAACCAAAAAAGAAGAAGTAAACGTCTCAAAATCAACAACAAAAAAAGATTCTTTGTTTTAAACCTCTATTTATGATAATATAAGTTCTCATATTTCCATGAATAAGAACTTAGTAAGATACTAACCGAACACATCAAAAAATCCATAAAACCAAAGTTTTAGAAAATCCATATTAACCATTAATTCTTAAAGAACTTCACTCATGATCATTAACTATATTTATCTCCGAATTTGAATGGTCATGAAATCATGTTTAAATGAATTCAGATTCATCACGGCATGAAAAAAGCTTTATGGCTAAGAAAATATTATCTGAAAGCAATTTCTTTGACACAAAAACTGATTGCATCTCCAAAAATATTCGCAGCAAAATTAAATTTTTTCTAATCTTTGACATATAATTTTGAGATGATCTTGGAGTTTATATCATAGAACTTAGTATTACGATCTTCTTATTTTAGTCACACCTTTTGGATCTTCTGTTTCTGGAATAATTGTTTTTCTTTATAACACAAGAGATTTGATTGCGCAAATATGCAACCTCTCTATATATGGATGGTTCCCACTTCCCATACCCTTGAAGTTGAGCAAAACACTTTTCTCTATATGGTTTTATAAATAGAAAAGTACAAAACAGAAAGTTACAATAAATAGACGCAACTCTAGAAGAAGAGAAGCTAATCGGCACTTTTGAAATTGTTGCTACTATTAAATTGGAGATTTTATTTGTTTAGAAAAAAACATAATCAAGAACAAGGATGGCGGCATAAACATTGAACACGTCCTTGGGTTGAAGGTAAGCACATAAATCGTCCTTTCAGACTCTTCATCAAACACAAAGCTATACATTCCAACTTAACACATCGGTCTTTGTTTAGAGTGCTCCAACACAGTTCTGGTTTTCCTTGCTCATCATTTCCCACCACTCCTATTACAGTATTAATATATGTGAACATAAAATCTTAATTTGTATATTTGAAATGGAAAAATGTTATTTTATCTGATAATCGTAAAGGTAGATGTTTTAAAGAAGCATGTGTGTACAAAAGATTTCATTTGCTATAATCCATTAATTATTCTTGAAAAAACGTATAGCTAAAATAATTAATATATTAAAATAAAACAATAGATTTCAGTTTGAAACGTTTGTCAAATGATACACCAATGGAGAAGAATTTTTTTTTTTTTTTTTGTCGCTGGAAAAGAATTGTTTATGAAATGAAACAAATGAAAATATGTTTTATCAATTGACATCACAGTAATGCTTCATACTATCTTAATATCACAGAAATTTATAAACTAGGGAATCAACTAAAATTTCAAGAAAATTCAAAATATCTTTAGGGTTAGTAATTTCCTAGGGCTAGTACAAAAAAAAATTGAACTCATTTTTTTTGTTAGATCTAATATGGATTTAACATAGAAAGAGTTGAAATAGATATTATAGAGTTCAAAAAAGAAAAAAATATATTTGACACAAATTTATGTAACATAGTTGATTTTATATTTTAAAGAATTAATATGGTATTCAGAACTCGTTTCTGATCTATAAAAAAGTTATGTGTAGTATATTAATATAATAATAAATGTAAATACAAACCTAATACAAAACTTGTAAAGATAACAAGAACGGTGAACGAGAGTTGAAAGAATTTTCTCATCCTGGATGATTGAAATAAATCGATCGACACTGCTTTAAAGTTTTACAAGAAATAACAAAGTGTAGTTATATATAATAAATTAGATATATTTATCATTCAAACGGACCTATCTAATTTAAGATATGTACCACCTTATATTCCGAATTAAATTAAGGATCTAGTTTGACCCAAATTCCTGGTTTTTTGCTTATATAATAGGTTAAACCTTAAAATCTGTTGATTTTTCTCACTTTTTTTCAATTAAAAGGCTAAGGGTCTAAACCCATACATCGTTCGTATCGGAGACGGGAGCATGTAACATGACTCTATCATCAAAAAATGGAAACAATATAAAGGAATAGCAGCTTGGTATTAAAAAGGAAAAAGAAAAAGGAATTTTGAAGGAAACTGAAAATCGATTTATAAATAACAAAATATATTTATTATGAAAACAGATGTAAGAAATTATGAATTAAATATATTATTTTCATCTAATAATTGATTTAAAATGATTAAGTAAATTAGGTATCTTTAGATTTAAATCTTGGTAGCTTGTTTGATCTTCTAGGAGAAACAACTAATGAATCAAAATATTGTCCTTACATTTATGTTAGAGAGGTCATGGTCCTTAGTGCTCTTAGCCGCGAATCACTGAGCCAAGATGGATAAGATGGATAAATAAGGAGATAACAAGTCTCCTTGTCTTTAACCTCTATTTATAGGATAATATAACTTCTCATACCACATAATCCATAAAACCATAATTTCGAAAAAATCCATCTTAAACATCAATTCTTAAGGAACTTCACTCGACATGATGATAAACTTTAATTACTTATATCCAAATGCTCATCATGAAATCATGTTTAAATATATTCATATTCATCAAGTGAAATAATTTATTTTGACCAATCCTCTCAAGTCTTTCTTTTCATTTGGGTTGTAAAACTTAATTAATATTACGGTCTCTTTATCTTAGTCGAATCTTCTATTTTTAGAATAGTTATTTTTTCTTTATATACATTACAGTTACAGATTTGATTACCCAAATATGCAACCTCCATACTTGAACTTGAGCAAACACTTTTTTAACTATAAAATGTCTCGCACAAAATTTCTAACATCCTTGTGACTCCATCTCGATATCTTTTTTAAACATGTTCTAATCCTATCAGACAGGATCAAGCTCTCCTTTGTTTTTAGATTACCTTCTCATAACCGGATTTAAAACCAATTATTAATAATACCAAAAACAAATTTCGCCAAATCGCATGATTTGATAAAGCATGGGTTACCATTGGATGGTGGTCGATAATTCACATTAGTATAGGAAAATTAATTGAACTGATTTATCGCCTATAGGCTATAACACAGTCTAACCGATATATGACTAATTATTCACCTCGACTCCAACAAATGATAGAGGATTCCATCAAACTGAAAATTCACCATAGGAAAATCTTTGTACATTAATCTGAAGATAAATATACACCATATATAGGACAAGACAAGAAAAGGTAAACAAGTTCTTGAAAAAGAACCAGCTAAACCAGAGTGATATTCTACATTTCAACTTCAACCCAACAAAACAAAACATGGAAGAATGAAAAGAATAAATATATATAACCTCAATTTAGTATCAACATCACAACTTTTAGGGAAAGAGACACTAAAGAAAAAATAAATACAAAATCAGTAGTTTAATTAGACTTTTAGGAGAGTGTATTGAACTGAGCATTTAGAGATATTTGAGTTTAAAAGACAAATTATGTGTTATTAAAACATGAATTTTATAATATTTTTAAAACTTTAGTGTTATTGGATTAATAATTTTAAAACATACAATCAAATCCACTGTTATTGAAAACATCTTAAAAATTGGATTTTAAAATTTCAGCTGAGATTTGAGGAAATTTTTTAGTTAAAAATACAAAGATCAAAATCTCATAGTTTTAGGTGAGATTTCAGAGAAAATAATAAAAAAATTTCTAATTCACCAAAATTCAACCAAATCATCTCAAATCTTATTAAAACTCAAATCTCTCCAAATGATATATCCAATACATCATACTCACTAGTTGGATTATTGTACTTGCTGCTCGAACTGTACTCTTGACTCCCAAGTGCCACTATCCTAAACTTCTTCGTGTCTTCATCGTATTGGCTTGTGACATAATTTGTGCTTCTTCTATGAGCTGTACACATTGCTTTCGCCCGGTGTGATCCCTCCATTCATATCTGAAGGTGATATGTTTCCTTCTAGCACACGCACAACCTACTCGTATTTTTACACCAATCAGTTGCTAAAGTAGCATTATGAACATTTTAAATGACTAATATTTGGCTAAGTGAAACAAAATGAAGCTAAGAAAACATGTTACCAAAATATAACAAAACATAAGGCTACGAAATTAATGAAACTGAAATTAAACAGTAATTTCTTTAACTGATTAAACGGAAACCAAACCGGAAATGAAGCTAGTGCAACCGAATCGACTCAAATAAATCAAAATTCAATATATAGTCATATTTTTAGTTTAGTTTGATACTATAACTATATTTAATTATACGAAATATTAAGAATTGAAATTGAAATTATGTACATTTTTGGTAACATTTTGTACTCAAAACCAACCGAACCGAAAACTGAATTGAATTGAAAACCCAAAAAACCAAATGTCCATCTCTAAAGAAAAGAATGATTAAATTACCTGGTCCATATGAGGTCTGCGGCGAGCTGTATAGCGAACACAAGCTGCAGCACAAGCAACCATGCGAGCCATCTCGTCTCGGTCATACTCATTATTCAGCTTTATATCATCCAAACCTTCAAAGTTGTTTTCCTCAACTGCTTTTATAAGCAATGGCCGTGCCTATACTTCCATTATTCACACACGTAACATTTACTTCATTCAACAATCAAATCGTAAAATCATATAAAGGTTAGATTACTAATACAAACAATTACCCAATCAACCAAGTTGTCATCTGCATAGACATAGTTGGCATCAACAGGGCGCCGCCCGGTTATTAGCTCCAAAAGTACAACACCAAATGAGTAAACATCAGACTTTTCTGTGAGCTTTCCGCTTGCAGCATATTCCGGAGCCAAATACCTAAAACCCCAAAACCAAAAAGTTTCAGAATTTGTACGATGGTAAGGACTCACATACATTATAGAAACTGCATAAGTTTACAAATTTAGTAGCTTCAAGATTATCTTTACCCAAAGGTTCCCATCACACGTGTAGATACATGAGTGTTTGTATCAGAAGCAATCTTGGCAAGACCAAAATCAGCAACCTGAAAGATAGAAGAGAAACACAAAATACAAAGATGCTTCACAAATATATGTAGTATGAAGTTGCATATAATACCTTAATGGAAACATAAGAAATAATTTTTTTTTTAAAGGGCAAGTTCTTGAAATGGATTCTTTCACAATATAAAAAAAATTGTGAAAAATCAATTTTCTTAGAATTTTCCCAAAAAAAAAAAAAAAAAAAAATTGTACCTTTGCTTCAAATTTGAAATCAATCAGTATGTTTGCCGCCTTAATGTCACGGTGGATGATTTTAGGATTGCCTGATATATAAATGCGTGCCGAGTAAACAAACATGGCCTATATTAGTTAAACAACTATACATATTTTTCAGATTTAGACTTACAATTTTCATGAAGATAAGACAATCCTTTGGCAGAACCAATAGCAATCTTCAATCTTGAGCTCCATTCCATCGGAGGCCGTCCCTTCCCTATCACAAATTCAATTCCCAAAAACAATCATCACTAATTGTAAACAACAAAGCAAACAATAAACCATAGAAGAGCTAGTTTATTTTCTCTAACCATGGAGGTGAAACTCGAGAGTGTTGTTGGGAACAAACTTATAGACAAGCAATCTTTGAGAACCCGCCATGCAATAACCAACAAGAGAAACCAAATTGTTATGGTGAACACGGCTAATGATCTCGACCTCAGCCTGAAACTCTCTTTCTCCCTGAGCACTTCCTGCTTTCAACTGTTTCACAGCAACGTCTTTTCCATTAGGTAATATACCTTTGAATACGTATCCAAATCCGCCTTGTCCTAACAAATTGGCATCAGAGAAGCCATCAGTGGCTATAGCTAGCTCCTCGTAACTGAAAGTTCCTTTATAGTTATTGCTTAATACAAGCCCTGGTGATGGTGGATGAAAAAGTGAATGATCTGAGTAGTTTGAGCTCGAGCCACCGCTGCTGCTGCTCATGAAAGGTGGTTGACGTGGTAATGGAGAGAGAAGCTTCGGTGGTGGCAATGAAGTCACCATGTGATCCGACGGTAGTGTTGCATTTTGTTGCTTCTGTTTGTAAGAGGCTCCATCTGAGAATTACAAGAACATCAAATCTGTAAAAATGGTTTCTCTATACAAGTGTGAAGATGTTTTTATATACATTTTCACAAAATGTAATTAGGTTATGGATGGATTATATGGAGCCGAGCAGAAGGAAGTGTATAGAAAACAAGAAAATGTGGATAAATCATATAAATAAGGAACAATATAGTTCAAGATTCGATTTCTTGATTTATAATCTAATTGAGATCTTTGTTTTGACCTTTGGGAGAAGAAGGTGCTTCATTGTCTCTTAGTCGTTTCTTCTTAAAAAAGAAACAAATCAAAGTCAATACCACAAGCACAACTAGTCCTCCGATAGCGATCCCAACCACCACTCCTACTGATAATCCGCCGGAAGAGGAAGTTACAAGAGAGTCTTTGCCTGAGGGACTAGCTGGAAATGGACGAGTGGGTGTGGAGGGAGATGGACGCGGAGGAGGAGAACCAAACGAGTCAGCTGGAGGAGACGGCTGCGGAGGAGGAGAACCAAACGAGTCAGCTGGAGGAGACGGCTGCGGAGGAGGAGAACCAATCGAGTGACTTGAATGAAACGTCTGCAGAAAAGGAGAACCAAAGAAGTCCGTTGGAAAGCCCGTTGGAAGAGACGTCGGAGATAGAAAGATGGGTTCAATGGAAGGCAACGGAGCTTCAAAAGGTTCTTCAGCTGGAAGAAAAGCCGGTGGTGGTGGAGGAGAAGAAGCCGTTGACATCTCTCTTCGGAATTAGAAAATTTAGAGACGGACAAAGAAAATGAAAAATGATACAAAGCAGGAGACGAAAATGTGATCTGCTGTCACAGAATGGAGTTTTGATTACTTCTAACGAAATTTGGAAAATGGAACTGTTTTGGGGTACACGTCTATTATTTTTTAACTTCATATCTTAATCAATGTTAATTCACTCGATTCTTAACATCCTAAACGAGATTACTTGTGCATGAAGTTCTATCATTATCACTCAACATACAATTTACGTATATGTAACATAATCAGTTCGCATGAAGTCAACTTATTGTTCATACTATATGATCATAACGAATCGTGCATTATTAAAACCTTGCTAAAAAAAAAAAAGAATCATGTATTATTATCATCATAAAACATCACATGCAAACAATCAATTCAACATACAACATTTATAGAGACGAAATTATCAACATTTATTGTTCTTAGAGTATTAAACTGCATGGAGTAATTTTTCTATGTGTACAAAACAATTGGGATTTTACTTGGTCCAAATCGAAGGAAACAACAGGAGTGCACCCGCACAAATTCAAGGCCACCTATTACAACATTGACGTTTCCCCTAATTTATTAGTATTTATTATTATCTAACATAATAATCAACATTGACGTTACACCAAAATAATTCATTGAAACAACGGACAATGAAAAATAATAATCAACTTCAATCAAGGTTCTTAATAACAGGCCAATTTTATCATAGGAGTCGGTCAGAGTTCCAGATAAATAATATGTTTTATGTAAATAATTGTTATTGTATCAATTCGCTTTATATACCTTAGAACAACCAAGGGGGCCACGACTCCCCAAATCTAAGAGAAAAATAACATAAAAGGAAGTCAACGATATTTTGTTAAATATGGTTTAGTCAAAATTTTTGCTTTTGTCAAACTGGTTCCACGCTCGATTGATTGAATACAAATTAAATACCAGAGATACTATGGTTTGAAGTTTGAACTAACCGATTTTATTTGAAGTGAACTAAAAGATCAAACCAAAGTTTCATAGAAAATAAGAAAATATACTCCTAAACTTATATATTAATTGTTGAATGATGGCTCCATAATCAAGTGTTGAATGAGGCTTGTGATTGAAGATTTAATTTTGTTTCTTCTTTTTCATCTCTGGTTTTGTAGTATCAAACTTTAGCTCTTTATTCTATTTCAATCGAAGTTGACCAAAATAAAGCCTTATATAATGAAAATTTTAGTTCTTAGGTTTGTTCTATTAACAAAACGTCCTATGCTTGTATTTGTACCTGTACCTTCCGAAAAAAACAATCTACAGTCTAATCTTTCTTCTTCTTTTTGTTTTTTTTTTTGTTTTTTTACCGTCTAGTCTTCTTTTATTTGATAGAGAAACATAAAAAAAATTAGTTTTCAATTTCAATATTAGATCAACGGTTACATGGAAAGATATCGCATTAGATGTCAAATTTTGTTGTCAATGGTAATTGCAAGTGATTTCCTTGAATCTACTATTTGATTGACCTGATTAAAAGGCAAGAGAGTCCACAATTGTTTTTACAAAGAAAGTCTAACTTTAGTAATTGAAAGATCAATATATAAGAACCTAACACGATGGACATAGGTGAAACAATTAGAGTATTAAAAGCCCAAATATAATTTTTAATGGATCAAACACAATTTTTGGGCTTGATCCGTATCACTGGGGTGAGAGAGACTTATGATACGCAGTATCGTTGATATGGCGGCTTCTTATTGGTTCCGTAAACGCGTTTTTTTTTCTAAAAACAGGAAAAAAAAATAAAAAAATCTCATTCTTCTTTCCTCGCTAACCCTAGAAACGCGATGGAGAAAACGATTTCTTCTCCTCCGCCGATCTCCTGCCTCCGCTCCCTCCGTTTCTGCTCCGACTTCATCTCTTCGATTCTATTTCACCTCTCCGTTTCTTCTCCGGCTTCATCTCCTCGATTCTATTTCACATTTCCTCGGGCGATTTTCGATTTCTCCTCACCTCCGCCGATCCTAACGAGCTTTGATTTGTGCTTCTCTCCTCTCCTCCACTCCTCATGCTGTTAAGGCCACTAATAAGCCTTTGAAAGGTATGAACTTTGGTTCCCTTTTACCTTAAATGCTTTGGTCTCTGTCTTTCTCTGTTACATAACGAGTTTGGTCTTGAAAGTTTGCATTTTTATATCTATGTTTCTCCTTCTGATATGTCTGATGGAATTATTTGTGTAATTTGTTTGTCTCATGAACCCGTAAGATTGGTTTGGGAATATAGGTCTTAGAATTCGATTGGTGTTGTTTGTCTATCTCTGTAGTATATTTCAATCATGAATTCAGAACCTTTAATGATGAGATTGAACGTTTTATTGATAAAAACTTTGTTTTCTGCTTCTCTTTAGGTAAGAGAGAGCCTGAAGATGATGTTGATACTAAAGTGAGTTTTAAGAAGCAGAAGGAAGACGTGATTGTTGTTGTACAAAAGTAAAAAGCTATGAAGAAGGTGACTAAGAAGGTTGAGAGCTCTGATTCATAAGATTCTGAATTTGAGGAAGATGAGAAGGTATAACTTTTACGGTCTTAATTTATTTTTGTTGGTTTGAGCATGTAAATTGAGTTATTTCTAATCAGCTTTAATACATCTGACAGGCTAAGAAAGTTCCAGCCAAGAAGGCTGCAACCAAGAAGCATGCTGTGGCTGCTGCTAAAAAGGCCAAGGTCTGAGAGTTCGTCTGAAGATGATTCATCCTCTGATGAGGACTCAGATGATGATTCTGAGGATGAGGTGATAAATTTTATCTCGTACTTGTAGTATCTTAAGTTTTTTGTTTGTTGATCACTTATTTCACTTATGAACTGTGTTTTACTAGTACTGAAACTAGTTGTATTTGTTTAATTTAAATAGAAGGCTGATGCTACCAAGGCTGCAAGCAGTTCAGATTCATCTGATGAAGATTCTGA
Source organism: Cardamine occulta (assembly GCA_028015245.1). Taxonomy (NCBI): domain Eukaryota; kingdom Viridiplantae; phylum Streptophyta; class Magnoliopsida; order Brassicales; family Brassicaceae; genus Cardamine; species Cardamine occulta. Next base: position 10,730,347 of record CM051372.1, on the reverse strand, counting down.
TGAGGTTAGCTTAACATATTTGATTTGATAGTCTTAAAATTCTTTTCAAACAGCTTTGTATTTTCTTTATATCAGTCATTGACATCATCCATGTGTCTGTTGATATTTGCAGGAAAGTGAAGATACTATTGAATGTCTTCATGGTGCAATTGCTGTGGAGAAGATGCGTAGGTGAAAGATACACTCCAAAATTGCTGTAATTGTTAATTTCTGTGTGTGTAAAATTAAATTGAATTGAGATTAGAAACAGTTGAATTAAATAGAAACTGACCACTTTAATTTAATAGAGATTAGATAGATGTAGTTGAGAATGCAGTTATCTTTAAATGAATCAATGAATACAGAAGAAGTAGATAGTGAATTTATTGTCATCTCTGTAACAATAGTTTCTCTGAAGTTTAATGTATTTGTGGCGTTGGTGATGAGATGGAGTGAATTTAAACAGAAAAAAAAATTAAATGCAACTGAACTTAAACTTAAAGTTCAATAAAATGGTGATGAGACATTAGCCATCTAAATTAAAGTTATGTTGATGGCTAGTGTCTCAGTGACTTGAATTAGTATTGTGTTTGTTATTTATTGAGGCTTTTCTTTTATAATGATTCTATGAGAACTAAACAAACCACTTAAACTCTTCTAAACACACAAAATGGCTTCCAACTTAAACTTTTCCTCCTCTCAGTCCTTTACCAATCTCTTGTTTAGCCAAGAAGATAACCCAATGCCTCTCAGTCCTTCACAGCCTCCTTTTTCTGAATCCCAAACACCCACAGCCTTAGCTAGGGCGTCTAGAGTGAGATGGAGTGTTCCTGAAGAGAAGGCACTTGCAAGTGCCTGGCTCAACACATCCAAAGACTCTGTTGTGGGGAATGAGCAGAGATCAGCTGCCTTTTGGGATAGGGTTGCACCATATTATGCTGCATGTCCTGCTGTCTCTAAGCTCACCATCCGAGAGGCAAATACTTGTAAGCAGAAATGGCAAAAAATGAATGAGCTTGTCATGAAGTTTGCATGCTGTTATGAGTTTGCCTTTCGGATTCCTCGCAGTGGAGAGAATGAAGATGACATTATCGTGCTGGCCTACAAGCTTTACCATCAAGATCAAAAAAACAAATTCAGTCTTGAGCATGTTTGGAGAATCCTCAAGACTAATCATAAATGGTGCAATTGGTGTGAGACCAAACTTCCTGCCAAGAAAAAAGCTAAACTTTCATCTATAGAAGAAAAGAGTCTTGAAAAGCCTATAGGTGTGAAGGCAGCCAAGGCTTTAGCCAAGTCCAAAGGTAAGGGAAAGAGTGAAGGAGGAGCTGAAGCTGGTTCTGCTGTTGAACTTCAGCTTTTGTGGGAAGTGAAAAAGAAGGATTTGGCTGCCAAAGAGAGACTCTCCAAGCAGAAGCTACTTGACAGCCTTCTTCGAAGGTCTGATGGATTGAGTGAGTTTGAAATTCAACTTAAGAACTCTCTTATCCAAGAGTATCTGTCTAGAAGCAATGTGTTTCTTTCTGAGAATAAATATTCTTGTCTTTAGGTATGTATTTGTTAGTTAAGTTGTTTTGTTAACTTAACATGTATTATTATTTGATATTCTTTGCTTTTTTATGTGCAGGACCTCCTCTTGGAAGCTAGTGATGTCGGCAAGGAAAGGATTGAGAGTATCTGTTGCTTGAATGTAGGGTTGTGTGACTTTGTATTGTGGAGAAACCACTTGTTCTTTTGTTTTAGTAGTACAATGTATTGTCGACAATGTATTATTGGTACAATTCTCTTATATAAATGTCTTTGTCTTCTCATATTGAAATCCATTCGAAACAATTCTTCCTCTTCTCCTATTTTTCATTACAATTATTCTCTAACCAAGTCTTTGTTTTCATTTACAAACCACAAAACTCTTTTAATTCTTTTCCTTCTCAAACCCAATTCTCTTTTATTTGTTTAACTTCTCAAAAACAATTCTCTTTTAATTGTTTTACTTCTCAAACTCAATTCTCTTTTGAATTGTTTTCCTTCTCAAAATCCAATTCTCTTTTAAATTATTTTCTTTCTCAAAACCAAAATCTCTTTCAAATCATTTTCCTTCTCTAACCAAAATTTCTTTTTATTTCTTGTACGTTTTGCTTCTTAAATAATAATGGCATCACATTCTAATGATGATGACACTTTGGAGGAGAGGTTTGAAACATGTTTTGAAGATGGTTTAGAGAATTTCAGTAGACGTGTAGCGGGGGAAAAAAAAGAAAAAAGGCCTGCTAATATAGAGAGAGATCACGAAGAAGGAAATATTCGATTATGGAACGATTACTTTTCGGATGACCCCGTTTACCATGATCGCATGTTCCGACGACGATTTCGTATGACGAAGCCGTTGTTCCTTCATATTGTTCAAAGTCTTTCTCAATTTCTATATTTCCAACAAAGGGACGATGCTACTGGGAAGCAAGGTCTATCTGCCCTACAGAAATGTACTGCCGCAATTAGGCGTTTAGCATATGGTCTTGCAAACGATGCGATGGACGAATACCTCCGCATGGGCGCAACCACTGTGAACCAAGCACTAGAGAATTTTGTAGATGGCATAATAAATTTATTCCAAGATGAATATTTGAGGCGGCCTACACGTGAGGATCTAGAACAGTTACTTCATTCTGGAAAGGAACGCGGATTTCCGGGAATGGTAGGAAACATTAACTGTATGCATTAGGAGTGGAAGAATTGTCCTACGGCTTGGAAAAGACAGTATTCACGCGGACATGGAAAACCCACTATTGTTTTAGAGACCGTGGCATCACAAGATTTATGGATTTGGCATGCTTTTTTGGGGGCTCCAGGTACGTGTAATGATATAAATGTTCTTGACCGCTCACCGGTATTTGATGATATATTAGAAGGTCGAGCTCCACGACTCAGGTACGAAGTCAATGGACATCAATACAAAATGGGTTATTACCTCACAGATGGTATATATCCGAAGTGGGCAACATTCATCCAATCAATTACCCGCCCACAAGGACCGAAAGCATTATTATTTGCTAGTTGTCAAGAAGCAGCGCGCTTTTGGAGTCTTGCAGGCTCGGTTTGCTATTATTCGAAACCCAGGTCTGTTTTGGGATAAAGAGAGAATGGGCAAGATAATGATAGCATGTATCATATTGCATAATATGATTGTAGAAGATGAACGAGACGAAGATACTCAGTTTGATTTATCTGATTTCGTAGAAGGCGAAGGAAGCGGGACTTCTCAAGTTGACAACTCTTTTTCTACAGAGACAGCTACAAATGTGAACAATTTGATGGCCAATCGAGCTCAAATACGTCATGAACAAACACATCGACAATTGAAAGAAGATTTGATTGAACATATTTGGCAAAAATGGGGCCAAAGTAATTGACTACAAGCGACTAAATTATTTTTATCATCATGTTTTTTTTCAGTTTTTTTGAATTTTATGTTTTATTTTGCTTAAGTATATTCTACGTTTTTTTATTGTAATATTACCTTTTCTAATCCTATGTTTTAATATATTAATTTTTGATTTTGCAATTTTTTTTTTTTATGATACTTAAACCAGTTTCACCAATGCAAACATATTTAGTAGGAGTATCATAAAAAATCTCAAACAATAAACAAACATTATAAATAATACTAAAAAAGTCCTAATGATACTATATGAGTATCACCCATATACATGATACTATATGAATATCACCCATATACATGATCTAAGTGAACCAAGAAAAGTGAATACAAACCCAATTTGGCAAAGCCCAACGTGAAAAATATTTTTCACCAAATTTTTTTGTTGGAAAATTGATGGGAAAATAGCATGTTTTCTTGTAATGCGAAGAAGATGAACCGCTTTAGAAGTCGGAGTGATGATCGCGGATCTAGGACATCAGTGGAGAGCGAACCACAACATATTTGTTTTTGCCTAGTGGAGACGCCAATGAGCATTGCACCAGACAGAAGATAGTTTAGTTGAGAGAAGAAACCAGCATGATGAGGATCTTGTGCACTAATATAACTGCTTAGAGGTCCAAAAAGAGTCAAGGTTCAATCCAAAACTTACCATTTCCAAGTATAATTCGAAACCAATTAGAAATAGTCTCTCTAACTAATGAGTGAAAAAAACTTTCAAAAGATAGAGTGGATCTGCGGGATACTATAGAAAAGTGGGGAGTCACATGTGAGAATTATGATTATTTGGTGTAACATTATGCACATGATTAGGGACATGACATTCGCTGGTCTCACCTTCTAATATTCTCTTATTTCTTTAGTGTTTTTCTTTATAATTTAAGCTGTCAACAACCAAAAGGAAAACACACATACAACAAGCTAAGACAAAATTGTAACCTTGGAGCCTTTGCCCCATTCTCCTATCTTCGGCTCCACTCAAATTTGGCTTTTTCCAAATTGAGATTTTGTTATCTATTAAAGTGCTCTTTTCTTATCGGTTATGATATTCTACTATATCTGCAAATCTACATTTGTTGGAAAATTTTAGTATGTTTGGAGGATGAAATATGCCTAAACAATTTGAGATGATATTTTAACGTCATTCAGATGATCTTTTCGGCTTTTGAGATTAGAGACTCATCATTGGATGAGAATGATTAAAAACATTGTGAATAATTAATAAATTAAAAAAAAAAGGTATTGTTGCAGTTACGGTGGTTAGCATTATGGTGTTTAGAACACTAACCACTAGCTTTTTATTTCTCTTCATTTCTTACACTTTTTTAGCAATTTTTTGTATTGGAACCAACTAAAACGTTTTTAAGGGCACAATCCTCAAAACCTTTTTGTTGACATACACTATACAAAGTAAACTGGTTTCTAGCATCTCACTAACTCTTGATGAGCCATAATTTGGTAAGTAACATAATTTCTTTTTTCTGGTATCAGTTCAACATAACTTAAATTATATATTAAAAGGATAAATTTTTGAAATAAAATTTTTCCTATAATACTTATTTATAATATTTGCCATTAAAATATTAATAAAAAAATTATTTCTAGTATAAAATATAAATTGGCCAAGGCTATTTTTTATGAAAAAAACATTTAGTGATTAGTTACAACTAGCCTTACATTTTTACTATACGCTATCATTAATTAGTTTGGTTTAAATAAGACGTAATTTTTTATGTATACCTAAAGATCTTTTATAGATTAAAAAGTGTATAATTACTATTTTATCATAATCATTTTTCTTATTAATTACTAAGATTTATTATATGAACTTAAAATAACTTATAAATATCTAGCTAACATAGTTTAGTAATAACTTATAAAAGATGATGATAACATAATAATAATTAAGATCTATTACTAATACAGATACTACATAAACTAACTTATAAATATTTTAATCATTCATATAACACAGCTTATCATCTAATACACTAATAATTGTTCAACAAAAGATACTTAAGAAGAAAAAAAGTAAATAATAATATGATATCATCGCAGAGTGCGTAACAGTATATAGTTTGTAATGTATATGATGATTATGCTAATAGCTTAGCTGGGATTTAGGAAAGCGCCAAAGAAGTAAACAAGATCCACAAAAACTCAGGTAAGGGTAAATTCGTCTTTTACATACGCGGAAGACGCGGAGGAATTCTCAATCTCTAATCTATTCTCTTCTTCTTCTTCTTCTTCTTCTTCTTCTCCACAAGAAGATTCTGCTAAATCTCCGCAAAATCCTCTCAAAATCTCCCCTACAATTATAGATTTGGGGGAAAAGAAAAGTTCTTTGTAGCTGAGACGTCGGTGGAAAAAATGAACCGACAAGGCGGCGGCGGTGGACAGCGGCTGAGATCCGCAAGACCCACCACAATTCACGATTGTGCTCTCTCCGGTGATCTTATTGCTTTACAGAGACTTCTTAAAGATAATCATTCTCTTCTCAATGAACGCAATCCCGTCGTATGATTCTATTCCTCCATTTCTTTCTTCCTGAATCTAAATCTGTTATTTCGATTTCGGAAAGTGTTTAAATTCAGCCGATCGGATTTAGAATTTAGTTTGAATTTTGGAATCTGGTTGCAGAATTTGAAATTTTGGTAGTGAATCTTGAGAAATCATGATCTTATCAAGCTATATATGACAATGAATTTGAAATTTAAATGTGTGTTGAATTGACTGAATTTGAATTGGATTTGTAGATGTATCACACGCCGCTTCATGTATCTGCTGGTAATGGCAATGGTGATATTGTCAAGTATCTTCTCGCTTGGACTGGATCCGATAAAGTTGAATTGGAAGCTATGAATACTGTAAGTTTGATTTTTGATCTTTTTGTTGCTCTCTGATTCTTCTTTTGTTTAGCTTTTGAATTTTGCTTTAATCTTATCTTCAGTATGGTGAGACTCCATTGCATATGGCAGCTAAGAATGGTTGCAATGAAGCTGCTAAGCTACTTCTTGAGCATGGTGCTTTTATTGAAGCTAAAGCCAGTGTAATTTTCCTCTTTCTCTTTAGTTATCTGTCTGCTCTACTTGATTGATTTGAAGATGGGAATAAACAGCTATAAGAATAGCTTGGACTGATATTTGGTTTTTGGTTTATGTAGAATGGTATGACACCATTGCATCTTGCGGTATGGTACTCGATTACTTCGAAAGACATCTCAACTGTGAAGACTCTGCTTGATCATAACGCAGATTGCAGCGCAAAAGATAATGTATGTTCCTCTTGGTTCTTTTGCTTTTCGTAATGATAAGAGTACAATCATGTAATAAGCTGTGGATTTTTTTGTTTTTTTTGCATTTTCCAGGAAGGGATGACTCCTCTGGACCATTTACCTGTAGGACAAGGCAGTGAGAAGTTACGGGAATTACTTCGCTGGTTTCTCCAAGAGCAGAGGAAAAGAAGTGCCCTTGAGCAATGTGGGAAGACAAAAGCCAAGATGGATCTACTTGAGGACGAGTTGTCAAATATTGTTGGATTGAGTGAGCTGAAGACACAACTGAGGAAATGGGCAAAAGGAATGCTTTTAGATGAGAGGCGTAGGGCTCTTGGCCTTAACATTGGAACTCGAAGACCTCCTCACATGGCGTTTCTTGGGAATCCTGGAACAGGTAAGAGGAAAAGATTTATATTTATGGTTCTATGTCTTTAAATCAAGCCAGTGCATGACTGTTTTAGTTGACTCAAAATACAGGTAAAACCATGGTAGCTCGAGTTCTCGGGAAGTTGCTTAACACAGTAGGGATTTTACCAACCGACAAGGTAACAGAAGTGCAGCGTACAGACTTGGTTGGTGAGTTTGTTGGTCATACAGGGCCAAAGACCAGGAGAAAGGTGACAAACACTGTTCAGAACATTCTGATTTTACTTGTGTGTTTGGTTCCGAGAATCTAAAATCTTTCAATCTCTGGACAGATCCAAGAAGCCGAGGGAGGAATTCTGTTTGTGGATGAAGCATACCGTTTAATTCCGATGCAAAAGGCGGACGATAAGGACTATGGACTAGAAGCTCTGGAAGAAATAATGTCGGTCATGGACACAGGGAAAATTGTGGTGATATTTGCGGGATACAGCGAGCCCATGAAGCGTGTGATCGCATCGAACGAAGGGTTTTGCAGAAGGGTCACAAAGTTTTTCAATTTCAGCGACTTCAGTGCAAAGGAACTGGCGCAGATACTACATATCAAGATGAACAACCAGAGAGAAGACACTCTGTTCTACGGTTTCAAATTGCATGAGTCATGCACTCTTCAGGAGATAGCATCGTTGATAGAGAGTGAAACAACCGAGAAGCAGAGGAAGGAGATGAACGGAGGATTGGTGGACACCTTGCTCGTTAACGCAAGGGAGAATCTTGATCTCCGGCTTAGCTTTGAATGTGTTGACACTGAAGAGATTTGTACAATCAAGTTGGAGGATTTAGAGGCTGGGCTTCGAGTTTTCTCGCAGTGAAAAAAGTTTCCCAGGTTCAAAATTCTGATTGCTAATAATTGGTTAGTAGTATTACAATTGTATTGATTCAATTCTTTACATTCTATTCTTTATGTTTTGTCCCCTTCAAGATTTTGTAGGAGGAGAGGCTTTGGTTTCAAATTCCATTGTCTGATCGATTTATTATTTGTGTTGTATTACTATATTACTATTTTGGCTTTATTCTTTCTACTTTTCTTATATTTTTTTTGTGAAATATTTTTCTGTTTGTTTGATTCCATACTAGTTAATTACTGAGTAGTCGAGTTTTTAGCGGGATTTAGTAATTAATAATTCCAAAATTATCTGACCATTTACTTGATTTCTTTAAATTTTGGATAGTGATTGTTGTAGTTAATCTGAGTTTCGTGTTATCCGAATTATTTGAACTTTATTTTTTTATGTTGAAACATTTAACTTTTTCTTATTTACTTACCACTCTATGTAAATGCATGTAGATATATTTATATTCTTATAAGTCTGTGATATCATTTCTAATACAACGTTTATTAACTGTCATCAGTCTAATATTATTGCACTCGATATTTTTTTTTTTTTTTTTTTTGACGATGAGCACTCGATATTATCTCAAACTTTTTGCACATTCGATATTCAAGTACGATATTTGGTCCATCATTTTGGATACATCAAGTACGTCCAAAGCTTTGATTGGTGTGAACAAACCTACATCTTGTCGGGACTGTTTCTTGTTTGCAAGTGATCAATTCAAGATCCAAAATCTAGAGCTCACTAAAATCCTTACAATCTTTTGTTACTCAAACCGTGAACATATATGATATATATCAATCGCGGAGCCAAAATTTTATTTTATTAGAGTCAAAAAAGTATATTAAACAAATAATTTATAAATTGCTTAAAAACCTTGTAATTGTATTATAAGTTCATCATAGCTGATTTTTTTTATTACAGCTTCATTTGTTTTATCCTAAAATAAAAAAAATTGATAAAATAAATTGACAATCACTTAAAAACTGATCACCGATATGATTCAGCATGGAAAAACATCTCTCGACTATTGCAATATCTTATATATCTCAAAGAGTTTTTTTTTTTTTAATTTTTAATTTTGTGCTTTTAAAAATATAAATAATTTTATATTAAACAAGTTATGAATAATTCATAATATGCATACTAGGTTACAATTTAAACCTGAACCCAACTAAACAAATTGGGGTCAAACTGATATTTTTTTAGTTTATATTTATAGATTAATTTGTTGATGGGGTCAAATTTAACTTTTATGGGGGATCAAAATTTTTTACTTTAAAAACTTAATATATAATTTTTTAATTAGTTGGGGTAAAGCTAATCTCACTTCCACCTTACTACCTCCGTCCATGATATATATAAAGTTTATGCGCATTCGTACTGTGAAAATTAATACCATAGTTTGATGGTACCTTCAAAACCGGTCTTAATTACAAGCAAAACAAGTTTTGGCTTGCGGCCGTTCAATGTTTTATTAACCTATTTGACTTCTATTTATGGAAAAGTGTCTTTAACTCCGTTGGTAAACTTAAGGTGAACGATGAAAAGAGGTGGATATTTAACTCTCCCAAGTGAAAGTTTTAAAATTAACTTTTTATAAATTAATAATTAATTAATGAAATAATTAATTAATGTATAAGGTCTTTGGTAGGATGAATCATTAAGTCGTTTTAATAGTACCTCACATACTGTAAAATTAAATTATTTCAATTTTTTTTATCAACCAATTAAATTATTTCATAAGTGGTTTAGATAAACAGTCAAAATTGAATAACTTAAATACAATTTTAGATTATATATAACTTGGAAGGTATTTTTTGAATTGTAATTTGAAAATAACTTTTAGAGTATAAAAAGGAGATTGGGAACAAATCAACAACCTATTTTCCCTTTCTTTCGATATTGACTTGATAAGACATTAATATAAACAAATGAATTGGTAGAGTGTCAAAAGGACGTATTTTAGAGACTAAAATTTTCATAAACGAAAGCACTTTTAAGGGACAAAGATTACTTGGTTAAGAATTGAAACCTTTAATCCAATCAAAATCACACACATCAAAATTCAAAAACACTATTTTATAGTTTAAACCACCACCAAGAAACCCAATATCATAATTTAAAAATCTACCAATTAAGTAATGAAAAGATTATGTAAATTTAACTTAAGAGGACGTGGGTCAAATGCTAACCACATGCTAGGTGCATTATAAAAATCTAAATGGCTTGAATAAAACAACAACGTATTGCATCAAAGCATGGTCCTTGATTCGCCGGATCCAATGAGACAGTGACCTCCTCTAATCGGCCAACCCTTTTTCAATTTTCTTATATCCTCTCCTTTCTTTTTAGTATATATTTCCATTTATGTCGAGTCTTACGCATTTGATTTAGACAAGAAATACTACTCGAGTTACTTAACGGACAAGCTAATCCATAAGCAATATAGGGCAATAGTTTACTTTGTTTGCTAATTAATAGTATAAATTTAAAAAATAAAGACGACCTTGGATACTAGACAGTTTAAAAATTAACATATTCGAATTCTATATATAGAAAATTATTGGGCAAGACAATGTATGTTGATTATTTGCCTATAAAGTTGGAGAAAATATCTTTTTTAAGGAAATATCGAATATTTCTCATAAATTAATTTTAGAAACGCTAACATATAACAAATATCTAGAATATAATCTCTTAAAGATGATATTGAAATCAATTCATAATACATAGTCAAGTAAAAAAAAAATTATTTAAATTTTAAATCTTTTGCAATTTAACGAAACAATCATAGCTTGCCTAATCAATTGATCATGAAGACATGAACTACTACAGTACAGCCGACAATGAAAGTATGGGACCAGCACATCTACTAAGAGATCTAGCTAGCCACTATCTGCTAACCGACACGTGTCCTGGTATGAGACATCAGGTGGTCCATTTAGATTAATCGTTGTTTAATACTCTCCTTAATTAACCCAATGAGTGTTCGAAACGTTTTGAGCCGACCAAAGTCCCGTGGCCACTGTCACGTCTGAAATTTTTAACAAATCATAATATATAACTTTTAGATGACAGTAAAATAGAAGCATAGTGTTTGGGATATGCTTGAATCTGAGTGGGTGGCTCGTTGACCTCTTGTACCACTCGATTTAGTGTCGCCTCAACTACGGCAAATACAAGGCATGTCGGTTATCAGCTTAAAGACTATATAACATCTTCACTTATTCGTTGATGTGTTTTTTTTTTCATCTATAGAACGTTGCTTTTAGAATATTTTTGTTTATAGATATGACTTGAAATCACAATCAATTAGATTTTCATTTAATTGTTGGAAACTAGCTCTTTTATTAGAAACTTGTATGGAATCAAAAACGAATAGTGAAAGATAATCATTTGGAAATTTAGAACCATTTAGAAGTGCAATATAATTTTTAAAGGATTCATAATGCTCCTATACTTTGAAACGTAATCTAAATAATATTTAAACAAGAAAAGAAACTAAAATTTACTCATCCAAAAACATATAGATTGTGCTCATTCTATGTTTCAGTAGAATGTTTAATTCTAAGGATCCTAATTTGAATTATAAGATATGAATGATTTTTTATTAATTGATGATTGTAGTATTGATTAAAATAGAAAATCTTGATTAAGTGATTATTATTATCTAATACTTTCTTGTCAAGTTATTTTAAAATATTTTTTTGCTTGAGAAAATGAAGATATGCTGCATGTTTAATGATAATGAAAAGAGCGTTGTTTTGTTTCTCTATAAAATCAGAAGAGGTCTTCATTCTTCTCTATACAAAATTACTATTAAAACAGAGAAGCCATAAAACATAGTTTATTATAAGCTTGTGTGAAGCTTGTGTGGATCTTGTCTTGGGAAGAGGTTGATGTTGCTGTAAGGAGCACAGAGCAAGGACTTCCGCAAGAAGAAGACATCCATGATTAAGAGGGAGTAAACTGATTTTACTTGTGTAACCTTAGTTCATGCTTTTGAGATATCTGTATTAAAACTTGTGTAGAAGTTGTAGCCTATCTTGTACTTGTTTTTTTAAAGTGATCTAATAAACTTGTTTGTAGCCGATGACTAATGGTTGGTTTGAAAGAGTGTCAATCGATACATCGTTAAATCTCGTGTTGTCTTGTTATTGCTTTATCGTTTAAATCGCTTTCTCACTTTAAATTACATTATCTAGTCTCCTAGAAATTTTAGTTTCTTCTCATAGGTCATTCACATCCTAAGAGGTATCTAGGAGATTGTGCTCCCCAAAATCTCTCATCGCTAGTTTATTTTTGAAGATTCTTTACAGTCATTTTATCTTGAAGATCTTTAATTTGCTGTCATTTTTCTCCTTGCAATCCCTTACATTCTTTCTACTTCCTAAAAGTCTTTACCGTCTGCACATTCCCAGAAGTCCTCATATCCTAAGAGGCATCTAGGAGATCATGCTTTCTATAAGTTTTTCACAATTTTTTGCTTCCAAAGGTTCTTCACCATATGCTTGCTCTCCATAAGTCTTTCATCGTCTTTTCACTTTCCATAGATTTTCACTATATGCTTTCTACGCGGATCCATTACAGTTTGTACATATCCTCCAACCGTTCTTCATTACTCTCCAGAGGTTTCTCGTCATCTAGGATCCATCCAAGAAGTTTTTACATATAGAGGACGAGCCACCATCTTATTCTATGGGATACTACTATTTTTTTAAAGTGAGTGCAAGTTAAACTTGTTCCCTATAGATCTGTCATCAGGATAGATCCAAAATTGAGCGACAGTTTATGAAGAAAATTTGTCTCAACAACTAGGGTAAACAAATACAACCCATGAAAATTTGGCCAATGAATTTGTTATTTAGCATAAGCATAAAATAAGAATATGTATATACATATATTTACACATAAGAATTGAAGTTGAAAGCAACTGATAGCAACTGATATTTATTTTCAACATAATCGAAAAAAATTCTTAAATATGCGCAACTACTTTTGCAGAATTGTGACGCTTGCAATAGAAGTTTGAATCATATCGATAATGTATGTACATATGGTATATATCTTTGCGATGAAAGCATATATAACAAAGTAACTTTTTTTATTCCATCTTTTTTTATCACAAAAAATTTCAACTTTTTAATAAGGGAAATAATTAAAGTATCTACATATATCCATTTTATAAGTACATTAACAAAAAAGTGAAAGCCATTTGGATGAAGTTTAATAAATTTTATTTAATTTCAAATAAATATTATAAAGGCAACTAAAGTAGAAAAAAGTGATCAAGCCTATTTTGTTGTTATTACAAAAGAGAAATAGCTATAATACTTAATTCAAAAAAAAAAATTCAAATCAACCAAAGAAGATCAAAATTGTTGTTATTACAAGTGTGAATAAACTACAAATCCCCCTCGAAATACTTAAAAAGAAAAGAAAACTCACAAAGTCAACATATGAACTTTTTAACAATATAATCGGAAAATAAATACTGTCAAACTTTCTATAAACGATGTAATCACCTGACTCTGTCTCCCTGTCCTATACTCACGTAACTAACAACTATTTGATCTGTTCTTATTTTTTTCTCTTTTAGTTATACATTAATAATTAATAAAACCCAAAAAAAACAAAACAAATAAAATAATACAATATATCATATATCATGTGAAGCTAAACGCTAAAAGCCACCTCGAAACAGAGAAAACGGATAAGGCGGTGTTTGTGGATTTGACTCTACAACTCCTCCAAACGTCGCCGTTTCTTTATACCTTGTTTCTCCCTGAATATTCCCACATCTTCCGTTAACACTCTCCGGCAACGACAACGACGACGTAGACGTCAAAGATGATGAAGTCGAAGATGAAGAAGTCGATAACATCGAGTTTGTCACTAAACCCGTCTCATAATTACCAAACTGTCCTCTTTGCGTCATCGGAATATGCCACCCAAGTGAACTCTCCGGCGACTGATTACGGTAAAGATTCTCCGGAGACGGAGATGATGAACTCACTCCAAACACTTTCCCATCTTCCTCATCTTCCTCTGACTTAACCATTGCGACACGACGTTTCTTGTTATCGGAGACTTGCTTTGTCTTCTCCTTCTCGAGCATCATCCTCGGGAGGAGATTAGGATCTTCAACGACTTTGTAGAGAAACGCCATCATCTGCTCCGGTCTTCTCTCCGTCGCTTCGATCCTTTGGTTCATCCTTTGAATCTCCACCTCTAGCTCTCTTTGCTCTTCTTTCAACCGTTCGATCTCCCTCACGATCTCACCGTCCTCCAAATCTTGACCGTACATCCCACGCGCGTGTTTCCTACGCGCTATGTTCTTTAGCAAATGTTTCTGTCCTCTCAGAAAATGTTCGTTCGCGAACTCCCACCGGTCCGGATCCACTTTCCTAAAACCCTGTCGAAAATAATAAATCAAAATTTCAAGATTAGTTACCATAAAAACAAGATTTGATTCTTGTGGTTTGTTCTTGGCCAGTACTACAGAATCTTGAAAAGATCAAGAATGGGATTAGTCTATCGATCTTGTGTCCGGAAGAAAGAGAGAGAGTAAAGTGAATTTACATAGGTATTGAGTTGGCGAACGAAGCTGCTGAAATTGTTGTGTTTGAAATAAGCAGGCAAGACTCGTTGAGAGAAGTCGAGAGGGTCAACGACGATGAAGCTGTTATGAGCAGGTTCCCAAGTGATGAGCCAATCGGTCGAAGGATCGTTGACCATCTGATATGTCTTCACTATGAAAGGTGCGATCACGTTGGTGTTTTGGTTGGTGTTGTTGTTGTTATTATTGTCGTCCTCCATTTTTTTTCTTTTTTTCTCTTTCTCTCTATCTTTTTGTTGTTCGTTTTATATGTTTGTTGTTCGTAAAGAAATTACGGAGTAGCCTTGTTGGTTTATATAAACAAAAAAAATAGGAAAAAAGAAATGGGAAATAGTAAGTATAATTAGTGTGACAGTGAGACGGTGTGACGTGGCTTGCTTTTGTGATAACGTGGCGAGTTTCGTGTTTTTGCTTTTAACGGTGTCACGGGCAATTGTGGGACCCATTCAGGTTGCCCCAAAGCCTTTTAAGTCGTTAGCAATTTTTTGTTATTTTCTTTATGTGACAAGTTATTTGATTTAGCAATGTGTGAAACATAGTTCGCTGTGTTACGATTCTTCTTGATTAAGTTGCTTTGTGTGGTCTTTTTGTTCGCAAGAATCAATGAAGAAAAAAATACAAGAATTTTGCCACTTAAATAGGTAAGTTTCGGTGGAGTTCATAACATGTAATTCACTAGATGATCGATGATAGTGTTTAAAGTGATACAATTTGAGAAAAAAAATTTGAAATCCAACGACTCATGACAAGCCCATCAACTGTCTCGCATAGTCCAATAGAACTCAAGACGTGAAGATTATAGAAAATACACATACATATAAATAATTTGAGAAACTTCCTCGACCATTTTTATTAAAAAATATAATACCTAAAGCAATCATTATATACATGTAGCTGACAACTTTTTAGTCTTATACCAAAATATTTTCATATAAAGATTTCCCAAATCAACTAGATAACACCCTGTAAACAATTAATGAACGTTATCTACTTCTACCTTTCTCTATATTTTGATGTTTAATTCAATAATTTTCCATTCTTGACTCCAATTCTTTTTTTCTTCAATGCTTTTGTTATTCTTTCATTTTTGCAAAAAAAAAATTGTCTTTTTTTCAAGAATACCTCGAAGCTGTGAAGAATGAAAACGAATTATAAATTTAAATTGTGAATTTTGTATAAATATTATTACTTATTTTATTAAATTTTTTTTTTTTTGCTTTTTAATTGTCCTTACCATTTTTGCCTGAACATAACATATATCCAAATTTAATACCGGATATCAGACTAATTTCCAGAGTGATATAAACTGAAAAAGAATTAGGGGAATTTGGATATAAATGATGTTTTTCATCCAATTTGTCCACTTATACGTTTTTTGAAAGATTTGGTGAAAAATATTTTATAATATTAAAAACTCAAATATACCCTCAATTCTAAATTTTTGAATAGTTTCTAAAACCTCTAATATATTATGAAATATATTTTTATAATATTACAAAAATATATTATGAAATATATATATATTTTTATAATATTTCAAAAGTCTTAGAAGACGGAGAGCTTAGTCCTTCCGAGTTTGATACCATAAGGAGCGTCACTTGGATACACTCAATCAAACTTTTCACAATCCGTTACAATGTATTGGGGGAACCGTGTCTTAGAGTGAAATAAGATTGAAAAGTTGTATACCGAGAGGTGTTGATAGAAAAATTTGGAATTTATTATAACAAGTACATTTTTATAATTAGCAACTTACAAATTAAAAACGGAAGAAGAGTTATTGACTCGAGATGGAAGAGGTGAGAGGGTTTTTTAGAGAGAGAGTGTGTAAGTTGTGTTTTGAAGAGTTGTGCGATACTTCTTTATATAGAAGTTTACATATGTATTTAAATATTTAAATTAATCTCTACGCTTTTGTAGTGCGTTTCACTGTAGCCTCGAGATGCCACTTTACTTTTGTGGCCGACATCTACTGTGGTTGATTTTGGTGGATTTTGACGGATTTGTCTTTTGCTTTTGTAGTTGAAACTGGAGTTGTGGCCGACATCATCTGTAGTTGATTACGGATTTTACGGAGACTTGGTAGTGCATCTGATGTTGTCATTTGGCTCCGTTGTTTGGACTTGTTTTTAGATAGAGATGTTTGTACATCTTTTAGGCTTTTTAGCAAAGCACAAGCTATTAATGGATTTGATTATTATTTACCGAAACCGTTTGCTTCAGAATAGCCTTAACTTATCAGGTGTTAAGATGACCATTTTTTTTTTATATATCATCTTCGTCTAATTCCGGTTCACTTCTGGATGCTTGAGAGTTTTGTGTTGATATCGTCGGTAGAAATCGCAGCGAGATTGATTTGATTTCTTCTTCTGATTTTGCAGCTGCTAACATCGACAACATTTTTGATTTTTGGGTTAGGAAGAGAGTCATTTCTGGTGTTTGGATTAAATTTTGTGGGACTGGTGGATTAAGAGTTTTAGAATTTTGTGATCTAATCCATTCAGGGGTATTTGAAGGATATAAATTCGAGGGGATTCTGTAATTATCCCACCATTTGACTTTAAATCTTCGTCTGATAATGGATATTGTATCATCCGAAAATTCAAAAGTCCATGAGAAAACCTAGGGCAAATGAAAATTAGAATGAAAAAGGGCCAAGGCGGGAAATCTTTTTTCATCTTCAGATGGTATGAAACTGGATTTAAAGATTTGGAAGGATTTATTTATCTGAGGCTTGAAAATGTTTATGACGGAACCAAAGTTGTTCCACCATTGATTAAACCAAAGAGGAGATTTAGATAGGTTACATGCGGTGTCGAAAAAGATCAACCACGTGTGTTTGTGTTTGGGGGATTGAATAAGGAAAATATTGTACCAAGCTTGGCAATAATCCCAGTAATTGAATGGGACATTGTAGCAAGAGAGATTCGAACAATCTTCTGGAAACTTTATATTATCATTGAGATCATAATCCCAATCTCTTGGGGAAATGATTTCATGAATTTTAAAAGTTGAATAAGCAGGGGCCGTGTGATTTTCATCCAAAAAGTTATGTTTGAAAGTAACTGATCCTATGATTTCCAAAATTGTTTAGTAAAATAAAATTTTTTTTTTTCAGAATTGTATAGTTTGAAAAACTGGTTTTTCCAAAACAAACTTTTCGATCGTGAAATACGGATCATTTTCAACAAAAAAGTATTTTTCTATTGTAATCACATTTTGATAAGTTAGTTTTTCAAAATATTCCGAAGAAGGATTGTTTGAAAATTATTTTAAAACAATTTGTGAATTGTTTAAAGGTTTTGAAATTTGTTTTGAAGCCTTGTTTTGTTTTGAAACCATTTTTAAATTGGCTTCAGGTATTTCAGAAATTGCAAGAGAAGTGGGTGGTTTAGAAGAACTACCTTTCTCTTGTTTTGAAAAACTTTTTTCGAAAGCTTGTTGTAGGGACCGTATTTGTATCAAGATTTCTTCAAGGGTTTGAAGAGTTTTTTTTTTCTTTTTCTGGTTTCTTTTTTGTAATTGTAATCCAGGGTTGTGTTTCTGGTTCTATCTTTGGTTTGGAGGTAGTTGGAGTTGGTGTTTTGTCTTGGTTTTCGCCTGAAGCATGGGTTTTTCCCTTTTCAACCGTCTTTGGGGGCATCATACCTGTTTTGGAGAAACTCTCGAGTCAGGAAATCTGAAACAGAATTTGTTTTTTCTTTAATATATTCTATATCAAAATCGAAAATACTTAGTAAAGCATGCCATCGGGCGAAAGTCTGTTTTGATGCAAGGTTTTTTACATCTTTTTATAAAATATCTTTAGCACTTTTGTAATCAATTCTTAGTAAAAAAATTTGGTTTAAAAGATCACTTTGAAATTTCTGTATACATAAGACTATACTTAGTATTTCCTTTTTGATAGTCGAATAATTTTTTTGAGTTTCATTCCAATGGGATGAAGTAAATTGGATTATATTTTCATGATTATTTGTTCTTTTTTGTTTTAGAATGCCCCCGTATCTTAGATCAGAGACGTATGTTTCCACTATTTTTCCTAATTTTGGATCCGCTATATGCAGGCATGGGATTTCTAAGACTTGTTTTTTCATTTGTTGGACTACTGCGGTGTGCTCTTCTGTCCAAGGGGTTGGGTTTTTCTTTAGACGATCATGAAGTGGTCAAAAATTTAGTCTGTTGATGTTTGAACAAAAATTTAGTACATAATTAAGACTTCTTAGGAACCTTTGTAATTGGGTTTTATCCAAAATTTTATCAGGGAATTTATTCGTAAATTCTAATGATATTTTTATTGATTTTATCATTCTTTTTGAAATGTAATGACCAAGGAATCATATTCTAGTTTGGAATAAAGACATTTTTATTTTGGAAAGAACAAGTCCATTTTTACGAGTGAGATAGTAAAAAGTTTTGAGATGTTTGAAATGCTCGTCAATTGAGTTTGAAAATATAAGTATATCGTCAATATATACTATACAAAATTTCGAATAATCTGAAAGTATATCATTGATTATTCTTTGAAATTCCGAATGTGTATTTTTTAAACCGAAAGGCATTACGTTCCATTGGTATTGTTCAAAAAGAACAGTAAATGCTGTTTAATAACGATCATATTCGGATATTTGGATTTGCCAAAATCCTGATTTTAGATCGAATTTTGAAAATGTGTGCGGACTGAAGTTTTTGAAGGAGGTCTTTTTTATTTAGAATCGGATATCTAATTCATTTTAATGATGTATTCAAAGGCTTATAATTTATCACGAGTCTTGGAGTTTCCTTTTCTATTTCAAAGTTTTTATTCACATAGAAAGCTACACAAGACCATGGAAATCTTGACTTTGAAATTAAATTTTTGTTTAACAGTTCTGAAATTTCTTTTTTGCAATGATTCTCTAGGTCAGAGTTCATTTGTATTGGGCGAGCTTTTGTAGGAATTTCTTTTTCATCGAATTTTTCTTCATAGGGTAGATCAACTATGTGTTGTTTTCTATCCCAGAAGGCTGTTGGTAAGTCGGAGCATAATTGTTCTTCGAAAAGCTTAGTTAGTTTTGAAATTTTTTCTTTTGTAATTGAAGTTTCTAGTGTTTCTTTTGTCTTTTCAACAAGAAATTCCGTTTGCAAATTTTCCAAGTAGAATTTTTTGCTATGTATCAGTGTATTTATTGAATTTTCTTGTATTGAGCAAGCTTTAATTTAGTTTAGGCTTCTCTTTTTCGGTGTTTCCATGAATTCAAAGAGAAATTTTTTATCTTATGTTTTGAAGGAGATTGAATATTCGTTAACTTTCTAAGGTGTTATTAAGTTTATAAATGGTGTTCCGAGAATGATATTTTGGTATATATCATCTATGAGAACAAAACCAGTTTTGAAAAGAACATTATCTTTTAATACTGAAGCTTCTATTTTTGATGTTATACTAAGTTTTGAATTGTTTGCTGCTGAGAGTTTTTTATTTGTTTTATGGTGAAAGCATCTTGGTACTAGACCTGTTTTTATGCAATTTAAGTCTGCACCCGTGTCAAAGAGTGTAATTGAATCTATTTTATAGTTTTCTGTAAAGACAAGTTTAATTTTTATTTTATATTTTCGAGAGGTGATTTCTCTTAGTACAAAGAGGAAATCATTTGGCATAGTGTTTAAAGATTGTATTTGTTCTATTATTTCATCTTCTATGTTTTCTGGACAATTGTTTTCATGTTCTTCCGAACTTGAGTCATCATGTTCAGAGGCTAATATTGAATGAAAATATTCGGAATCGGTTTTTTGTTTTTCTTTTAGATGTTTGAGCTTATTTTTTACATCTTTTATTTCAATTTGAAGTGATTGGAGGATTGTTTTAGAACTATTTTTTTTTCCTTGGTTGATGATATTTGTGAGGTTATATGAAGAGTTTGTTTTTGACGAATCGTTTGGTTTTGTAGGATTTTCTGTTTTTTGACTTCCATTTAGGGATGAAATAATTGTTTCCAAAAATTTTTGCTTTAGTTGAGGGTCTGATATTGAATTCAAGATTTCTAGTTGAAATTCTTGATATTTTGTGAGGACTTGAACTTTTTTCTTATCTGAGTCCGAGCTGGATGATGAATCATTTAGTTCATCAACTTGCAATGTCTCTTCAGAAGAGTGTTCAGAATCGTAATCACTAGATGATGTAGAGTATTCTAGGAAAAGATTTGATATTTTGTCTGTGATTTCTTCTCAAAGATCGAGTTCTTGGATTTTCTTATTTAAGCGATAATATTTTGAAGTATGTCCTTTTTTATTGCATTTATAGCATGTTAGATTTTTATAAAAAGGTTTGTTTTTTGATTTTTGTGGTTTAAATATTTTCCGAGATTTTGTAAATTTTGATTTTTTGGAATAGTATTCTGGTTTACAATTTCCTGCACCTGACTTTTTATTTGTAGGATCTATTTCAAATTGTTTGCAAAAAGACCCTAACTCTATTTTTGTTCTTTTAAGTTCCCATTTGAGGTGTTTTTGGAGTTTTAAATCTTGACAGATTTTAAGACCTTCTTGTTGGACAAGACTAACTAATTCACCGTAAGTGAAATCCTCATAGTCTATTATTTGGATGCCACTAGATTCTCTAATTTTAGTTCTGACCTTTTCTCCTAAGAGTGTTGGTAGACCAGCAAGAAAGTTTTCTTTCCAGAAGGGTTGATTTGAATCTTACCGGAGTAGGACTCTAGTGAGGAAGGTATTTTTATACCATTAGAAATCACTTAATTTTTTACATTTAAGATTTGAAAGGAGTTCAGGGTTTTTGTCCCTAAAGACAGAAGGATCTCCTATGAAATGAAGGGTTATAGCTAAGACTAGGGTTGATACTGCATTTTGTTGTGTATTTCCAAAATTATCTATAATTAGCATTCCTTCTTCATCCATTTTTATAGCATCAAGAATTTCTCCTCGTTGCTGGTTATTTAGATAGTTATCCCACCATCCTTTAAGCTGTCCTGAAAAGCCAGCTATAAGGAGTTCAGCTACCGTTTTATTTTCATTGCCTATTTGTGCTCTATAGGCGTTTGCAGCCATGGTCATTTTTTGTAGAAAATTTAAAATGTTATATTCAGATATTTCATCTAGATTCCAGTCATAGACTGAAGAAGAGTTAAACCTAGATTGTTCGATTGGCTGAATTTGTCCTAGATCTGGTGCCGCTATTATTTGATTTACATGATTGTTTCTCCAATCAAGACGGTTATTCTATTGTTTGAAAATTGTTCTATGGTTTTATCAAAATCTGATTCATGACATAAGATATTTATTCGAATATTTGAACTTTGTGTTTCGAGATTTCTATGATTTCTTTGGACTTTAGAAGTTGAGGTATCAGGGACATCATAAGCTTGATGCTTACTATTTTCCTCTATTTCTATATTGCTCAGTTGGCTTTGAAGAGCTCGTATGAATTCTATATTCGTATTTTGGCAAGTTTTAACATTATTTTCTGAAATTTGAAACGGTTTGAAAATTGGAAGTTTTAGTTTTTTTATTAAATGGAGTTTCATTTGGGTGATTTGTTTGTTTTAGAATTTTTTTCTCAATCCTATCAAGTTGTTTACTTATTGTGCCAAGATTAGTGTTTAAAAAATTGTTTTGGAGAATGATGATCTTGACATTCGTCTTATCATCTTCTTGAGGGATTTTAAAAGGAATTGCTTCGATCGGTTTACCCGATAACTCAAGTTTTATTCCTTGTTGAGGGGGTGATTTGAATAAATTATTTTCCCATTAGTAATTGTTTTCCATTCACATCCTTTGTTTCGATTGGTAATAGGATTTGCAGTTTTTAAAAAAAGATTATAAATGTTATTTTCTTTTGTATAATCTTCAAACTGATTAAAAAAAAAATTGAACTCTGTTTTTGTTAAGGTATTCATAATATTCTTCTTGTATTTTTTCTCTGATTTTTGAAAATTCTTTGAAAAACTAATTTTTTTT
Source organism: Cardamine occulta (assembly GCA_028015245.1). Lineage (NCBI taxonomy): Eukaryota > Viridiplantae > Streptophyta > Magnoliopsida > Brassicales > Brassicaceae > Cardamine > Cardamine occulta. The sequence continues at coordinate 10,707,827 of CM051372.1, read as the reverse complement.
TTGTAAATTATTTTTTGAATAGAATTATTCTCGCAAAAATTTCTTATTTATGTCAAAATCTTTTTCTAAAACATTTAATTCATTAGCCATATCAGTGATTGGTGAAAAAGTTGGGCTAGTTGGTTCTGATTTCGTGACAATTCATTTTGTTCAAGACTAGTTCTTGACGTATAGACAGGTTTTGGAATCTGTATTCGAAAATCAACGTATATTCACAGATTGTTTTAAAAGAATTTTTAAACAATCCCCTTCAGAATATTTTGAAAAATCAACTTATCAAAATGTGATTACAATAGAAAAAGACTTTTTGTTGAAAATGATCCATATTTCACGATCGAAAAGTTTTTTTTGGAAAAACCAGTTTTTCAAACCATACAATTCTGAAAAAAAAAGTTTTATTTTACTAAACAATTTTGGAAATCACAAGATCAGTTACTTTCAAACATAACTTTTTGGATGAAAATCACACGGCCTCTGCTTATTCAACTTTTAAAATTCATGAAATCATTTCCCCAAGAGATTGGGATTATGATCTCAATGATAATATAAAGTTTCCAGAAGATTGTTCGAATCTCTCTTGCTACAATGTTCCATTCAATTACTGGGATTATTGCCAAGCTTGGTACAATGCTTTCCTTATTCAATCCCCCAAACACAAACACACGTGGTTGATCTTTTTCGACACCGCATGTAACCTATCTAAATCTCCTCTTTGGTTTAATCAATGGTGGAACAACTTTGGTTCCGTCATAAACATTTTCAAGCCTCAGATAAATAAATCCTTCCAAATCTTTAAATCCAGTTTCATACCATCTGAAGATGAAAAAAGATTTCCCGCCTTGGCCCTTTTTCATTCTAATTTTCATTTGCCCTAGGTTTTCTCATGGACTTTTGAATTTTCGGATGATACAATACCCATTATCAGACGAAGATTTAAAGTCAAATGGTGGGATAATTACAAAATCCCCTCGAATTTATATCCTTCAAATATCCCTGAATGGATTAGATCACAAAATTCTAAAACTCTTAATCCACCAGTCCCACAAAATTTAATCCAAACACCAGAAATGATTCTCTTCCTAACCCAAAAATCAAAAATGTTGTCGATGTTAGCAGCTGCAAAATCAGAAGAAGAAATCAAATCAATCTCGCTGCGATTTCTACCGACGATATCAACACAAAACACTCAAGCATCCAGAAGCGAACCGAAATTAGACGAAGATGATATATAAAAAAAATATGGTCATCTTAACACCTGATAAGTTAAGGCTATTCTGAAGCAAACGGTTTCGGTAAAAAATAATCAAATCCGTTAATAGCTTGTGCTTTGCTAAAAAGCCTAAAAGATGTACAAACATCTCTATCTAAAAACAAGTCCAAACAACGGAGCCAAATGACAACATCAGACGCACTACCAAGTCTCCGTAAAATTCGTAATCAACTACAGACGATGTCGGCCATAACTCCGGTTTCAACTACAAAAGTAAAAGACAAATCCATCAAAATCCACCGAAATCAACCACAGTAGATGTCGGCCACAAAAGTAAAGAGGCATCTCGAAGCTACAGTGAAACGCACTACAAAAGCTTAGAGATTAATTTAAATATTTAAATACACATGTAAACTTCTATATAAAGAAGTATCGCACAACTCTTCAAAACACAACTTACACACTCTCTCTCTAAAAAACCCTCTCACTTTCTCCATCTCGAGTCAAGAACTCTTGTTCTATTTTTAATTTGTAAGTTGCTAATTGTAAAAATGTACTTGGTATAATAAATTCCAAATTTTTCTAACAACACCTCTCGGTATACAACTTTTCAATCTTATTTCACTCTAAGACACGATTCCCCCAATATATTGTAACGGGGTTGTGAAAAGTTTGATTGAGTGTATCCAAGTGACGCTCCTTATGAAATATTACAAAAATATATTATGAAATATATATATATATATATATTATAATATTTCAAAGTATATCACAAAATATATTACGAAAATATATTAAAAATATATATTACGATATATATATAATTTTATAATATTACAAAAATATATGTTTTTTTATAAATAAACAAAAATATATTACGAAATATATATATGTTTGCATATAATCAATTTATTCAAAAATATTTCTTTATTTTTAGATTCAGTTTCTATCTCTAACAAAAATTTTAAAAAATTCAGAATGTGTATTCTAATCTTATTATAATACATATTTTAAATATTTTAAAATATGTAAAAATGCTAGAATGTGTATTCTAAATTTTATAGAGCCCTAGAATACATATTTTAAATGTTTCACAAAATGTACAAGTGGTAGAATGTGTATTCTAAATTTTGTAGAAAGTAAATTCTAAAATGTTTAAAATATATATTCTAAAATTTCTCTTCTAAATTTCCCAGAACATGTACAAGTGCTATAACGTATAATCTAATTGTTTCAGAACATGTACAAGTGCTAGAATACGTATTCTGAGAGTTAGAATACATATTCTAAACTTTTCAGAATATACTTTATCAAGCTAAAAATTTATTTAAAACTGCCTCAAATCAAAAAAAAAAAATTCCTAAAATCAAACCTACTCAAAAGTTTGTCAATTTATAACTTTTTTTAATTGTTTATAAACATATTTTTCTAATTTTTTTTTAAATTATATTTTTTATTAATAAAAACAGTTTCGGAAAAAGTGACAATTTTTTAAAAACGTATAAGAGGACAAGTTTTTTGCTAAACATCCTTTATTTCTAATTTTTCCAACAAAATTACTTATTCGAACATAATAAAACATATCACATGTATCTAACACATATGCCCCCCAAATTTATCCTGATATATCATTCAGAATATCACTTCTTTCTTGGATAAACTAATGTAGACTTAACTCAGGGACGTGGGTCAAATGTTAACCACATATTACGTGTCTGTTATAATAATATATATGGTTTGATTTGAATAAAACAAGAAGTAATTTATAGCATCAAAGTATGGTCCTTAATTCGCGAGAGCCTAAGAGACAATGACCTCCTCGTATAAGCGAGAGACAGTTCTCTCCTTTTGCATTTTTAAAATGTTTTCTCCCTTTGCAATTTTAGTATATATATCCTTTTTAATCCAATCTTAAACTTTGATTTGAGAAAGAATAAGGCATTGAATGACAATGGTTTTTAAAGTGGTTTTTGGTTTTAGATATTTCAAAAATCTATTTTATTGTCATTCATGATTTTAGAAAAGTAGATTCCCTAAAAAATAGAGAATCTAGATTTTGATGGTTTTTCCACATTTGTGAAGAGAGTCCAGAATCTATTTATAAGAGTTTTTAGCAGATTTTGAAAAACTAAAATCTATAGAAAATCAAAAACAAAAAAAAATCAAAAACCAAAAACTAAAAACCACTAAAAAAAACTATCAACCATTCATGGCCTAATACTTTGATCTCTAAATGGGGTTAGCTAATCCATATGCTTTAGTTTTCTTTGTTTAATTAATACTAGTACAAATTCAAAACCTAAACATGGATAGTAGGAATTTTCAGTACCGAAATGTTTGAATTCAGTAGCAAATTATTAGACAAGATTGACAAATGAATTACCTCTCTATTACGACTAGTCTATAATTATTTTAAATAACAAACCTTAGAAAAGTATTGTTACTGTCTACTTAGTATTTTTATTATGCTTTATCAATCTATAGTTAATAATCTGGATCCGTTCAACAAAAATGGTGGTCCTAATAAAAAAAAATATGGCCGTTTCTATATATATTATTTAAAATTTCAAACAATATTAGTTTTAAAATTGTATTAAAATTTTCTAAAATAACAATTATTAGTTAAAACTCAAAATTGTAGCCTTCACAGTTACTTAGCCCGTATGTCCTCTAAATCGGATCTGTTAATAGTGTATCTGTTTTTAATATAACTAATGATATAATAAACAAATATATTTGAGCACAATTAAAAAATATATTCGGAGACATCTCTGCCCCCCCCCATTTCATATATTTTGTTCGTCCGTAACGAATTAAAGAAGAGCGAGATAGAAATAGTATTAGTAGTGACACGGTATGCTTTTGTATTAACGTGGCAAGCTCGTGCTTAATGTCTTAACACTTGCAGGCTCGTGCTTTGGAACGGACAAAAGTGGGACCCATGCAGGCCCTAAACGCCTCAGGTCAATTTTTGCTTTTCTTAGGTGGCAAGTCATTGGTCCATGGTCACGTTGTATGAGATATTTTTTAAGAACCATCGCACGACGCGCGTGTGAGCACGTGAGATACTGACATGGTCCGCAATGGTTAGTGCACTGAGGAGCGAGTAGTCACTGGACACGTTTGTGTAGAATCTTGCTGGCGACTCACACTCCACTACTCGAGAGTGTTTTATTTTGGTTAATTTATTCATTACGTTGCTTAATTCAGGTGTACGAACATTATTTTAAAAGGTTATGTTGTACTACGGATTTGATTAGTTTAGTATAGGCGATTATACATCATTTGATACGTCATAAGGAGATAATAAGCGCACCCTATAGAGTGGCAAGATTTTAATTAACAAAAATCATTTATCCAAAGTTAGTTTATTCCTTTCTTGAGACACATAGTATATGTATACACTATGTAATCTATATCATTACTCTCTATCTTGTCGTAATGCTTGGTGTTTATTTTGCTCATAGTTAAATATGAATGGTGACAGGGAATCTAAGAAAAAAATGAATATTAATATATCTGGGGAGAAATTTATTTTGAAGATCCGTATAGTAGATAACAAATCTCATATGAATATAAAGTAAATAATTGAAAATTTTTAAGTATGAATGTATCGGTGGCATGGTGATTTTAAGAAAATTTTGTGCTTGAATCAGTATTTATATTATGAAATTTGGTTGAAAATAAAATTTGGTTGAAAATAAAACTAGTAAAATTACGACGACTTTAAGAAAACATCTACATAACAGCAGAAAATGTTATGTTGAAACAAAAATATTGGTAAAATAGTTTCAAAGAAGATAAATAGAAATATGATTCTCCTGAAAGATTTAATGACTCTTAAGTAAGAGAGAGACAATATGTTTTGTCAGAGAAATTGAGAAATATAAGAGATAAAAAGAGAGATTAGGTTTTAATCTAGTTAAAAAAATGAAATTTAACCAAAATGGTGGTCTAATGGTTTCCACTTGACGAGGAGTTGTCAGGTTGGTCTAAACCAGTAATCGATTTTTTTCAAGTGTGAAATTATATAAACTACTCTTATTTGGTCTGTCAAAATGGTGACATGCTTTAAGTTTAGAAAACCCGGTGAATGAGCTACTCAATAACTACACTTATCCTGAAGAGATTAGTCGGGCGTTAAAAACTCGAATCACTCCTGATTATCAAAAAAAAAATGAAATTTCTTTTGAATCTATAGTTTGATTGAGTTTATAAAGAAAAGAAATGAGAAAATTTATCATCCCCGAAAAAGGGGAAGATACTTTTAGATAAAGAATTGGGTTGAATGTTCAAAGGATAAACCTAGGTTTTGAATTACGAAGTAGCAGCATACGTTGTACGTGGCCACTCCATCATAAGTAAATATCAATATCATTCTCATATCAAATTCATAATCCTTAAAATAAAAACATCAAACAAATTGAAGAATGAAAGAGATGTACTTTTCAATTAACCATGTATCGTTGTCAAAAATTGTGTTTGTGTTCATACATTTTTTATTTTTTTGTCTGTTTGGGTATTTTTGTTTACAAAAAGAGTTTTTCGTATGATGTTTCTTGATTTTATCCCAAACCAAATTCTTTTTTTTTCCTCAAATTTCTTGGGTCAATGTGTTAGTACAAAATTCATTGTGCAAAGTGCTACTAGTTTTAGTAAGTTTCTAAATATGAGTTGATAGTATTGGAAATAATATCCCATATCAGAAGTTGAGCACGGATTTAAAGTAGTATACAAAGGATATGTGTTACTCTACTCATTGTCAACTGGTTATGAGTTAGAAATCAGTAATCTAATAGATGCAAGAGTAGGTGTCTTAGTTTCTTCTCTAATATTCTTCTTGGATTACTTGTGTTGGTAGATAATGGAGCTTTATAGATATGATGAAACGTCCCCTCGTGACTTAGTAGATGTGGATGTTGATGGCATCAACAATTAAGCATATGCAAAATACCGTTTTGCTTGTAAAGTTATGGATCTCTAAAGGAGTGTGATCCTTCATGCTCTGTTTCTGATGCAATGAACACACCATATGCCAAACTGAAACTTCATTATGAAGCCATACCTCGACGAACAAAATCGCAATTTTTTCGGTGACTTGCATTAATGGAAAAATTATCTAATATTAATTTATTTTCCTAGTTATAGAAAAATAATTTTTAAAATATTTTATCAAATAACTTTCATTAGATTTTTCCCCCATTTTATTTTATTTAAACTGGTTTGAAACCGATTACATCATAGAAGAATATCGACATATGAAATACATAGAAAACACTAACGGTTATTTTCGCATATTAAGCGAAGACAAACATCTTTGATGACACAATTAACGAAACCACAACGGTCATGTTTCAAGTCCAAGGTAAACAATTAGACGTTTCCGTATCCACAATAGCAGGCAGACTTCTAATACCTTTTAGAATAACATGAAGTCAATTCTTATAATGTAGAAAGATATTCTTCTTTGATTGTCTTTGTCAAATTTGTTCCGAGTTAGTTTCGGTGAAACCACCATTGAACAAACTTGAATTGGATAGGTAGCCAAAATTGACTAAAATCTAAACATGTATACAAATAAATGAGCCATAACCTTAAACGGAATACCAGATTTAGACACCTAAACCCAAAAAAAAAAAACCCAAAAAAAAAAACTCGATTAAAGACCTAAGAGATAAGAAACCAATGATTAAAAAACAAAAACCTTCAGCAACTGTTACCGAAAACCATTGCTACATCACCACATCAGATCCGTCGATACCAGCCAGAAGACCTAGTTTTAACGCACCTCCCAAAGAAGAAGACCCAAAAGCAGATCCACGACAAATAACACCGAACCATTGTAGTTGTAGCCGAAAATTATCGGCGAAACACCATCACCTCCCGATCCTCCAAAATCAGAGCCAAAATCGAGAAGAAAATTTCACTATGTCAGATCGTAGATCCTTCAACTCTTAGAGTATATCGAAATCCCTAAAAAAACACAAAGGCACAACGCCATGGCTTGAAAGTCACCGGACGTTGGCTGGAAGAGACCAATAGTGAAAAAAGTTTTTGAAAAAGGAGGTAGCGCCTTTAAATGAATTCGCTCTCAACTTTCATTAGATTTTGTGAAAGAAATATGTGTAAAATCAATAAACCAATAACATAATATTCTAATTCAATAACAAAATGGTTATTTTAATAAAATTCGAATAACACATGATTTTTATTAACTTTATAAAATTATGAATACAATAACTTTTGATTTTTTTTTGTCAACAATCCATTTTGCATTATGCAGGGCTCGAATCCAGGCGGTGACACAGTGACAGCCATAGCACAACCGCTACAAGTCCTGGTCACAATAACTTTTGATTTATAAAGAACCTTTAAGGCTTTTACATTTACATATACATAAACTAACAACACAAAATTTTAATAGAATTTTTAAAACATCTCAATCGGACAACACTAAAATCTTTACAATAACACCTTTTAATTTGATTGATTAAATGAAAAAGATATAAAATTCTTAGCGAGAATTAAAACCCAAATCCAAAATCTTCCCCGCCACTACCAATTCCTTTTTGCCCCCCAAATGTTTTTCAAAATTTCTGAGAAATCGAAACGAAACTAAGAAAGCAAAGTTTTCAGAATCTAAAGAAGAGATTTTATCAATCAATGGCTCAAGCAGCGAGATTAAGCATGAGAATGCAGAAAGAGCTCAAGCTTCTCCTCTCCGATCCACCTCACGGCGCTTCGTTTCCACATCTCTCTTCCGCCGCCGCTGGCTCCGGCGATTTCTCAACTTTCTCTACCATCGATGCTCGTTAGCTTTTCGTATCCTCTTTCAATTTTCCATTTCGCGTGATTGATCTCTCTCTTCTCAGCGCTTTAACCTTTTCGATTTTTTTGGTTTTTTTTTGCAGAGATCCAAGGTCCTGAAGATACTGTATATGCTAATGGAATCTTCAACGTGAAGATTCAAATCCCTGAGAGGTATCTCTATCGAAATCGATTTTGTTGTTTGATGATTTGATTTTGGTTCCTTTTTGAATCTGATAAGAAAATTTGTATCTATTAGATATCCATTTCAGCCACCAATTGTGTCCTTTGCTACACCGATTTATCATCCAAACATTGATAACGGTGGCCGGATTTGCCTTGACATCTTAAATCTCCCTCCTAAGGTTAGAGAATTAGTTTGATCAGTTTGCTGATATGTTTGTAGCAATTCGTGTTAGATTTGTTCTTCTGGATATAGCTATTGTTGATTCTTGTTAAATTGTAGCTCCAGAGTTGTCTGTGTTATTTCTATGACGGTTCTTGGCTATTAGAATCCATGAAAGCTATTGAGTAGTAGTGATTGGAATACATGAATGTTCATGTTATGAATCTTGTTATGTTTGGCATTTTTTTTTGTAGTATCTTGAATCTTGTTATAAAACAATCTTGTTATATTGTAGCAATTCGTGTTAGATTTGATCTTTTGGCTAGAGATATTGTTGATTCTTGTTATATTGAAGCTCCAGAAGTTTCCTATTCATGTAATCCATCTTTTATGTGTTCTTGCTATAATGGTTCTTGGCTTGTTAGAATCTATGAAAGCTATATAGCAGTAGTGATGAGATACATGAATGCTTCTGTTATGAATCGTGTTATGATTGTCTTTTTTTATCTTCTTGAATTCTTGTTATGAACTGAGGCAAATGTGTATTTTTTATTCGAAAAGATAACAATGGTTAGCTTCTGATATGGAGCTTGGCAACCATCATTGAATATCTCAACAGTTTTGACGAGTATCGGATTATTGCTTAGTGAACCGAATCCAGATGATGGCTTGATGTGTGAAGTAGTAAGTCTTATTGCAACACACACAGTTTCTCCACTCAGTTTTATCTTTTGATTCTTGAAGTATTTGCTGGTGTCTTTTTTCTCAGAGCAGGGAGTATAAATACAATAGACAAACTTTCGATTTTAAGGCGCGAGAGATGACCGAGAAGCATGCAAAGGTTAAGGCTGATGGAAGTGGAACTAGTGTCAGCTTCCAAATTCAGAAAAGTCCAAACAGATGCGAGGTTAAGGTCTATAATTAGTTCTTTAGTCTTCAATGAGCTTGAAGTAATGTTGAATTTTCATATTGTTTCTTTAGAATCATGGAGATGAGAAGGTTTCGGAAAATGGGAATAGTGATTTTGCTGGTAATCACGAAAAGCCAACACATAGTGAGAACTGTGACACTTCAGCAAAAGGTGTACCAAAAAGCCAATTGCTTCTCTCGAGTTCTAGAGATCAACAAGAAGATGGAAATGGGAAAAGAAAAGCATTGATTGGTTCCGATGAGGCGAACACATTTGGTAACGATGAGGTAAAAACGAGCAGGAAGAAGTTATCTCTTGCCTTGCCTCCTCAATCTCAAAAGAAAGACTTGTTGTGTAGTGAAGTTTCGGCTGCTTGCAAAGAAAACAAGAAACCAAAGAAGCTTTCTCTGGGGCTGAAGCAGCCATTTAATAATAACTTGGCTTCCTCAAGTTTTCAAACTTCTGGAGTAAAGAGTGACAACAATAGACTAAGCCGAAAACTGTCCTTGAGACCACTTGGAGAGTTGAATGAAGTTAGCAAAACCGAAGTACTTGCTCGAACTGATATGAAACTGGAAATGAATCAAAATGAAGATGGAAGAAGTTTGCGCGGTGAGCTTGAGAACTCAGGGTTGGAAGAAACATCAATGCCTGAATCTATTGTTATTCTAGACAGTGATGATAGTGGAGAAGAAGAAGAAACGGTTTCGACGAGGTCAAGATTATCATTGGCTAGGAGAAGAGGCCTCAAGTGTAGACCTTAATTGACCAAACTTCGGTTTAGTTCGGTTCGGAAATATCGAATTTATATTAGTTAGTTTTTCCAAGCCTATCCTAGAAGAATTAATGCATATGAGAGAAAATCAAGTCTTATTAAGCTTATGAATATTCATCTTAAGATACATATGAGAATATAAAGTTTGAAGAATTAATGGATAAGTTTTATTGAGAAAAATAGATTAGAATGCGATTAACCTAACAAACATACACATTTTCCCTTGATGCAGAATCCTCCCTTGGGACATTTAGAGCTACACTCGAAGTCCCTCGTGCAAGATTTTCTAGTGCTGCCGGCATCAAAAACATCATTTAAAGCATGATTTGGACTTTGGGCCACACCTTCGATCTCATCAAGTCCAATTAGCTCTCTTGCTTCTGCTCCAAGATCTTCACATAAACAATATGGCTTTAAAGGTTAAATGTTCATCCAGTAATAAAGGTTTAAAATAAAAAACAAGGTAACTAATCTATAAATAAATAATCAAGATCCAACCAAAATTTTGTTGATTGATAGATGTTGTTTTCAACCTGAATGAATCAAGCCCATCAAATTTAAACAAGAAATCGAGAAAACCAAGACAAAATCTCTGAAAACGGATACTATATTCGCTATTATCTTAAAACATTATCAAATTGCAAAATATATAATTAAATTACTTCAAATTTTGGGATATGTTTTCACGATAATTATTAAGATATTCGGTTAAAATGAATTTCTCTATTTAGGTTTTCAATATATAAGAAAAAATAACTTATTACACTTGTTGAGAAAAAAAAGACTTACTAGATGTGATGACCAAAATGAAAACCAAGAGTGAAAGCTTGAGAGAAGTGTTCTTCATTTTTCAAATTTGCTTTGGACTTTAGAACTATAAAATTTTAGTCTTGTGAAAGTTTGCTATATTCTTATTCTTATATATAAAGATTGAACCTGTTTGACAAAAAAAAAAGATTGAACTTTTTAAGAGAAGCTAACACATGTTAAAACTGTAATTGAAAATATTATAACATATATCAGTTGATTGATTAGATGTTGACACGTGGCAAACTATTTTAATATTTAATTCTTTAACCCATATTTATATCTAATAATGTATGTGTATCTCTGAAAAATGATTTTTTTTCCTTAACTAGGAAAAAGTAAAAAATTACATATATTAATTTTTATGTGTATATCTATTTTTTCTTAATAAAAAATAAAACTAAAAAGTTAATATGTTTATATATAATGATTTATGTGTATTTATATATAAATTTTAAAGATTATAAAATATTTTTATTTTTGAAAAATAATTAAATTGTAGAGATTTTCATTTGACATTTGTATCCTTATTGATTTTTTAAAAATTGTTCTTTAAATGAGATTTTGACAATGACATTTCATTTAAATTGTTACAAATACTTGGTTTTTTTTATAAATATATTTCCATAATATTAGTATAGAGATATTCAATTCTTTAATCAAATAGTAAAACTAACCAAAAACAAATACATTTGATAATGTATATGTGTATTTCTGAAAAAGATCAATTTTTTTTCCTTAGCTAAAAGGGAAAAGTAAAAAACAAATTACATATATTAATTTATATGTGTATATCTAATTTTTTCTTAATTAAAAAAGAAAACTAAAAAGTTAATATATTTACATATAATAATTATGTGTATTTATATAAAAATTGTAAAGAATTTTATTTTTGAAAACTAATTAAATTGTAGAGATTTTCATTTGACATTAGTATTCTTATTGATTTTTTATAAATGTTCTTTAAATGATATTTTGACAATGACATTTCATGTAATTACTTACAAAATCTTAGTTATTTTTATAAATGTACTTCCCTAATATTAGTATAGAGATATATTTGATTTTTAATAATTATGAGGAAAAGATAAAGAGAGCGATATATTTTGGTAATGGTAGAATCGATAGGATATAAAAGTCTTTTTTATTTACTAAAATCATATTCTATACTATATATAAAAATTATTATTTTTTGTTAAATTCAATTTAGAAAAAAACAGAAAAATATAGTACATTTATAATGTGATAAATTCACTCTGGTAATTACCGGTACTAGGTCAAGATTTGGAGAATTATTATGTTGCCAAATGATAGTTAAGTTTTAGGTCTATCAAGTAACTTAAGTACATTGGGTACTTTATGATTGATCCACGGAAAAATACAAATCATATTTCAATTTAAGTAAATAAAAAAGGTTTTTAGTTTCAAAATAAATTTTGAATCTAAATAAAAACGGAAAAAAAAAATCGGTTTTGGAATTCAAATAAGAAAAAATAAACTCTTGGGAATGAAATAGACGACTAAGGTGATCAAATGCTAACTAGTGGAGTTTTAATCTATTTCAATAAGCTAATCTATCAATCTTAGATCACTAATCTCAACTAATCCATTTTCATGACATTAATCTTTTTATTAATCATCTAATAATCAATAACTCTCGTTAGCTATCAAATGACCAATGAGCATTAATTACAAGTCTAACCACTAAACATCCTAATCAACTATTTTCATAGGCTATGAATGTAAAGCTCTTGATCGTTTTGTTCAAGCATTTCATCGAATATCTTGTAGGTGTGGAAATGCCTAAGGTCTAAACTATAAATTTTAAGGCTAATCTATAATTAATAACACCTATCAAACATAGATCTATGTTTTTACGAGCCTAAAATCCACTAGTCTACAACTAATTACCCTAAATTTATCATTCACAAAAGCTCGAAAATGATTACTCACTAATTTTCATGTTAACACAAAGCAACAAGGTTAATCTTGGTTAATCATGATTCTTTGGCGAATAGATGAAAGGTTTAAGAAGATAAGAAAATTTGATAACTTCAATTAAGAGATTCATACAAAGATCCAAAAGAGGTAAATAAAATTTCTAAAACCAAGTTTAGATCATTAATTTAGATGTAAAATGGTATAAATAGTAAGGAGATTGCGTCACGGGTCGACCCGAGCAAACCGGATCAGATGCAACTTCCAAGCAAGAGCTTCCGGAGTCACGCCTGGTGGTCAGTTTTGGCGGTCAACTGGCTGCTAGGATCAGCACCTGAAGCTTCTGAACTCAAATGCAGTTGGAACCTCACAACGGCTTGGTGTAGCGGTCAACTCACTAAATGAGTTGTATCTCCTTAACCGCTGATTCAACTCACTCGAGACTGCAGCCATTAGAAAGCTAACTCAGTTTTCTATAACTTTTATCTAGGGTTCTGGAGCTAAATCTCAAAGAAAAGCTTTCATCTGAGTCGATCGTTCAGATACTTTAGACTGGTTCTGGATCACCATTTATCTTATTTGCATCCAAATGATCCTTATTGTTGCATAGCTGATGTCTCTGTATTTTAACATGTTTTAGCATGCATTTGACATCACTTAGGTGTAGTTTCATCATATGTTTCACCTCATTTAGAGTCCTTTTCACTCATTTAGCATTCATATTAGGATTTGCATTAGATTTGCATACATATTGCCTGTTTGGAGTGCTTCTAGGTGTTTTAGAGGTATTTGGAGAAATTTGGAGTCATGGAGTAAAGTAGGATGTGATATTCACCCAACACGCCGGAAAGATGCGGCTGGACGAGGACTTTGAGTTTGGACTCAGCCTCAACAGTCTTCATAAAATTGTAGAGGAGTGAGTTAGCTTTCCAATGGAGGTAGTCTGGAATCATTTTGATGAGTCTTGAAGGAGTTATGACCGAATTACTACAACTCGGTCAGGCCTAACGATGGACTCGACCAACAGGCTGATGGACTCGACCAACACGCTGACGGACTCGACCACTCCTCCGACCGAGCTCATGCACTAGACCAATCCCCCAACCGAGCTCATGCACCTGACCACTCGACGTCTGGCACTCACCCACTCGGTCTCCACTCGGGCTCCCAGCTCGAGCCCCACTCGAACCCCACTCGAGTCCCCACTCGAGCCCCACTCGAGCATCACTCGAGTCCCACTCGAGCCCCAGCTCGAGCCCCACTCGAGTCCCCACTCGAGCCCCACTCGAGTCCCCACTCGAGCCCCACTCGAGTCCCCACTCGAGTCCCCACTCGAGTCCCCACTCGAGTCCCCAGCTCGAGCCCCACTCGAGCCCCACTCGAGTCCCCACCCGAGCCCCACTCGAGTCCCCACTCGAGCCCCACTTGAGCCCCACTCGATTACCCACTCGAGTCCCCATTCGAGTACCCACTCGAGTCCCCACTCGAGTCCCCACTCGAGCCCCACTCGAATCCCACTCGAGCCCGTGCTCGCCATGCCACTCGAGCTCGTACTCGCCATGCCACTCAAGCACAGCTCGAGTCCCCACTCGAGCCCTGCCGTGCGACGCTCTCTGCTCGAGCCCACCTCCACTCGAGTCTGCACTCGACATCGTATCCCCGACTCGACCTCAGCTCTACCATGTACCACTCGTGTCACCACTCAACAACATCTACCCGTCTCAACTCGACACCACCCAAGTGCTCGACGTCCAACACACTCGACCTCCCAACTCGAGCTGCACCACACGCGAAGACTCAGCTACTTCTTTTGTCTTTTTTCGTTTTAGGGTTTTCTGTATTTTACTATAAATACCACTATTGGGTATTATCCAGAGGACATGTCTTTTATTTTTAGGGTTTTTCTCTGCCTCCAAACCTTGTTCTTGGTGTTCTTGGTGTTCTTCATTTTGTAATTCAGATCTCTCTTAATCTAGTACTTAGTTTGCTTTAATTCTTTGCAGTCTTACTATTCTCATCTTAATCTATCTTTCTAAACTATTTTCAATGAATTCTGAGATGTTTGATTTTTCTGGGTTTATGTTCTTGATGATGATGATTTGTGTTCTTGAGTAGTGATTTAGAGTTTCTGAGGATGTGATAGGTTAATAGTTTGCTTATGATTGGATATGGTGTTTAAGATTGCTTGATTGTTGAATTTCTCTTCTGGGTGAGTGTACTTAAAGCTTGTTGCTTTCTGATCAATTGGAACAAGATCTGAGATGATTTCCACATGTGAGTGTGATGGAATCATCGGAATCAACTTTTTCCAGAGATTAGAACATCCTAGCCTAAGAGATTAGATGTTTAAGGTGCTTTTTGGCTTTAGCAAATAGGTTCTTTGTGCCTATCTCATCATGGTGGCTCAAGCAAAAGTTGGTATGTCAGTGATGAGATTTGAGGTTTCTTACCACGAGAGTGGACTAAATTGTTTTAGATATTTGCTATCTAGGAAATAGCCTTTGTGGTTGACGTTTGTTGATCACCAGTGATGATCATGAGCTGCTATTGATCGATTACCCTATCCTTATATCCCTATTGACTTTCTTGCTTTATCAATCTTGTTCTAAAGTCATTTACTTGTTTAATTACACTTTGCCTTTCATCTCTCTTGACTCGGCCTTGAAGCCTGAGTGCTTGTTCGTTTGTCGTTTTCAGGCTCCACTCGATCTCATTGACTCGTTCAGAGTGGTCGAGTGCACCTTTTTGTCATTTTTCTGCATTGACTCGGTCACTTGACTCGGTCTAGAACCCGAGTCAAGCATCCATCTTACTGCATTTCATTTTTAGGTTGTTCGATAAACATTTCCTTTCTATCTGGCTTGACTTAGTTGTATCTGATCACATCTTGATTGCTAGCATGACACCCATTTGGATTGACATCTTAGTATTACAATGACAATGCTAGGGAATTGATACATCTTTCTGCATACACATACATCAGCTACATTATTTTTACTTGGGGATTGCATAACTGACAGGGGATTTACATCCAGTAGGACAAGTTCCTATTGCTAGATTTCCCTTGTCCACAGAAATAGTCCCCGAGTAAAAATACTATTAGCAATAGCTCCCTTAAATACCTATAAAACAAGAAATATATGTAAACATGCACCTAAAAACCTAAATATGCAATGCAAATAGAAGACATTTATGAGAAATCCAATCCAAAAGATGATCAAACTCAACCTATTATCAAATATTAAGGGTAAACAATGAATCAGTTACTATTAGTCAATAATCATATTAGTCGAATTGGAAACAATGTTTTTAAGCCTTTTAACAAACAAAAAATGTTTCTGTAATTGTTCACTTGTATGTTGACCACAAAAGCAAACCGTAAAAATTGTAAGCAAATATAAAAAAAGATTTTTTTTGGCAAAGTATAAATTCAGTAGTGATCAAATATAGCAATTTTTCATGTGGAATTCCAATTTCCAAAAATGATTGTTTTACCAAAGCACAAAATACCGAGTGTAGTTTTTCGGATCTTCTCCGGTGGCGGACGTAGGTGTTGAATGAGAGGGGCAGTTGCTCCCTTTAAATTTTCAAAACTACTCTAATCCTTTAAGGATTTGCAATAATGCATCCCCTAAAATTTTCAAAAATAGCTTAATTTTGTAAAGATTTGTAATAATGCCCCAGATAAAATATATCTCTAGATCCGTCCCTGATCTTCTCTAACCATAACTTTGATTTAGAAATTATATGTGATGTGGTAGCATATGAGATTGTGAGGCTACCTCAAACTTGATTAGTATTGCTTCTTTTGTTCGGTCTTTACCACTTACAAGACATCTAAAGTGTAGAATTCTTTGGTTATTAGAACTTTGAATAATCAAACTCAATAACCAGTAGTAAAGAAATCTCATTTCTCAAACTGGTGTTGTTTTCTTGCCTTAGAAATCAAGATGTGAGTTTGAGAAGTCGTGGTTGGAAGAAGCATCATTGTTGTTCAAGAAGAAGGTCAAGCTATAAGATTATAATTGGCAAAGAAAAGAGATCAAGTGTTAAATTTTGAAAAACTGTTTAGTTTATTCGTTTTGAGTTTAATTTCGATTAAGCTTATGATTATTGTTAGTCTTCAAATGAAAATAAGATGTATCGTTTTGAGTTTAATTTCGATTAAGCTTATGATTAAGAATTTTTTTGCGTTTTTGTTAAATTAAACTGCGAAAGCGATTAAAACAATAAAGCAATAAAGACAGAGAGACGACACGAGATTTAACAAAATATCGGTTGGTTTTAAAATAATATAATTGCAAGAATTTTTATCTAGTAAACTAAGGTTCAAAAGAAAAACAAGGGAACTGATCTCAATATAAATTAATAAACAAAAAAAATCCAACCAAATTTTTGTTGGTTGGTAAATGTTTGTTTTTCAACCCGAATGAATCAAGCCCATCAAATTCAAACAAAAAATCGAGAAAACCAAAAAATATATATATATATATATATAGGCAATGTTCATTACTTTTTTGATTAATTATTAAGACATTCAGTTATTAATTTATTTTAAAATAATAAATTATAGAAAATTTGAATTTGAATTTTTAATTTAATTAATAAAAATGAAATCTAATGTTGTCCATAACATATAATTAAATAATAACTTATTAAATTATTATTTTTGCGCAGAATACTAATTTAACGTGGTGAATCATATATCTTAACGTCTATAATTATATAGTATTTCATTATATTTTCTGGGAAATTATAATAATTTTACCAGTGAAAATTTACTTAGATGAAAGAATATTGTTGACAAAAACTTACTAGATGTGATGACCAAAATGAAAATCAAGAATGGAAGCTTGAGAGAAGCGTTCTTCATTTTCAAATTTACTTTAGATTTTCTAACTACAAAATTTACTTTCAAGAATGAAAGTTTTCTATGTATTCTTAGCATCTAGCCATACATTTATAATGTTGCAAGTTCAGTCCGTTACTGGTACTAGATCAAGATTTGGAGAATTATTATTTTACCAAATATTAATTAAAGAGTAAACGATGAATCAAGAACTGTTAGTCAAACTTTGAAACAATATGTCTGTAACTGTTCATTTGTATTTTGAGTTTTTGACCAAAAGCGCAAACCATAAAATTGTAACGAAGCATGTAATGAGTTTTCAAATTCTTTTAACTGTTTAGCTTTAATGCTACAAATCTTTCTCAAGCATTAGTATTTTCAAGAGTAAAATTTTCATTTCTTCCATCATTTACTCATTCCACTATTTAAATTAAGATTTTTTTTGGAAAAATGCCCTATTTAAGTTTTGTAATTTGAAAAATATTTTTCTTTATTTCCTCAATTTTTATAAAACAAAAACTGATATATTTTTACTAAAATAACTTTAAAAGGCTGAATAATATTTTTTAGAAAATTAATTTTTAAATAAAATTAAATCGATAATGTTTTTGAAGATAAAACCATATTTTACTTTACGAAGAAAATAAAGATCTTATTTGACAAAATAAAGATTTTAATTGGAAAAAACTCTAAGAACATCTCTTAAACAATCCTTTGATTAATATATTAATACTATAAATTTTTATATTAATTTATTTTATTTCAATCAAATAATAATTCTCTTTATTTTCTCTATTTGTTTTAAAAAACAGATATGTTTTTACTAAAATAACCTCAAAAGGCTGAATAATAGTTTTTAGAGAAAAATAAATTTAAAAAATGATAATGTTTTTTGAAAATAAAAACATATTTTAAAATATAAATTATTAAAATTTATATTATTTTATTTTATTGGGTTAATTTCTAGAGAGTTATCTATTCGTAGATTTTAATATATAAACAGTAAAACATTTTTATCTCAAGAAAATTATAAAATTATATTAATAATTGTAATTATTTAAAATTCGTTTTTATTTATTAAAATATAAATGACTAATAAATAAAAGAAGGACAAAATTATCATATCATATAATAAAAATAGATTTTTTTTTTTTTAAAATACCATGTTTATGTTTAGATTTGAAAAATACACCTTTCATTTTTTTTTAAATCTATTTTTTATTTATATGATATGACATTTTTGTGCTCATTTGATTTACAAGTCATTTATATTTTTAATAAATATAAACGAATTTTCTAAATAACTAAAATTATTAATATAATTTTATAATTGTTTTGAGATAAAGATTTTTTATTGTTTATATATTAAAATCCACTTATAGATAAGACTCTCGAAATTAACCTGAAAAAATAAAGAATATAAATTTTATTAATTTATATTTTAAAATATGTTTTTATCTTCAAAAATAAATTATCATTTTTAATTGATTTTTCTCTAAAAATTATTATTCAGCCTTTAAAGGTTATTTTCGTACAACAATATCAGTTTTTTTTAAAATAGAGAAAATAAGGAGAAATATGATTTGATTCAAATAAATAAATTAATACATAAATTTATTAATATATTAATCAAGGAATGTTTTAAAATATTTTCTTAGAGTTTTTTTTCCAAATAAAATTTTTATTTTTCAAATAAGATCTTTATTTTCTGCTAAAGTAAAATATGGTTTTATCTTCAAAATACATTATCGATTTTATTTTATTTTAAATTTATTTATTTTTTTAATTATTTTTTAAATTTTGTTTTTCAGAATTTTAAGGTTGTTTTAGTAAAAAAATATCAAATTTTTTTTATAAAAATAGAGGATTTAAAGAAAAAGTATTTTTCAAATTACAAAACTTAAATAGGTCATTTTTCCAAAAAAATTCTTAAAAGAATGTTTGATATAAAGTAATGGACCTGACCAAATGAGATACTTGTGCATAAAGGCAAAAAGAAAATGACAAGAAACTTTTTTTTTGGTCGAACAATGACAAGAAACTTTAAAACGGATTTGTGCCTTCTCAACCTTCATCTACATTATTGGTGGCTTCACGTGCTTTATCTCAAAGCTAAGACGACCTTTGTCGCACACAATCTCTTCAACATTCGAAGAAATCACACAGAAGCCTATTTAGTTAAGTTAGAAGTGACCCTAAACTGTACTTTGTGACTATTTTGAACTTCAAACAAAGGCCTCTAAATCTCTTAGAGTCTTTGGCCTTCTGGATGATTTGGAAGCTTTGATCTTCTTAATGTCTTAACCAATATGGCAATATTTCACAATTTATAAAATATTAAACTTAAAATGAAGTGTTGATGACAAAGACAGAGCTATGACGCCGTTTTATATATCGTTGCTCCTTGCAACTCTCTCGATTTTTATATTGGGAGTATCACTTCGGTTTTTTAATTTTTTTAAAAATAAATTGTGTAAGATCATCGTATAATTGCATGTTTTAACAGCAAGTTTATAAAATTTACGAGTTGATCAAATTCTTCTTTTATGGAAACTACATGTGATGTGTGTAACATCTCAATCTTCAATTTCCTGGATTACTCCAAAATCGGACCGGATGATGCTACTTCTTGACTTAGATTTATTTGCATCCAAAGATTAGGAGGTGTGAGTAAATGGTTCGACGGTTTACCTAGTGAGAACAATCCCTTCTGTCAACCGGATTTTACATGCATACTAAACATATTATAACATGCACTCTTAAACACTTCTTAGGGCACAACCAACATTCAATCTAGCAACCTAACTCTTCTTACAACGCTTAATTAACAATGCTTCGCCTATCAGAATCTTATACACACATATGATCCTTAACGCAAGCTTCATGCATGCATGAGCTCATTCCCCATGCATGCCATCCACTATCCTTGGCCTCGGCCTCTTTTTCCGACTCGTAAGTCATTTTCCAGCCAGTACATATGGTATTCCTCGGTAGCATACTACGGACCGACACACAATCTGTAGCGTCCTTGGTGTTTTGCCCTAGCCTCCGACCCTTTCGCGCTACAGTTCTACAATTAATACTAACAAACAAATGCATGCAACTCTAGCTCTAGGCTGCCATGACTCCCCTCTATGGGAGCTAGGAGTCCCCTACCTCTTGTAGCTCTTTTCTCTTTCACTTTCAAGAATCTCATCTTGTATCAATGCAAGTCTAGCAACCTAGCATCATATGCATGAACTCCTAACATCCTAACTGCAATCAATCCTAATTCCATGTCTGAGCATCCACGTTACACTATGCTTACTATACATTAGAATCCACAAATCATAGTCCTCACCTTAGCCTTGCTTTCCTTTTGGGGAAATTTTCTTTTTTGGGAAACCTTCCCTTTTTGGACTTTCCCCTTCTAAATTTTCATCTTCTGGTATTTCATTTTCTGAACTTCCGTGTCTGAATTTTCCTTATATGAATCCTCCTTCCCCGGATCTAAATTAGAGTTTTTGGATCTAGGGTTTCTGAAACTAGGCCAAGCCGCCGTCGCCTTCAAACTCTAATTCAGGCCGGAGATTACATCAAAATTTGGATCGGCCAACGGATCTGGAAAGCTACATTTGGAGCTTTCTATTGATAGGTTTATCGTCTTCTAACTCCCTACGGTTTTCTAAAAAACTGCTCTTGAAGTTAGGCGGCGGTGGAATATGATCTGCAAAGATTAGCCCCGGTAGAATAGCCATAACTTTTCGACCAGAGCTCCGAATTGAGATCCTCTTGCGGCTATGAATAGATTATGATGTCGCTCATCTCTTTATGAAGTAAGGGACGAAAAGGAATCTGTTTGCTCCTCCGTTTTCCCTTTCTCCATGAACTGATTGGATCTGTCTTCTTCCCTTTCCTCTTCTTCTTCTCCTTCTCTTTCTCTTTCTCCTTCTCCTTCTTCTCTCAGCTGCTGATCTCTTTCTCTTTCTCCAGAGTGGCTGCTCTCTCTCTATAGATTTTAGGTTTAAGTTAAGAGTTTCTCAAATAAGGATTAACCTATGGTTTCTCTTTATATATGACTTCTAATTAGGTTATGGGCTTAGTGGCCTTTTGGGTTTTAGGAATTTTTTTGCCAAAATTTTACCGGACCGGGCCTGGAATGCCACAATATGATAGCATATGAGATTATGAGGCTATCTTAAACTTAATTATATGGCTTCATGTTCAGTGTTTACTACTTACTAAACTTCTATTGTTTAGAGTTCTTTGGTTATATAACTTTGAATAATCAAACTCAATTACCAGTAGTAAGAAATCCTATTTCTCAAACTTGTGTTGTTGTCTTGCCTTAGAAACATGTTTGGATCTTCTTTCATTTTAAAGATGGAAAAAAGTATTGTTGAACCCGAAACTGTTTTAGTAGAAGCTTTGAACTCATTGCTGCTTAGATTTGTTCCTCTACCTAACTTATTACATTTGCATATTAGGATCCTAAAGAATAGTAAATACAAAATTATTTTTGTGTTTATACATGTAGAAAACTCACTTCTGGCTAACAATTTTACAAATGTACATGTCCTCAATAATGCAGCTTGGAATTTATTGTTTAAACTACATAAACTATGTGGACATGTGACTTTTCTTATAGTAACTTAATCGTAAGAAAGGTATTTGCCATGCTTTGCTTTACTAGGTATTGTTGGGCAACTAGTTTGCTTATGGACAGGAAAATGTCGTTCTTTCAGCTTCTAGACTATGTTTGGTCTCTTTTATTTCGATCAAACATGAAACTAGTATATATTGTTAAAGAGTCTTTAGTTTGAATTGCTTCCTTATATTTTTGTTAAATATGTTTTTGTTCTATCCTATTAGAACTTAAATCAAACATTATGTTTTTGTTACATTCTCCTGCTGATTTTGTTTCAAATGACATAAAACCAAGTGATGGTAGTCAAAAGAATTTGAGCAACAAGTAGGTCATTCTCCATAAGATTATGCAGAGGTTGAAGATATTATCTAATAAGTTATAACGAGTTAGGGTGTTAAAACAAGATTAAACAAGTAGATTTGTTGATATCCCTCACATTAGACCTAAACAAAGGAATTATCAGAAAAGAGACACCACTCTAGGTTGGTCTGAGTAGATGAATATTGTTACATTGTGCTATTGTAAAAGCCACTAGAAATTAATAATAATGTGTAACAGTGTAAGTTAGGTATATATTTTGTTGTGTTTTACACAAAATTGTGACTACTGTTACTTTATTGTGCCGACGCCTTCGAGGTTTGAGTTCACTAATTACGATTAATTAAACGCTGAAACAAAATGATAATGTGTACTTCTTAACAAGACACGTTTCCTCACGTAAACGCAAACGCCTTTTTATGCTAGTCACTGTCTGTTCTCTCTGACTCTGGACAGACCCTTTCGGTACGTATTAGTTATTGTGTTTGGTTTGGTCTTTGCGATCTCATCTCTCAGATTTTTGTGTAAGTCCTTACAGTACGCAAATATACGACGATTATGTTGTTCCACGTGTCGTCATTTTAAATTGACCAGACACACATACAAATCTCCTTCTAGAAGTTTTGCTCAATTTGAGCTGTACTAATTTATGGCTCTGGCTGACTCGTGCCGCTTCATTATTTTGTGGATTTAACAGTTTATGATCCTGAGATAAGCAAACATCGTATTCGTACATATATCATCTACAGTAAAACTTCTATAAATTAATAATATTGGAATCGAAATATTTATTAATTTAAAAAATTATTAATTTATTGATAAATTAAAAATTATTAATTATTAGAGAAATTTACATAATTTTAAAATACAATTTATATTTAAAGTAAGAAATTGAAAATAATACTTTAATATTTTAAGTAGGAGTTGCATGTTAAAAAACAATTATCGTATATGTAAATTTTAATATTTTTTTGATGTAATTTGAAAAGATAATACCATATATTTTTAATGTAGTATAACAAAATTATAGATAGGTTAAAAATACAAATTTATGAATAAATAAATAACATTAGAGTCATAATTCACTAAATTATCTTATTACTTTATCGAATTATATTAAATATTATATTACTCTAATTCAGGATCGAAAAAAATTATTAATTTGAAAAAAGTTATTAATTTATAGAATATTAGTTTATAGAGGTTCTTTCTCAACCATAAATTTTGATCTTCTTTTTGTTTTCCCAGATGTGACAAAATCTGTTATTTATTTTTGGATGAATTGGTTCCGTACTTACATGCCGAGCTATCTGGTTTATTTGGCTTTTCTAAAAACAAATAAATATAAAAAGAGGTCCACATCTAAACAAAAAATTTTCCGGAAGAAATATTATAAGATCATGAACAAAATGTTCTAAAGTCATGAATGATTACTTACATGATACATATATATGTCAATTTGAATTTTGATTCGACATACATATATTTTATTTCCTTTGGTCACGTCTTCTACATCAATATGAATACTCAAATAATGTATTCTTTCACCTTTTGGCACGTCGCTCTCGTTTACTTTTTCTTTTCTTGCAACTGTTTACTTTCTTTTAAACTGCATAATCGTTGACAACAAAAAACTGCAATTATTATTATTTATTTTGATTAAATACTGCAATTATTATTATTTATTTTGATTAAATACTGCAATTATTTTTAGGTTGAGAAAAAAAACCAATGCAATTATGATAGTATGACATCACCGGAACCGAATATTTAATTGAAAGACGCCATAGTGGGAAGAAGATAATAGATAGACTCCAGATCTCTGTGTTATTAATCTTCTACAAAATAGATAAACGATAAATATATTAATTTTAAGTTTTAGAATGATTATATTTACGTAGAGCGATGAATATCCAACCTTATTTGTTTTTTTAGTTTGCATATTTTAAATCCTTTAAATATATATTAAAAATCCAAAAAATTTAAGATTTTATATTGAACTATAAAAAATAGTTTATTCTTGATTCAAAATTACAAATCGAATAAAAATAAATATGAGCCATATTTTAGCCAGGACTGGAACATAGTTTTTATTTTTATTTTTAAATATAGATATTATTAGTAAATGGACAGTCCAAAACGGAGTTTAAGAGTTCGTAACGTACAACAGATTCATAGGTACAAAAAAGATACGAAAATCGTCGGTTTGCTCTAATTTGGTGACTGGGATCAAATCTCGGCGGCTACCTGAGGATACAATCAGTACAAACGACGAATACAAAGCAGACTGCTTTACTGCACAGTAATTGGTTTCAAATTCCTCAACCAGAGTATTCGAATCTCGAATCCGAGCCAACCCCAGGAACTGGCCAACCCGCAACATGCCTCCCGAATAGACCCATCCTCCGATTAGCCGGCTTCCCATTGACGAGTCCCCTACCTAGCAACTCGCCAAACTCAAACCTAACACCCGACCTCCAAATCTGGCAACCAACAAACCTCTCTGAGACAAGCAACCTTCAATACGATTCAGATGAAAGCAAAATGCGGCAGCTAGAGAGGGGAGATGGCTCGGACAATCCCTCTGAAACTCTTATACGCGACTATGTTCCGTAGATCTACCGCTAATCTCTGAACTGACAACGAAAACCCACCAATCCGTCAGACAACTTCCAACACAAACTGCAGCGACCTCAAGGCAGATGAGTCGCAAGAAAAACTCCTCTGTGAACCTCCGGCGTCCTCTATCCCGGAGTAAACAACATCAGAGCATCTCTAACGCCGTGAAAGAGTCACAACTGCATCGCCTGGCAGATGTCCATGTTGAAAGTTAAACTTGATTTTGGATCAAGTTTAATTATTGGATCAATTATCCAATAATTATCATTTTGGGTTAACTCCAAATTCTAGAGTTTTCTCTAGAAATATCAGCACCTCCACCTCTTTTAAAAGTTCTAGAATCATCCACACACCTCTCCACCTTCTTAAAGATAAAAAATCTAGATATTTACATAGAATTATCTAGATAATTTGTAATAAAATAATCTAATATTAGAGAAGAATTATCTAGAGTTAGGATTAAAATATTTAAGATATTTTGTAATGTGGAGGCTATAAATACCTCATTCCCCTTTTCATTTGTAACTAACTTAAGTTAAGAAGTAAGTAATAAGAAAGAGTTGAAAACTATATCAAAGTCTTCCATTTCTCCATCATCATCTTAAAAGTTATTCTTCCAACAAAGTGGTAGCAGAGCTAGGAGATTCTCATAAAAATGGTGAATAGTGGTGTTCCCTTCCAAGTCCCGATGCTCACAAATAGCAACTACGACAATTGGAGTCTACGAATGATGGCTATCCTAGGAGCACATGACGTGTGGGAGATAGTCGAGAAAGGTTTCATTGAACCGGATAATTAAGGTGGTATATCTCAAGCCTAAAGAGATAGTTTGAGAGACTCAAGGAAGAGAGACAAGAAGGCTCTCTGTCTAATCTATCAAGGATTAGATGAAGATACATTCGAAAAGGTCGCGGAAGCTAAGTCAGCCAAAGAAGCATGGGAGAAGCTTCGAACATCCTACAAGGGTGTTGATCAAGTCAAGAAGGTATGCCTTCAAACTCTAAGGGGAGAATTTGAAGAATTGCAAATGAAGGAAGGTGAACTCGTCTCTGATTACTTCTCAAGAGTTTTGACCGTTACAAATAACTTAAGTAGAAATGGAGAGAAGTTAGATGATGTGAGAATCATGGAGAAGGTTCTTAGATCGTTGGATCCTAAATTTGAGCATATTGTCACCGTCATCGAAGAAACAAAAGATTTGGAGGCTATGACAATGGAGCAACTTCTTGGATCATTACAAGCTTATGAAGAAAAAAGGAAGAAAAAAAAAAGATATCGTCGAACAAGTTCTAAAAATGCGGATTGATCATATTAAAGAAGGAAATGGTCAAAGTTACCAAAGAAGAGGTGGTGGTCAAGTACGAGGACGAGGTCGTGGATATAGAAATGGATGAGGTTGGAGGCCACATGAAGGTAACACCAACCAAATAGGAGAAAGCTCATCAAGAGGCCATGAAAGAAGAAATCCAAAATCAAGGTACGATAAATCAAATGTTAAGTGCTACAATTGTGGGAATTTTGGACATTATGCTTCCGTATGTAAAGCTCCCAACAACAAAAAAGTCGAGGAGAAGGCCAACTACGTTGAAGAAAAAATCCAAGAAGAAGATATGTTATTGATGACTTATAAGAAAGATGAACGAGAAGATAAGCATAAGTGGTACCTTGATAGTGGTGCAAGTAATCACATGTGTGGGAGAAAAAGCATGTTCGTAGAGCTTGATGAATCGGTGAGAGGAAATGTGGCCTTAGGAGATGAATCAAAGATTAAGGTTAAAGGTAAAGGAAACATTCTCATCCGGTTAAAGAATAATCATCATCAATTTATCTCCAATGTTTACTATATTCCAACCATAAAGACCAACATCTTAAGTCTTGGATAACTCTTAGAGAAAGGTTATGATATTCGATTAAAGGATAATAGTCTTTCTATAAGAGACCAAAAAGACAATCTCATTACAAAGGTGCCGATGTCAAAAAATAGAATGTTTATCCTTAACATTCAAAATAACATCGCACAATGTCTCAAGATGTGCCATAAGACGGAGTCTTGGCTTTGGCATTTTAGATACGGACATCTCAACTTTGGAGGATTGGAGTTGCTTTCAAAGAAAGAAATGGTGAGAGGACTACCTTGCATCAACCATCCAAATCAAGTTTGTGAAGGGTGTTTACTTGGAAAATAATTCAAAATGAGTTTTCCAAAAGAGTTAAGCACAAGAGCTCAAAAGCCATTGGAGCTTATACACACAGATGTGTGTGGTCCTATCAAGCCAATATCACTCGGTAAAAGCAACTACTTCATTCTTTTTATCGATAAATTTTCAAGAAAAACATGGGTTTACTTTTTGAAAGAAAAATCAGAAGTATTTGAAAACTTCAAAAGGTTTAAAGCCCATGTTGAGAAGAAAAGTGGCCTTGTGATTAAAACTTTGAGATCCGACTGTGGAGGAGAGTTCACATCCAAAGAGTTTCAGAAATATTGTGAAGACAATGGCATTAGAAGACAACTAACAGTGCCAAGAACCCCTCAACAAAATGGAGTAGCGGAGAGGAAAAATAGAATAATTCTTGAGATGGCGAGAAGCATGCTCAAAACTAAGAGACTACCAAAGGAGTTATGGGCTGAAGCAGTTGCATGTGTGGCTTATCTATTAAATCGATCTCCAACAATAAGTGTCTCGGGAAAAACCCCACAAGAAGTTTGGAGCGGAAGAAAGCCCGGTGTTTCTCATTTAAGAGTTTTTAGAAGCATTGCTCATACTCATGTACCGGACGAGAAACGAAGCAAACTAGATGACAAAAGTGAGAAGTACATATTCATTGGTTATGATATTAACTCCAAAGGCTATAAGCTCTACAATCCGGACACAAAGAAGACAATCATAAGTCAAAATGTCATCTTTGAAGAAGAAAGAGAATGGGATTGGAGATCAAATGATGAAGACTATAACTTTTTTCCATATCTTGAAGAAGATGATCTGGAGCAACCAAGAGAGGAGCCTACTACACACCAATATCACCAATAAGTTCTCAAGGAGAAGAAAGTTCGAGCGAAAAGACTCCAAGCTTTAGAAGTTTACAAAAACTTTACGAAGTAACTGAAAGTCAAGAAAATCTTACTTTATTCTGCCTATTTGCGGAGTGTGAGCCCATGGACTTCCAAGAAGCTATGGAAAAGAAGATATGGAGAAATGCGATGGATGAAGATATCAAAGCTATAGAAAAGAATAATACATGGGAGTTAGCTTCACTTCCAAATGGGCACAAGGCAATCGGCGTGAAGTGGGTGTACAAAGCAAAGAAAAATTCTAAAATAGAAGTAGAGAGATACAAGGTAAGATTGGTGGCTAAAGGTCATAGTCAAAGAGCCGGAATTGACTACGATGAGGTATTCACTCCCGTTGCTCATCTAGAAACGGTTAGACTAATTATTTCATTGGCGGTTCAAAACAATTGGAGGATACATCAAATGGATGTCAAATCAGCCTTCTCAAATGGAGAACTTGAAGAAGAAGTTTACATTGAGAAACCACAAGGCTATATAATCAAGGGAGAAGAAAATAAAGTCTTAAGGTTGAAGAAGACACTTTATGGGTTAAAACAAACCCCTAGAGCTTAGAATATTCGAATTGACAAGTACTTTAAGGAAAAAAGTTTCATCAAGTGTCCATATGAACATGCACTCTATATCAAAATTAAAAATGGCGATATATTGATTGCATATTTGTATGTAGACGACTTAATATTCACGGGTAATAATCCAAGCATGTTCAAGGAGTTCAAGAAAGAGATGACAAAGGAGTTTGAGATGACGGATATTGGATTGATGTCTTACTACCTCATAATTGAAGTGAAACAAGAAGACAACGAAATCTTTATAACTCAAGAGTGTTATGCTAAGGAGCTACTTAAGAAATTCAAGATGGATGACACTAATCCAGTTAACACGCCGATGGAATGTGGAATCAAGTTGTCAAATAATGAAGAAGGAGAAAGAGTGGATCCGACACTATTTAAAAGTTTGGATCTTGATATCTTATATGCGGTTGGAGTTGTTAGTCATTACATGGAGCATCCAACAACAACTCATTTCAAGGCGGCAAAGAGGATTCTTCGCTATATCAAAGGTACCATAGACTTTGAAATGTACTATTCTACCTCTAACGACTGCAAGCTTATTGGATATAGCGATAACGATTGGGGTGGAGACGTAGATAACCGAAAGAGCACAAGTGGTTTCGTGTTCTACATTGGAGATACGGCTTTCACATGGATGTCAAAAAAGCAACAAATTGTTACTCTATCTACATGTGAAGCGGAATACGTAGCAGCCACTACATGTGTTTGCCATGCTATTTGGTTACGAAACTTGTTAAAGGAGTTAAGCTTGCCACAAGAAGAGCCAACTGAGATCTTTGTGGATAACAAGTCAGCAATAGCATTGGCGAAGAACCCAGTCTTTCATGATCGTAGTAAGCACATTGACACACGTTATCACTACATTAGAGAGTGTGTTAACAAGAAGGAGGTGCAATTGGAGTATGTGAAAACAAATGATCAAGTAGCCGATATCTTCACCAAGCCTCTTAAGCGCGTAGATTTTACCAAGATGAGGAGCTTGCTTGGAGTAGCAAAATCAAGTTTAAAAGGGGGTGTTGAAAGTTAAAATTGATTTTGGATCAAGTTTAATTATTAGATCCATTATCTAATAATTAATAATTATCATTTTGGGCTAAATCTAAATTTATAGAGTTTTCTCTAGAAATATCAACACCTCCACCTCCTTTAAAAGTTCTAGAATCATCCACACACCTCTTCACCTCCTTAAAGATAAAAATCTGAATATTTACATAGAATTATCTAGATAATTTATAATAAAATAATCTAATATTAGAGAAGAATTATCTAGAGTTAAGATTAAAATATTTGAGATATTTTGTAATGTGAAGGCTATAAATACCTCCTTCCCCTTCTCATTTGTAACTAACTTAAGTTAAGAAGTGAGTAATAAGAAAGAGTTGAAAACTATATCAAAGTCTTTCATTTCCTAAATTGTTCTCCTAAATACTTTAACACTTTCTCCATCATCATCTTAAAAGTTATTCTTCCAACAGTCCACATCTCGCCGCTGCCAGAGAAGGGAGCTTGCTCACCCTTGCTTCACTGTTGTATCTCTAGAGCCCGTAGTGAAGATCAAGACAAGCAGAAAAAGAAAAAAAACCTAGATCTAGAAAAGAGATTTCTTTGAGAGAAAAAAAGAGAACAGTATTTTTGGAACGATTGTCTAATTTGTAGAAAAATGGAGCATAGTTATCATATTAATCCCTAGGATTCATTAGAAATTCAGTTTTTTTGCTACTAAATGTTTTTAAGGGATAACTAAATGTATGATGTAATATTTTTCTTAAAACACTTAAGGAAAGTGGATCTCTAACTTAAATCCACGTATAAACTCCATAAGGGTGTATTGAACTAAGCATTTGGAGATATTTAAATAGTGTTTTAAGATTCAGACTGACCCAGTCGGTCATACCGGTTGATCCGGGATCCGGATGCTCTTCTAGTTCTGATATCATGCTAGAAACCAAAAAAATCCAGAAAATTCCGTTACTAGCCCGAGATTTGATGGGTTGATCGAACCAGCCAGATACCAATTTAAGAAAATCTAACAATTTTTTTGAGAATTTGATTTTAAAACTTTCTATTTCAAATAAAGGATTTGATTTTATGATTAAAATATAGGATTTATAGTATTTAAGAGAAAAAAATCAAGTCTCATCATCTCCTCTATTCATCCACTCCAGCTCGTAGTTTGTCTCCTCCTAGTTCAATTGTTTCTTTTGATTTCTCTGAATCTATATTTTCTAACCTCTTTTTTTGGTTTTATTTGTTTTACTTATAATTTCCTTTATTCTCTGTTTTTTAAACAATTAACTAAATTTGTAACCATCCACATTAGATATAGCACATAGAATTATTATTATTATTATTATTATTATTATTATTATTATTATTATTATTATTATTATTATTATTATTATTATTATTCTTATTATTATTATTATTATTATTATTATTAGATTCTTTTATGAGCATTATTACTTCATCTTCTTAGCAATTATTATTAATAAAATATTTTTATATCTTATTTTTGTATTGTTTTGTATCTATATATATATATATAATAATAATATATAAAATGTTTTTTATCCTATTGACCCGACAGTCGACCGGTGATTTGGTGACCCGGAAGATAATCCGGTTTTTTGTCCGGATCGGATATAAAAATATTGTATTTGAGTTAAAATGATAAATCATGGGTTATTAAAACATAAATTTTAAAATATCTATTAAAATCTAATACTATTAGATTAATAAAGTTAAAATATAAAATCAAATCTACTCTTATTAAAAACATTTTAAAAATTAGATTTGAAAAAGTTTCATGTGAAACTTCAGATAATTTTTTAGTTAAAAATACAAAGATCAAAAGCACATAGTTTTAGATAAAATTTCAGATAATTTAATATCAAAATTTTTAATTCACTAAAATTCAATCAAATTATCTCAAAACTCATTTTAAATCAAATCATGTTTCATCCAATACACCCCAATACAGCTCAATCGGATAGTCCACTCGATTAATTATTAATTTTTGATAAAATACTCCAATTATTCTTAGATTGAGAAAAAAAAAACAATGCAATTATGATAGTATGGCATAATCGGAATCGAATATTAAATTTGAAAGACGCCATAGTGGAGGAAAATAATAGATAGACTCCAAATCTCTGTGTTACGAATATTCTACGGAATACATAAACGATAAATATGTGTCTGACGTAATATTTTTTAAGTTCTAGTATCATAGAATGTGACTACATTTACGTAGAGTAATGAATAGCCAAAATTTTAATAACTTTATTTATTTCCATTTTTAGCGAATACTGAATTATAGTAGATATTTTATTCTAGAAACTCATAGTTATTCTCAAATTGAATAAAAACAGATACTATGAGATATATTTTGGCCACGTCTAATTAGTAGATGAATGGAGCAGAGTTACTCGATGTCAACTGTCATTAAGTTGAAAAAAATCAGCAAGTTTCAGACTAGCTCCCACATGTCAGAGATTTTGCGATTTCTTAATTATAATATTTCATTTATTTATTTATTTTTGATAAAAATATAATATAATTTTCAGTGGCCATATTCAATTATTCATCATAAATGGAATTTAGAACAACTGCTCAACGTCTTACTCTTATGATCTTATCTCATTTATGTCCCAACTATATTTCTTTAATGTTATATCTACATTTCAGTCCCAATGCTCAATGCGGTTCAAAACAAAGTTGACAATTTTTAATGGCGTGCAAAGAATAATCCAACATTTGTATAAACTCAGGCTAATTTTCATTTTACCGTTGTGCTGAGCATAATTCGTTTTTCAAACATGGCATTTATAATTATTTATTTGTAAACGGAGAAAAATTATTGTATACAGAATATTTGTAATTATAGCAAGTGTGCTCGCAAATCGTCTTTTGGAAATATTACATAAGAAATAAAAATGACAATACTAACATACATGTCTATGTTGATGAGTTTTTTCTTGTACAGTGATAATAATTTTTATTCATAAAATTTTGTTTTCTCTGGTGTCATCTTTTTCAATTAAAGGATTCATTGCGTATAGTATGCGTTCAAGTTAATTTTTGTATTCAGTTTCTCAGTGTACATCCAGAAGATTATGTTAAACTAAATAAAACTATAAAATATTGATTATGTAACTAAGTAATAGTTATCTAGTGATTGAAAACTCGTTCTTCAAATTTTATCAAAAAAAAAAGAAAAACACGTTCTAATTTGAGAGATTCTCTACGTTACTTTAGTCATAGTTGATTATTATAAATGTTTTAAATTTATAAGCTTCAAAAATTAGTCTTGTCTTTCATTCAGAATTTTTATGAATCGTAGAGTTTTGTAAAGGTTAATGGAATGGGACAACTCGATATTTAATTATAAAAATAATAAGAGTTTTACACATATAGTTCGGATGATTGAATTCCAAACGACCCAAGCGGCACGCCATACATGTTAATTACCCATTCCACCTCCATAAGTTTAGGATCTCTTAATAAAACTAAATTGTTGTTTTTCTATTTTATTTTTAACAAATGTTTCTTGTTTCAAACCATTATTATATTTAATGGTAGAAAAATCATCGAGACTATTCAACTCATATTTTTTTTTTTTTTGTATATACGATTTGAGAATTTTGATTGCCAAAAACGTAAGCTTACAATTTAGCTTCCAGAACCAAACGGAATGAGATGACCGTTGTTGACCCAGACTTATCTTATTTTTACCTGAAAATTAATTCTAAAATTAGATATTCTTTTTAATAATATATTGCAAAACTCATGCAATGTATTACAATAATTTTTATTAGTGTCATCGTTATGCTATAATATTTGTATGCGAGTTATAGACAACACAAAAGTTTCTTACCGCAATAATCACAAATTATCAGTAATCCAAATTGCAAAGACTTTTTTAGAAATTTGAGGAGTTAACGCGAGAGAGATAAACTTTTGCTTACCAAAATTTATAATTCAAACCGAATAACAAAAAAAAAAAAAAAAAAAAAAAGAGTAAACCAATGATCTTCTATAAATTAATTAGACGAGGGTCCTAAAGTGAAGAAAGACAAAAACATTGATGACCAATCACTGACCTCCGGTCAATCCACACTATAATTTTATTTGTTTCCTGACTTTATAAATTAGAATTGTAAACCTTTTTTTAGTTCCTTTTGATGATTAGTAGTTAAAAAGAATTTTCTTTTCTTGACTAATTCCCGATCTTTTCGGACGTGTAGTCTTTATCGGGCTCAAATCAGCATGTGATAATACTTCATTTAAAAGCGTAAAATATATTCTGCAAGTACACAATAGTGCTTTAGTGGTCGTATGCATGATGCCAATTTACTGGAAATCAATTAACAAAAGGAAAATAAAAATAAAAGAACAACTAAGTTAAGACCGGCGACTAGTTAAGTTTGCTTGAGTTTCTTTTATGAACAACAGTGAAGCTTAAGCCTTATGGTTTTTCCGGATCAATTAGGTTAATTTCCCCTTATTATCTTGAGGTTCTAAGGAGGAATGATAATCTCTACCTTAATTAGATTACTCGATATCTCACATGCATTAAATTTAGCTATGATTACTTATACGAATATTCTGATAGCTGCAATCTCGATTAACGAATAATATTGTGTTAATGCATATTTAGGTAACGTTGCTCAAAAGTTGTGGCTGCTGTATGAGATCTTTCAATCTTTGTAAGTTGTAATACTATTACTTTTCAACAAAGTAGACAACATAACTCCAATTTGACAAATAAAAACAATGTAACTCGTTTCTTGAACTTTTCAAAAAGTTAAAAATAGTTAGATGTCTGTTTGCTTTGAGTTTTTTTTTATAATAATGCCATCGATGATCGACGTAGACGTGTAACCAACCACCAAGTTTTTGTATTCAAGATTTTGATTATATATATATTAAAGTTCGACTTCTCGCAAGTTAGATGAATATTTTAACTTGAGAAAACGGAAAAAAAAGATGAACAGCATAACCTTGAGCGCAATTTCATGAACACACATATAATAAGCTGACGTGCCGTTGTAAAAGTGATTGAGTGTTATAGTCAAATTCTAGTTTTGGTCCATCAGATTTATATCTGATGAGATTTAAGATAGTTTATACTTTTTTATTCCGAATAGGATTTACTTTTTATCTTTTGTATTGATTCTTATATAAAGATTTTATTGGAACCTCATTATCAATAATATAACACACGAAATTTCCCCATAATTTTCTCTAGTTTACAACATGTTATCAGCACGATAGTCTCTAAAACCCTAGCTAGCAGCCACCGCATCTAAAACCCTAATCTCGCTGCCGATCACAAAACAACCGGATCAAAGCAAAGCAAAGAAGATCTTTTGAAACGAGTCAATCTTACTTCACTCTGAGATTTGGTTCCCCCAATACATGGTAACGGGGTTGTGAAAAGATTGATTGAGTGTATTTCTTGAGGAAGATATCTGGTTTGTGATTTCCACTTCAAACCGAATCTCTAAGATAAGTTCTAAAACTCTAGAACATATATAACCATGAAATCGATAAACCCTAATTAAATTAGGAAATCTCCAAAATCCTAAAAGATGATCTATATTCGGATATATGTTCTGATGCTCGGTTGTTCCGGCTAACCGGAAGTCATGTGTTCGGATGTATGATCCGGTTGTTCCGATAAAAACCCTAATTATATAGCATGTTTGGTTTTTCATGGTCAATATTAATTGTATGATTGTTGGAGTGTCGCATGACACAGATATTCTTGTGTGATTAATTATTGTTTGTTTGTTGATATTCACGATGAGGTTATGAATTTGGTTAAATAATTATGAAACTCTAATTAATATGGAAATTGAACATATATGTATAAACCCTAATTGATCCGCATATGATTGTTTGTTTGATTGATGATTATGTTGCATGATTAAAATTGATCGATAATAATTGCCACAAATTTTATTAAAATCTGACAAGCATATATATTTAGAACTCGCATGCTAAATCCGATTATCACATGAAAATTATTTTGTTTTGTTAATAGATTGATAAATTTGATTGCATGATTAATAATCATAAATTAAAATCCGATCAAAGCACATAGATATGTTAAGATCTTGCATGAAAATTCGATCATATAATTTTGCTAGATTATTATCGCATGAATTTATTTTACATAACCTTGCTATTTTGTTAAATCGGTTGCATGATAATAATTGCCACAAATTAAAATCTGATCAATATATAAATATTTAAGCTGCATGAGAACCTTGCATGATAATTTGAACTTGTATTTTGAGCATGCTAGGTTGCTAGAATATTATCACGTAAATTGTTTTACACCATGCATGAATATTAAAATTTTGTGATACTTAAGAGAATATGATACATAAGTTCAGATGTCGAATATCCAAAACTTGGAATTTGTTGCCCTTACTCTCTCGGGAGATAACTATCTACAATGGGCATTGGATATTAAGATCACTCTAAAGTCTAAAGGACTTAGCGAATGTATCGTTGAGAATAATAATGAGAATGAAAGAAATCGATACATGGCAATTATGATAATTCGCCATCATCTTGCTGAGAGTCTCAAAGATCAATACTTGACAATTGAAAATTCTCTTGACCTTTGGAACGAGTTGAAAACAAGATATGATCACCATAGAACGGTGATGTTACCAAAGGCAATGTATGAATGGAGGAATCTAAGGTTTCAGGATTTTAAATCTGTGGATGAGTATAACTCGGCCCTATTTAAGATTGTCTCTAAATTAAAGTTGTGTGGTGAGAAAATAACTGAAGAAGAGATGCTTGAAAAGACATTCTCTACATTCCACACAACAATATCGTGGAAAGGGCTTCGAGACATATGCAAGTTTGATCTCTTGTTTATGGCTAGCTGAGCAAAAAAATGAGTTATTGATGAGAAATAGTGAAATGAGACCTCCCAGATCAACCTCACTCCTTGAAGCCTTTACGGCCGCTGAAGAAAAGAAAGAAACAAACCATGTCCATAAAGAGTTTAATGGCCGAGGTAGAGGCCAAGGCCGTGGACGTGGAAGATGGCAAGGAGGACGTGGCCTCAGCTACAGTCCCAATGGCCGAGGACAAGGCAGAGGCCGAGGGTATCAACCCAACTTTAATCAAGGCCGTGGAAGAGACCGTGGCAATTTTTCTCAGCCACAAAACTCGGCCAACAAGCATGGATGCCATCGGTGTGGAATGGGGAATCATCGGGCCAAAACATGTAGAACTCCTAAGTATTTGATTGACCTCTATCAATAGAGTATTAAAGGGAAGAATCCGGAAGCAAATTTGGTCCATCAAGATCATGAAAATGATTTTGATCATGAGCAAGATGATCTAATGTAATATGGGACTTCAGATTGTCTAAAAGAATAAAGTTGATCTCGACAATTAGATTCTATGTTTGATTTTGGTGTTTTTATTTGCTTGGATTTATGTTCTTGAATTTATTTGTTATTGCTATTATTTTGGATTTATTTGATTTAATGAAAGGATATTGTTTTAAGTCTCTAAAATATGATTATTGATTTTGAAAAATAAGTGATGACAAGGATATTTTCGTGGTGGATAGTGGATCAAGCCACACGATTCTAAGAGACAAAAGATATTTCATAAATCTCACACTCAAAAGTACCAATATATGTACCATAGCGGGTATGGCTAATTTAATAGAAGGTTATGGTCAAGTAAATATATTATTACCTAAGGGTACACATCTAGAAATAAGTGATGCACTATACTCACCGAGCTCAAAGAGGAGCCTATTGAACTCGTCAATGGCCATAAGAAAATCCTACAAACCGTACTTGCCATATCTACAGGCCTTTATTGTGCTAAGATAAATATGATAGAAGCAAATGCCACGGTAAACAAAGTGTTTTCCGAAAATTTCACTCTATGGCATAACCGGCTTGGCCATCCCGGTTCTAACATGATGCGAAAATTGTTATTAAATATAAATGGGCACACATTGAAAGAAAGAAGAGTTATCCCAAAGAATCTCACGTGTGAAGCATGTTCACTAGGGAAACTCATAGTAGTGCCATCACCAAGAAAAGTGAATAAGGAAACATTGAATTTTCTGGAAAGAATACAAGGTGACATCTGTGGACCAATTCACCCACCTTGTGGGATGTTTAGATATTTTATGGTACTTATTGATGCATCCACGAGATGGTCACACATATGTCTATTATCAACTCGAAATTTGGCATTTGCGAGATTACTTGCTCAAATAATTCGTCTAAGAGCACACTTTCCAGATTTTCCTTTAAAGACTATACGTCTAGATAATACTGGTGAATTCACGTCTCAAGCGTTTAATGATTATTGTACGTCCATGGGGTAAGTGTAGAACATTTTGTGGCACATGTACATACACAAAACGGATTGGCCGAATCATTTATCAAATGCATTTAACTAATTACGAGGCCATTACTAATGAGATCAAAACTCCCGGTTACAGCTTGGGGACATGCAGTTTTACATGCAGCTGAACTA
This sequence comes from Cardamine occulta, assembly GCA_028015245.1. NCBI lineage: Eukaryota > Viridiplantae > Streptophyta > Magnoliopsida > Brassicales > Brassicaceae > Cardamine > Cardamine occulta. Next base: position 10,669,445 of record CM051372.1, on the reverse strand, counting down.
ATTCGCATCAGGCCATCTAGTGAACACAAATATTCCCCATCACAATTGCTAACGGGTCATGAGCCAGACATATCCCATCTTAAGACATTTGGATGTGTCATATATGTACCAATTACTCCATCACATAGAAGTAAGATGGGACCTCAAAGGAGGATGGGGATATATGTTGGATATGATTCTCCCACCATAGTTAAGTACCTTGAGCCAACCACGGGTGATATATTTAAGGCCAGGTATGCGGATTGTCACTTTGACGAATCCAACTATCCAACATTAGGAGGAGATAATAACAGACTGGTAAAGGAAATTACATGGAATCAAACATCCTTAATATGGGAAGATCCTCGGACTAAAGAATGTGAAATAGAAGTCCAAAAGATTATACATTTACAAAAAATAGCTAATCAATTGTCAGATTCCTTTGCTGACCCGAAGAGAGTAACAAAGTCATATATACCAGCTGTTAATGCACCAATAAGAATTGATGTCCAAGAGGGACACAATCAAGTTGCTACAAAATCTAAAGCGCGCTTAAAGAGAGGTATACCATTAGGTTTCAAGGATAAGAACACTCGAAAATCAAAGAAATGTGCAATGGGAAAATCCGAGGTTATTGGAACCCTAGACATGAATGAACCAAAGGAGCCAAACATTGATATTCGAGACACCGAGCTTCAAGGTCTTGAAGTTTTTGACAATAATGAGATCTCAATAAATTATGTCATGTCTAGAAAATAATGGAATAGAAAGAATGTCGACATTGATAAAATATTTGTATACAAGGTAGCACTTGACATTATGGATATAAGCTAGGATCTAGAACCCACGTCAATATTAGAGTGCACTCAGAGAAAAGATTGGATTAAATGGAAAGAAGCTATAAACGTAGAGTTAAATTCATTAAGGAAGAGGAATGTATTTGGTCCTATAATCCGGACACCTCTTGATATTAAACCAGTTGGACACAAATGGGTCTTTGTGAGGAAAAGGAATGAAAATAATGAAATCGTGAGACATAAAGCACGGCTTGTTGCACAAAGATTCATGCAAAGACCAGGAATAGATTATGAGGAGACATACTCCCATGTGGTGGATGCTACAACATTTAGATTCCTAATAAGTCTGGCCATAAGAGAAAATTTGGATATGCGGTTAATGGATGTTGTAACTGCATACTTATATGGTCCACTGGATAATGAAATATATATGAAAGTCCCAGAGGGAATTGAGCTCAAAGATAAAGAAAGTTCTCAAGAACAACATTGTATAAAGTTGAATAGGAGTCTTTATAGATTGAAACAATCAGGTCGAATGTGGTATAATAGACTAAGTGAATATCTAGTCAAAGAGGGCTATAAGAACAACCCCATAAATCCGTGTGTATTCATAAAGAAATTTGATAAGGGGTTTGTAATCATCGCGGTGTATGTAGGCGACCTGAATATCCTAGGAACCTCTGAGAAAATTTCTCAAACAGTCAAATATCTAAAGAAATAATTCGAGATGAAAGATTTAGGAAAAACAAGATTTTGTTTGGGGTTACAACTTGAGTACATGAATAATGGAATCCTTATGCATCAAACGGCATATACAGAGAAAGTACTCAAGAGATTTAACATGGACCAATCTCACCCATTGTAGCCCCATGGTTGTGAGATCCCTTGACTTGGATAAATATCCATTCGGTCCAAAGAAGGATGATGAAGATGTTCTTGGTCCCGAAGTGCCATATCTAAGTGCCATAGGAGCTTTGATGTATTTGGCGAGCCACACTAGGCCAGATATATGTTTTGCCATGAATTTATTATCAAGATTTAGCTCATGTCCGACCCAAAGGCACTGGAACGGGATTAAACATATACTTCGTTATCTACAAGGAACGAAAGATTTAAGATTATTTTATACTAACCATAACAAAGATGGTTTGATTGGTTTTGCGGATACAGGTTACCTCTCGGATCCACACAATGCTAAATCCCAAACGGGATATGTTTTTACTCACGGTGGTACGGCTATATCTTGGCGATCCATAAGCAAACTCTTGTTGTTACATCGTCCAACCATGCAGAAATCTTGGCGATTCATGAAGCTAGCCGTGAATGTGTTTGGTTAAGATCAATGACTCAACATATTAAAGTGGATTGTGGAATGACCGAATGAAAGGAGGAACCAACCATATTGTATGAGGATAATGCAGCATGCATAGCACAACTCAAAGATGGATATATTAAGGGAGACAGGACGAAACATATTTTGCCAAAATTCTTCTTCACGCATGATCTACAAAAGGATGTAGAAGTCCAAGTTCAACAAGTTCGTTCAAGTGAGAATTCAGCAGATTTATTTACAAAGTCTCTACCAACCTCGACATTCAAGAAGCTAATACATCATATTGGAATGCGAAGATTGAAAGACATTCAGTGATATTCGGAACAGGGGGAGTAATGCGTGTTGTACTCTTTTTCCTTATCTCGGTTTTGTCCCAACTGGGTTTTCCGAGAAAAGTTTTAATGAGGCAACATCCAAAGCGTATTACGAGCTCTTAGAGTTATGACATCCAAGAGGGAGTGTTATAAATCATTGTGGATTGTCAAACTCTAGTTCTGGACCATCAGGCCCATATCCGATGAGACTTAAGACGGTTTATACTTTTCTTATTCCGAATAGGATTTACCTTTTATTTTTTGTATTGATTCCTATATAAAGGTTCTATTGGAACCTCATTATCAATAATACAACACACGAAATTCCCCCATAATTCTCTTTAATTTACAACATTGAGATTAATTTTTTGTTCGTTCATCCAAATATAGCGAATCTAAAAGTAATCTTTATATGTCGTAAGAGGAAAACATGCGGAAAAATAATCTCAAAATATCTTCATTTCACTTAAAAAAACCCTAACAATTTAAAAAAAATAGCCCTAACACTTAAAAAAAATAGGCATGCACGCGTGTGTGTGTGATTTTGCATAATAGGCATCTATTTCTATTAATAATTTAGTTGATTTTTCTTAAAGATTTTTACATAAATTTGGATAGATCTAGAAGTTTATAGATTATATCAAATCCTAATCTTTTCGTGATAAGAAAGAATATTCACAGAATATTCTATTTTTACTGATCGATGAAACTAAATTTTGGAGAGCTTATCTCTTCTTTGGGGATCAAACAACTCTTCCATATAAATTAAAGTCTCGCCTCCTCTCAAAATCATCCAAAAAACAAAAATCATAAACTTCTACCAATCTTCTTCTTCTACTTTCTTAAAAGTAAGTCTCTTTTCTTCAGGTTTTTATACGAAAGGTAAAATATTTTCATATGTAATATATACGAACATATTCTCTAAATTCTCTTTTACAGACGGAGTACCACTATTATTTTTGTTTTTATTACTATTGTTGAATTTTTTTTTGTCAACTTAACTTCACGTGCATGCACGCTCCTAGCTACATTAACATAACCAAAAAAAAAAAACACCACTGTCTCTGCTGACGTGTGAATCGAGAGGCTAACTTCAATATAAATATGTAAATAATCTCTCTGTCCTTCTACGGTTCCCTAGGCAAAGAGAAACAGAGAGAAACAGAGAAATGGAGAACGGCAAATGCAACGGAGGCACGACGGTGAAGTTACCGGAGATCAAGTTCACCAAGCTTTTCATCAACGGCCAATTCCTCGATGCTACTTCAGGTTTTTATGTTTTTTTTTAATTCACTTCTTAATTACTTAATTTCTTAACTTCAAACGTTGACCTTAACATAAGCAGAAAAAGATTTGTCCAAAATCAAATCATTCCTTTTTCTGATTTTGGCTTTCATATCCATATCATTATTACCTCAAATCCGTTTATATATATCCCAAGCATAATATATAATAAATAAATAAAATCGGGAAGTTCTGTGAATAGTACAATGTAATGGATGAGTATTGAGTGGTAGGAAAATGAAAATTATCAAAGATTCTTTATATATATATATATATATATCTTTTATTAAAAAAAAAAAGTTATCATCCTGACTAGAAAAAACATGTTCTACTATTAAAAACGAGTTCTTGTTGGTCCACCCTGCCATTTTTTTCCCCTTATCAACCACAAAAATTCATAAATGTCCTCTCTTTTTTCTAATTTTATCTCCTCTTTTAAACATTCGGAATGATTAAGCTAATGTTTTGATTTTGGTTTAATTTGGTTGAAAATTTTTAAGGGAAGACATTTGAAACAATAGACCCACGGAATGGAGAAGTGATCGCTCAAATAGCTGAAGGAGACAAAGAAGACGTTGACTTAGCCGTGAACGCAGCTCGTCAAGCCTTCGACCATGGCCCTTGGCCTCGCATGACCGGCTTCGTATGTTTCCTTTTTTTTTCCTCGTGTTTTTTTTTATTGCACCTACTCGTTTTATTTTATTAACAAATTATTGGTAACTTTGATTATAACAAATTAACAAGAACTTTATTGATATTTTGCTGTTGATTGATGTGGTCCCTTGGGTCATATTTCATTATATTGATATTTATTAGTAGGGTCTTGTTTTGAGTGAAGCTTATTAGTTTCTTACTGATTTGATACGCAATATGTTAATTGTCATGTTATTAACTTAGGGAGAGAATACGGGAGAGGTTTGACTTATTTTGTGGGCGGTGTCACTCACTATCATATAATTAAGAAAAAGTTTTTACCATATTAAATTATTAATGCTATAACATATTCATAACTGTAGTTAAGTTTCACCTTATTTCTAATAAATTATTTTTTTTTTATTTGGTTGTTTTTAAGTTATAATATGTTTCATGATGGAATTATAAATGCTAACGGAAAAACTAGATATTTCCGAGAAATATAATCCAAGAAAGGAAACAAAGCCTCAAGGAAACTACATTACACCTTTTTATTTTTATTGACGTGACTTTTTTTTGTTTGACTATTCTTTTTTGCTTTTTAATTTGATGATATTTGTATTAATAATAGTAGTATACTATTCCACTCTAACAAGTTTTTGTGGATTTATTTATTTAATCCAATCAGGAAAGGGCCAGGATTATAAACAAATTCACAGACCTAATTGAGCAAAACATCGAAGAATTGGCTAAACTTGATGCACTTGACGGAGGAAAATTGTTCCAATTGGGGAAATTGGCGGACATTCCGGCCGCAGCTGGTCATTTCCGGTACTATGCGGGTGCCGCCGATAAAATCCACGGCGAAACTCTTAAAATGACACGTCCGAATCTGTTTGGATACACACTTAAAGAACCTATTGGAGTGGTTGGTCACATCATCCCTTGGAATTTCCCAAGCATTATGTTTGCCATGAAAGTGGCTCCTGCTTTGGCTGCTGGTTGCACCATGGTGGTCAAGCCAGCTGAACAAACTCCACTCTCTGCTTTGTTCTATGCCCATCTCTCAAAAGAAGTAAGTCCATATATTTCAAGCTTTAACTTGTTAACATTTGCTCAAAAAAAAAAAAAAAAAAAAAACTTGTTAACATTTGATATAGATTAAAAAAATAGACCTCAATTTTATAGAAAAAAAAAATACCTCAATTGTTTTAAATAAATTAATGCATGTGTTTGCTTTTGAGTTTATTTACATGAAATTATATATATATATATATATATATATTTAAAGTTATGAATTAGAACAGAAAAATAATTCAGAAAATATTTTTGTGTATTTTAAGCTTTCTTTGTTTATATATCAATCTCTCGAATGATATATGAAATTTTCTTAAAAGACTATGGATTTAAATGAAACTACAATTTATATACGCAACTGCAAGCTAACAATGAAAGTTGAACACACTAAAAGTTGTGTGTTTCGTTTATATGAAAACATGTAATAGAAACTTAAACGTAACAAAGAAATAAAAACCTAACAATCTAAAAACATTTTTGTGAGAAAACAGGCGGGAATTCCTGATGGCGTGATCAACGTGGTCACTGGTTTTGGATCAACTGCTGGAGCTGCCGTAGCTTCTCATATGGACATAGACAAAGTAAATACTATCCTCTTTATCATCTTATGAGTTGTAAGAACGTGTTTTGTTATGTGAAATCATGAACATTCTATGTGTTCTTGTGATCAGGTTAGTTTCACAGGATCAACAGATGTTGGAAGGAAGATAATGCAAGCTTCAGCCACAAGTAATCTCAAGAAAGTTTCTCTCGAATTAGGCGGAAAATCGCCTCTTCTCATATTCGATGATGCTGATGTTAACAAAGCGGCTGATCTCGCGCTCCTTGGTTGCTTCTACAACAAGGTATCATTAGTGACCATTACAATACTGATCAATGTTTTAACAATATAGTGATTATTGATGTGTAAAATATATGTTTTTTGGTTTATCTTGAAGGGTGAAATTTGTGTGGCGAGCTCTCGTGTGTTTGTCCAAGAAGGTATATATGATAAGGTTGTGGAGAAGTTAGTGGAGAAAGTTAAAGATTGGACCGTTGGTGACCCTTTTGATCCCACTTCTCGACAAGGACCTCAAGTAAAGGAGACTAATTAATTATGATTGATCTTGATGATTTTAAGTAGATTTACATATGGTTAATTATTTGGGTTTTCTTTAGGTGGATAAAAAACAATTTGAGAAGATTCTATCTTACATTGAACACGGCAAAAACGAAGGAGCGACTTTATTAACTGGAGGGAAAGCTATTGGAGAGAAAGGATATTTCGTCGAACCAACGATATTCGCAGATGTCACAGTAAGTCACACATTTTTCTTAGGTAGATAGTCAAATTTTTGTAGTACTTAGTAGCAAAAATGACATGGTGGCAAAATCGTAAGATTCTGAATATTTTGTTTGCGATTTTATAGTCGGATAAATGTGATATTATATAAAATAGTGTGTCATAGAACAAAGTTACCTTTAAAACATGTCCGAAAAATGCTATATATAAATTCGAACTTCGAACCTAAATTCTAATCTTCGTGGATTTGAAATCAGCTTTTACTTTATTTCTTTTGGGAATACCTTTTCTTCTAAAACCGTTGTGTTTTTGATAGATAGGAGTATCAAATACATATACTCTGTTATAACTGTTGTTTATTTTTGTTGATTACAGGAAGATATGAAAATATACCAAGAAGAAATCTTTGGACCAGTCATGTCTTTGAAGAAATTCAAGTAAAAACCTTCAAAACCATTAAAAATCTCTCATCTCAATCTCTTTTGCCACATTCTATAATTCCTAAATCTTTTAAATTTTGCTTTCACAGGACTGTAGAGGAAGGGATCAAATGCGCAAACAATACTAAATACGGACTTGCAGCAGGAATAGTGAGCCAAAACATAGACTTGATCAACACGGTTTCAAGATCTATCAAAGCTGGAGTCATTTGGGTTAATTGTTACTTTGCCTTTGATCTTGACTCACCTTATGGTGGCTTCAAGATGAGTGGGAATTGTCGTGAAAGTGGCATGGACGCTCTTGACAGCTATCTACAAGTCAAATCCATCTCTATGCCTCTTCACAATTCTCCTTGGATGTAAAACTTGTTCATAAACAAATACAAAATCAAACTTAAATCAACAATAAAAAAGATAAAAAAAAAGCACTCCGAGAAAGCTGTGTGTATTTGTTTACTTCTTCAACACGTCTGTTTTTTTTCTTTTTGGTCAAACTTTTGTTTTCTTCGATTTGAGTTTTTTTTTTTTAAGGGCTTTATACTCTTTCTACCTACATTTTTAAAAAAATTCGTGGATTTATCACTTGCAATTTGGTACTAATAATATGTTTGATTTGTAAAAAAATTTTCTACTACAAAACTTATCGATCAACATCAAGTAAAAAACTTCTCTGCAAATGACTATTTTATAATTTATACTACCTATGTTCCGGAAAATTTTATAATTTATAACATATTTTTGGTTTTTACGTATTTTTTATTATGTATGAATGTTTCAGAAAGAAATAATTAAATATTATTGTTTTAGAGTTACATAAAATTATTAATTACAAAAAATAAGATAATTATAATCAATTTTTAATATGTTTTCTTAATATAGATTAAAATTTAAAAAATATGATTAATTAAAAACAGAGGGAATTATATAACTTTTTTTGGTAAACTATGTTAAATTTCAATGTTTAGTTAAAGCAAATGAAGATTTATCAACCTTAAGTATAAGATGTTGATGAACAGCTTTTATTATAAGAAACTTAGATAGATCAAATCGTACTCATTAACATAAACAAATATATTCGAACCAACTAGTTATATTAAAAATACACGCATAAATGTTTTTTTAATTTTTACAATCATTAACGAGAATACAAAAAAAAAATACACAACGTAGTTTTAAAATCATTTTCCAATTTTGCCCCTGAGTTTAACACCTAGAACCTTCTCCATCTTAGCTAACACAGCTTGGTTAGGAACAGCTTTACCATTTTCATATTCCTGAACTACTTGAATACGCTCATTGATCTGTTTCGCTAGATCCGCTTGTGACATCTTCTTCTCCAATCTCGCCTTCTGTATCGTTAACCTCACCTCCGCCTTCACACGATCCATCGCCGCAGGCTCTGTTTCTTCCTCAAGCTTCTTCGTGTTTATAACCGGAACCGCCGTCGATTTTCCCTTTTTGTTCGAACCGGCGTCGAATTTCTTAACCGTTTGAACCGCGATGCCGTTTCTAATCGCTGCGTTAACCGCTTTTGGATCGCGTAGGTCTTGACTCTTTGGCTTGGATTTGTGTAGCACTACTGGCTCCCAGTCTTGTGTCACTGCTCCTGGGTATCTGCTCGGCATCGTCGATGATTGTGAGAAAGAACAAATGCAGAAATTGATAATATCTGAGTTTTTGAAATGAGAACGATGAACACGATGATGATGATGATGAGAGGAAGAGAGGGTTTTGAGATTTATATACGATGATCAGTTTCTGGAGAATTCGATCATTTTTTTTTTCTCTCGAACGTTCTTAAACTGGTATGACGTGTCCTCTTCTTACTTGGCGTTAATCGTAAGACGTGGCTCTATTAAAACTTTTATATAGCTTGGCGTTAATTGTCTGATGTGGCGCTAAGAAAAATTGACTTGGGCAAATTATTCGACCCGACTCAAAATATGCTTTTTGCTGCAAATAACCCGACCAATTCATATTTTTATAATTTCGGTTTTTGGTTTAAGTTCAGGTATTACTCTAATAACCGGAATAATGCAAACCACCCGAATCAAAATTTACAGTATAGAGAATACTAGACAATTCCGATTTTTAAATTTCGACCATTTACATTTGAGTGCTTAACCAATTTTCATGGAAATTGAATCCAAACTTACAAAATTAATCAATTTTTTTATCGAAATTGAACTAAATTTAAACAAAACAAAATCGTGATTTTATAGAATTAATCTAATTAACCAAATAAATTATACATCAGAAGCGAACCAAATTTATTTCCATTTTTAAATCCGGCTCCTTTTCTCACATACCCAAATTATCCAACTTAAACTATTCAAACCAAGCTGACCCGAATATTTAGGATAATTAACTTGTCCCATCCAGAATCGTCATAATTCTAGCTCGATGATGCTTGTTGAGATGTTGAACATGGCTCCAGAGAATGATCCATGATTCTCGATGATGATGATGATGATGAAAACTCTTGGTTTGATAAGAGAGGTGCTCTAATCGCTTGAGACATTTTTCTTCCACTACCGGAGAAAGAATCCGGCGAGGAGGAAATGGAAATGGTAATGTGATGATGATTTGTGAGAGAGAAGAAGAGATGGTTAACATCAATCTTACATGGCATCGTGATCATATTATATATGACACGTCTCATATTCAAAATTGTTTCACAATTACAGAATAGCAAATATCACAAAAATACCATATTTTATTTTTTATTTTTAAAAAATAATATTAAATTTTTAAAAAATAAATTTTATGAAATTTTTAAGGTTGACTTCACTAGAGCCATGCACAATTCAGTCTCCCTAAACTTAAAAAGTTCATTCATAAACCATCTATACTTTCCAAATCAAATTAATTCCACAAATTTAATGAAATATGCTTAATTATGTTTAATTAACTAAAACGCGTTGAAAAGATTGTGTTTGTCCATAATCCGACCGAAACCACTAATCCTGATCTGAGAAGAATTTTTAACAAAAAAAAAAACGTACGTCAAACCTTACAAAAGACAATCCATCGCCTTGACAATCCATCATCTTCCTTCTCACTGAAATTAGGGTTCATCAATCATCGATCATTTGAGAAATAAGAACATAATCATTTTAAAATCTCTTTTATTGGTTTTATTTTAAAAGTCGAAAAGAAAAAACTAGATATATAAATTTTCTCATATTCATTTACATCTAGAGACTACCATATGAAATAGAAGGATTTGAGAAAAGGATATACTGAAATGGAATTTTTTTTTTTTTGATTGGTGAGATAAAACTCTCCATTGAAGACGTGGACACAGTCTTCGATTTATTTTTTGTTTAAGCTGATAAAGTTTGATTATTATTAAAATACTTACAATTTAAATTTAGCAATCATATGAGACTAGTTCTCTCTAGATAAATATCAACATGAATACATACAAGTAGTGCGGCTAAAGACATGAAAACAAGAATTCAACATACTTTATCCAAAAAAAATTGGTTATTCACGCTAAATACATATAAGATGTCCAATTACTTCATCTTTTGTTGTTCGATGAGATTAGAATCTAAATTAATCTTTGGGTTTTAAATTTTCTTCTTGACCCATTTTGTTCCCAAACTATCCAAAGAAAGTGGGTAAACAAAATCAAAACATCAATCGTTAATTTTTTATCGTTTAACCTAAAAGAAATCACTCGGATGATTGTTAGTGATACCAAAAAACTATAAGAGTCTAGGCAAGAGCGCAGAAAATGCATGAACATATTCTAAGGAAACCTAATGGTATAGAATAATCAGCATCACCTTATATGATCATTATTTTCTTCGATTGAGAACCGCTCACTACATGTCCTATGAAATCTTGTACAATCATTCGGTCTGCGACCTCTTTCACTCGCTAAGGATGAGTCCCACCATAGATAGACTTCACGAGCAGGATTCACTTGATGAAGAGATACTATTTTCTTGGTGATAAGTTTGATGCTAAGGAGAGAGTACACATATCCGAGAGTTATCAAAAGAGTTAAGGGTTAGAATTTACGATTTTTTTTTTAATGTAATTGTTAGTGTTTAGAATATGAAATAATATTAATCGAATAAAGAAAATAATTCAAATATGATATGTTCCAGCATTTACATTTGCGTGTTTGACCAATTTTCATGGAAATTGAACCCAAACTTACAAAATTAATCAATTCTTTTATCAAAATTGTACGAAAGTAATTTCGTGATTTTAAAGAATTAATCAAATTAACCAAATAAATTACCTATTAGAAGCTAACCAAATTTATTTCTGTTTTTAAATTTGGGTTTTTTTCTCCCATAACCAAATTATCCAAACCAAACTGACCCAAATATCCAGAATAATTAACTCGTTGCCTCGATATATCCAATGGTAAAAAGTAATAGAAGAGAATCGGACGGTCATCAAGGTTTCAAGAGTGACAGTCAACAAAAATAGCCCTAAGGATTAAGAAAGGCAAAAGTATTGGCGCCAATCTTTTCCCCCCTTCTCGATTTTTCCTCAGATCAAAACATCGATTTCTCTCTTTCACTCTCACGCTCTCTCTCAGTTCCAAAATGCAGCGCCAGAGATCGATTCTATCTTTCTTCCAGAAGCCCACGCCGGCGACTCAGGGTTTAATTCCCGGCGATGCTGCCAGCGGCGGAGGAGTATCACGATGTACTATGAAGGAAGGGGATGCTGCTAACGCCGACGCTTCGATACGCTCTGCTGTATCGAAATCTGTGGATGAGGTTAGAGGAACGGATACTCCGCCGGAGAAGGTTCCGCGTCGTGTTTTACCGTCTGGATTTAAGATGGCTGAAGCCGCCGGAGGTGCTTCGTCTCTATTCTCCAATATCATGCATAAGTTTGTTAAGGTCGATGATCGAGAATGTTCTGGAGATAGGTACTAATCTTCGTTTCTCTTATTTTTGAATCATCTACTGGAAAATTGTTTATGTTTCTGTAGAAGAAAAAGATTCTGATTACTGCCTTGGATCATTGTTTGAAATATTTTTAGGAGCCGAGAACGTGTTGTTAAGCTTGATGATTCGTCTGTATGTATGAAGGTTGATAATGTATTTCCTGAATTTCATTCAAAAAATGGTCATTCTCAAGAAAGAGACCATGATTTTAGCTTCAATGGGAGAGCTGATCTAAGATCTGTAGAAGATGTGGGAGTAGATGGAGATGTTCTTGGCCCAGAGACACCAGGGATGCGTCCAAGTATTCCTCGTTTGAAGCGAGTTATGGAGGATAGAAAGGAGGATAAGTTTCCAGTATTGGATTCTAACAAAAGGCTGAAAATGCTTCAGAATCCGATTTGTGGGGAGAAGAAAGAAGTAAATGAAGGAACCAAATTTGAATGGCTTGAGCCTTCTCGAATTAGGGATGCCAATAGAAGACGGCCTGATGATCCCCTTTATGACAGAAAGACCCTATACATACCACCTGATGTTTTCAAGAAAATGTCGGCGTCACAGAAGCAATATTGGAGTATCAAGAGTGAATATATGGATATTGTGCTTTTCTTTAAAGTGGTTAGTGAACATCAATCTAGTATTCATTCCATTTCCTTATTGGTTCACTTAAATCTGCATACATTTTTGCATCTTTTCAGGGAAAATTTTATGAGCTTTATGAGCTAGATGCTGAATTAGGTCACGAGGAGCTTGACTGGAAGATGACCATGAGCGGTGTGGGAAAATGCAGACAGGTAAATTAGTTGAAACAACTGGCCTGCTTGATTAATTGCTTTTACTACCTCTATATATATATAACGTCCCCTTTTATCAGGTCGGCATCTCTGAAAGTGGGATAGATGAGGCAGTGCAAAAGCTATTAGCTCGTGGGTAAGGGAACTATCATATTTTGTGGAATTCTTTTGCTGCCACTTCTGTTAGGATTTAGAAAATGAAGATCACTTCAGCCATCATCAGCTAGGATTCTGAGAACCTAGGATATTTTCATCGAAGAGTAAAAACAATACTTTCACAATATTTGTGTGTCCATTCAACTTTTGCTAGTTTATTCTAGCGACAGTTACGGATTATATATGTGGTATAGTCATTTGTCTTTCATGGAGGGTTTCAAGTTTTTTGTTTAAATTGGATAGTCATACATGCTTCCGACAGAAACTAGCATCCAGGTTCATATATTTACCAATTCCACTAATTATGTATTGACACATTTGTTGTTTCTTTTGAAGATATAAAGTTGGACGAATTGAGCAGCTGGAAACATCTGACCAAGCAAAAGCCAGAGGTGCCAATACTGTAAGTTGTCTTGAGACAGGCCAAAGCTGGTGCAGACTGTTCTTGATCGTTTCTTTTTCTGTACACTAGTTTCATGCTGTAGTTAACTCAATGGCTGTTCTGGTCTGAATATTAGATAATTCCAAGGAAGCTAGTTCAAGTATTAACTCCATCAACAGCAAGCGAGGGTAATATTGGGCCTGATGCTGTTCATCTTCTTGCTATAAAAGAGGTTTGTTATTTATCTTATAATGTGAAATTCATTAGTCCTGGAAACTTACACTTTTCTATAGCAATCTTCCATCAAGCAGTGTAAGGATTGTGGGATTAGAATGCCAAGATTTTCTGTTTGGTTTGATTTGTATAATATTCCCATGAAAACATTTGTAGCAAAACTTCAGATTAAAGCTCTGTTTAAGATTCTTTGCATTTCAAAGAGTCAGTCCTTGTGACTGGATCCCTGCTTTATTACAATGATCATAGTTCTTGTTACTGCATCCCCTCCTTTCTATGATGACCATTGTCTGTGTTGTGTTTGTCTTGTGCTGGAGAAACTTTTAGCTGATGTGAGCCCTAAATTAGTCATGATTAAAGTTAATGGGATGCTGATTTGGATAATTCTTTGGTGGTAGTTCAGGAATTGGCTTTGGTTACCTTGCCTAATGGTTTGACGTCAATTTTGCTTCTGAATTTTGACTTCAGATCAAAACAGAGCTAGAAAAGTGTTCAACTGTGTATGGATTTGCTTTCGTTGACTGCGCTGCCTTGAGGTTTTGGGTCGGGTCCATCAGCGATGATGCCTCATGTGCTGCTCTTGGAGCTTTATTGATGCAGGTAAGCAAGTGTGCTTTGTATCTTGTGCCTGCTATGTGACTTTGTGTGCATATATTTGGTTTGCAGGAATTAATTCTGAATCACCGTTTGATCTCTTTTTTTCAGGTTTCTCCAAAAGAAGTTGTATATGACAGTAAAGGTAAACTGCTTGTACCTCCAGTTTTTTGTCAAACAGAATTTAAGGTAAATGGCACTGATTAAGTTTAAGTGAATAAACGTTTAAATATTGCAGGGCTATCAAGAGAAGCCCAAAAGGCTCTAAGGAAATATACATTGACAGGTACCATTTCAGTAGGAAAATATGAGATCATCATGTAGACTATAGATGTGCAGATTTATGCTTTAATCCGCGTTCTTATAGCTGCTCACCCAATGATAGATATTTTAAACATTTCTAATGTAAATAATGCCTGTGTTTCATTTTTATAGGGTCATCCGCCGTACAGTTGGCTCCAATGCCACAAGTAATGGGGGATACGGATGTTTATGGAGTTAGAAATATGATAGAATCTAACGGATACTTTAAAGGTTCTTCTGAATCATGGAACTGTGCAGTTGGTGGTCTAAGTGAATGTGATATTGCCCTTAGTGCTCTTGGAGAACTAATTAAGCATCTGTCTAGGCTAAAGGTGTGTTGGCTTGGTTAGTTTTTGCTTTTCACGAGTTAAGCAAAGGAAATCTCCATAACTTACAGGTTCTATGTTCTTGCAGCTAGAAGATGTACTTAAGAATGGGGATATATATCCATACCAAGTTTACAGGGGTTGTCTCAGAATTGATGGCCAGACAATGGTAAATCTTGAGATCTTCAACAATAGCTGTGATGGTAGTCCTTCAGGCAAGTATATGTTTTCCTTTACAGCTTCAAATAGAGGGTAGACACAAAAGTGGACATTCATATTTTAATACTTGGTCCATATCTAGTGAGTACTAGCTAATTTTTATTTGCTCTGTAGGGACCTTGTACAAATATCTTGATAACTGTGTCAGTCCTAGTGGTAAGCGGCTCTTAAGGAATTGGATCTGCCATCCACTCAAAGATGTAGGAGGCATCAATAAAAGACTCGATGTAGTTGAAGAATTCACGGCAAACTCAGAGATTATTCAAATAACTGGCCAGTATCTCCATAAACTTCCAGACTTGGAAAGACTGCTCGGACGCATTAAGTCTAGCGTTCAATCATCAGCCTCTGTTTTGCCTGCTCTCTTGGGGAAAAAAATGCTGAAACAACGAGTAAGTGTCAATCACATATTTTGTGAATAATTTCTTCCATGATTTGTATAGCGCTTAAGCATTACGGGTCTAGCTAACAATTTCTCTCCTTCTTTTGCTATGTTTGGTTATCCATTACATTTCTCTAAACTTATTGCACTGCAGGTTAAAGCATTTGGGCAAATAGTGAAAGGGTTCAGAAGTGGACTTGATCTATTGTTGGCTTTACAGAACGAATCAAATATGATGAGATTGCTTTGTAAACTCTGTAAACTTCCTATATTAGTTGGAAAAAGCGGGTTAGAGTTATTCCTTTCTCAATTCGAAGCAGCCATAGATAGTGACTTTCCAAATTATCAGGTGCCCATCTATCTTGCAACTTCATATTTGGCAACAAAATTCTTTCACTGCTCAATATAACATTGATCTACATTCATTTATTCTTACATTTGCTTAGACATGTGCTTTTATTAGCAGAAGAAGTCGTATAGCTTGTTAGTGTTAATACTGTTGATATCATCTGCATAAGGCTTAGATCTTAACTCACACCCACTAAAGGAATTTGGTTTTTATTCCTAAATATATTGGTATTTTGGTTTGATATGTTTCTAACATCAATGAATTAATCTTGTTAGCAGAACCAAGATATGACAGAGGAGAAGGCTGAAACACTCACATTACTTATCGAACTATTTATCGAAAGAGCTACTCAATGGTCTGAGGTCATTCACACCATAAGTTGCCTCGATGTCCTGAGATCTTTTGCAATCGCTGCAAGTCTCTCTGCTGGAAGCATGGCCAGACCTGTTATTTTTCCCGAATCAAAAAATACAAATCAGAATCAGGATATAAAAGGGCCAATACTTAAGATCCAAGGACTATGGCATCCATTTGCAGTTGCAGCTGATGGTCAATTGCCAGTTCCAAACGATATACTCCTTGGCGAGGCTCGAAACAGCAGCTGTAGCGTTAATCCTCGGTCGTTGTTACTGACTGGACCAAACATGGGTGGCAAATCAACTCTTCTTCGTGCAACATGTCTTGCCGTTATCTTTGCCCAAGTTTGTACATAAATCATTACTCTTTCTCATTTTCTATATATGACAGCAAATTATATTCTTTGTTACTTATGTGCAGCTTGGCTGTTATGTGCCTTGCGAGACTTGTGAACTCTCCCTTGTAGATACTATCTTCACAAGGCTTGGCGCATCTGATAGAATCATGACAGGAGAGAGTAAGTTTGTTTTCACAAATGACCTCATCCTCAGTTACGTGGATTTTGTCTAATTAGAAAAGCCGGTTTTTGTTTTTTAGGTACTTTCTTGGTAGAATGCACTGAGACAGCATCAGTTCTTCAGAATGCAACTCAGGATTCACTAGTTTTCCTTGACGAACTGGGCAGAGGAACTAGTACTTTTGATGGATACGCCATTGCATATTCCGTAACCTCTTCTCCTTTAACTTTGTTCTCTTAGATCAAGAAAACAATGCATTTCAATTTTTTGAAACTTATCTATTTCTATATCAGGTTTTTCGTCACCTGGTAGAGAAGGTCCAGTGCCGAATGCTCTTTGCAACTCATTACCACCCTCTCACCAAGGAATTCTCGACTCACCCACGTGTCACCTCGAAACACATGGCTTGCGCATTCAGATCAAGATCTAATCAAGAACCAGGTAGCTGTGACCAAGACCTATTGTTTTTATACCGTTTAACCGAGGGAGCTTGTCCTGAGAGCTACGGACTTCAAGTAGCCCTCATGGCTGGAATACCAAACCAAGTGGTTGAGACAGCATCAGTCGCTGCTCAAGCCATGAAGAGATCTATAGGAGAAAACTTCAAGTCAAGTGAACTAAGGTCTGAGTTCTCGAGTCTACACGAAGAATGGCTCAAGACATTAGTGGGTATCTCTCAAGCCGCCCACAACGATGCTGCCATTGTCGACGTTGAAGAAGATGACTACGACACGTTAGTTTGCTTATGGCATGAGCTCAAATCCTCTTACTGTCTTCCCAAAGTCAGGACGATGACATAACACTACCTTAAGCTCGTTAAGTGTTTTTACTTTGATGTTTAGTCCTCTAGAAAATGCTTATATATCAATTTTAATTTCACGATTCAAACGAGATTACAGTAGAATCTGTCGGTTTAGCTGTGAGTTAACCGGATAAAACCCATCCTAACCGAGCTGGTTCAAGTACATCCGTTTCTATTCTGAAGCATGTGTTCAGTAGATTGGTCGAGAGAAATAATAACAAATTGAATCTTCTTGACAAGGAAATGTATTAATGCATTGATTAAGGTAATTAAGTAGCAACGATCAAACACAAATTACAAAACTTAATAATTCTGAATTCCCCAAAACCTAAAAGAAACAGAACATTCTTTTTTTGCATCTAAAACAACACAACCTACATAGTTTATAAAATTATTCATCACTGAGATTCACATCAGAATCATTCTCCATTTCTTCATCTTCACTCCCACCATCATCATCACCATCACCATGATTGTTCTCTTCCTCTTCACGTAGCCTAGCAATCTCACTCTGAGCTCTATCCACAATCTGCTTCTTCTGCAACTCCAAATCTCTCTGAAACTCAGCTCTCATCTTCTCCAACTCCTTCATTTGCTCTTTCTTACTCTTCTCCATCTTCTCATAAATCTTCCCAAATCTCTCAACCGAATCCGCTAACATCTTATACGAAGCCGCATCATTCATCTTCTTCCTCTCATAATCAACCTCAACCTCATCATCATCATCATCGTCCTCCGAATCACCAGGACTATCCATCATCTCATCAAACCCATTAGACTTATCCAAATAAACCTTAGTGTTCATAAACACAAACTCTCCAGAATCAACACCACAAGCTAAACCTAAATCTGATTTAGGCGAAAAACAAAGCAACATATCCACCTTATTGTAAAACACCCATTTACTCGAACTCAAACTCGATTTCTCAATCTTAATCTTCTCTTTTCTATACTTCCTCTTCAAGTTATCAATCATTCTCCTACATTGCATCTCAGACTTCTCCATTCTCAATTCCTCACTCACTTTCTCAGCTACTTCATTCCAATCTTCGTTTCTCAAACTTCTCCTACCCAATTGTAAAAACCTATCTCCCCAAACTTCTAACAACACAAAAGCTTCTTGCTCTCTCCAATCATAAGCAACGTTAGCATCACTTGGACCTGCAAATTCGTAACCAGAATTAACCGGTTTGTTTGGTTTCTGTCTCTTCTGAAACCTCTCATTCCCACGGCTATATCCTCCTCCTTGTGGCTCGTTGTCTTCAACCTCGATTTCATCGTCTTCTTGTTCGTCGTCTTCTTCATTGTAATACGCGTGACGCTTAGGAATTGGTCGAGTGTACATAGGATGGTTTTGCCGATTCAAAGAGTAAAACTTTTTGGGGAATCCAGTTTCATCTTCGCTGTCACCCATGTTCGAGAAGAGAAGAGAGATCTAGGGTTTCAAAGACCTAATTTTTGACCAACGGAGGAGAAAGATCTTTAAGGGTTTAGGTTTGAGAAGTGAGGATTAGGAGAAATTGATGAGCTTTAACCATGGCCGTGTTTAGGGTTAGGGATTTGCATATTTAGCCAGGTCGGAGTAGAAGCTACCACCACCGCTGAACATTGCTTCAGCCAGCGACGGAGTTTTTGTCGCGGCGTTTGGTGGGACCATCCACTGGGTTAAAATGGGCCTAGTTCTAAACTTTTGGACAGAACAAATGGCCCAATAAGACTATATATATATATATATTTAGTTTTGACTGATATAGAGCCCAAGGGTTCTCAAATAAACAACTAACGACCATTATCAATAAATAAATAAAAAGAGGCTAACCATCATCAACTTTTATTTGTGTTATGGTCCTATGGATAACATTATATTATATTTTTTTTAATTTTATTGATAATATCAAAATAAATATAAATATCATTTTAACATTAATAAAAAATATAAAGTTAAGTATCTATATAAATATTAGTTTAAAATACATTTAAGAAAATAATCTTAATTAAATACTAACAAAATGAAATAAAAATAAATATGTGCTACATGAATAATTCAATATTTCGTTCAATGTATTCAATAAAATATTGAAATAGAAAATTTTGAAATTTCTTAAATATATATATATATTGTTTTCATCAATTACAGAAAACAATTTAATTATGATATCTTAAAAATATTTCATTTTTCTATATATCACCAAAACAAAATCCGAAAAATATCATAAGAGATCTCAGAAAATTATCCCAAATTTTATAAAAGCTTCCGAAATTAAGGCCTTACCTTATGTTACCCAAGCTTAATTTTAGGTATGGTTTCTTAATTAATTAACACATAAGAAATCCTTAATCAAAAAAGAAAAACACATAAACCCTAAAACCTCCTAGAAACAGACGACAGAAGAGATGAAGAAATCAACAGCAGACTCTCCTCCGACATCGTTTTATTCATTACCTTACGACATCATTCTCAACTGTTTGGCTCGTGTCTCCAAATATTTCCAATCTCTCATCGCTTCCCCTGACCTCGAAACCACACGATCACGCATCGGAACAACTGAAGAGTACTTTTGTGTCTGCTTAGTTTAGTACTTATCAACATTGTCAATACTCAACTATTTTTCAAGTGGTTCAGATATTTACATAATTGGAGGCTTCTCTAAAGGAACATTAAGCAAGAGAGTGTTGGTTCTTGATTGTCGATCTCATCAATGTCGTAGACTCCCCAACATGCATCAACCTCGAGAAACTCCAATCGTTGATGTAATCAACGGTAAGACTTTATGTGACTGGAGGCTACGAGTCCAACAATAATGAAGATTGGGGAGAGGTTTACGATCCAAAAAACAACATAATGGGAGCCATTATTAATGCCCACAACACAAGATCTCACCGTTCTAAAGAGTGAGGTTCCAAGTGAATTCAAATTGGTAGTAGATGGAAAGGTTTATGACATGGATGATTTGGAGCTAAATCACTTGTTGAAGAATTCTTGCTTGGTAGAGATAAAGAACGTGTTGTGCCAAATATCGTTTTTGTATGAGAAGTTAGTTTGGCTTGATCAAAAGGGAGATCGTTTTTGCGGGAATAGGGTTAAGGGACTTGAAGGGCTCTCACTTTAAAAGCTTATTTCGGTGGCAAACTCCGCCGGTGGAAGAAGAAGAGTGACAGTTTGGTGGACGTCGGTGGTGTGCCTTAACCATTGTATTAAGGAATGTGCAACGGAGATTTGTTGTGCAGAAATTTCGTTTGAGAGAAGCAATTTAGGACTAGGAGAGCTTTGGGGATTCGATGAATGGTCTAAGAATGTGTTGACCTTTGACGGATATTACCCTCGGGACCATATATTTTTGCATTCTGCTCTTATCACACATTGAATTGATCCATGGAATGTGTTTTACAATCTTACTCTTCTCCATCTTCTCATAAATCTTTCCAAATCTCTCAACCGAATCCGCTAACATCTTATACGAAGCAGCATCATTCATCTTTAAAATCTCCGTGCAATATGTTTTAAAACACATCGAAGCATAGCCGCGAAAGGAAGCTATCTCCATAGCCCACGATAAGGCCTCTAGCTCCGCATGAAGAGGTGATAAGGATCTAGGAACCGACATCAAACCCATCAAAGAGGCTGGCAAGTCGTCTATAATAAATCCAATACCTGAAAATAACACATCGTCACGCCATGATGCATCAACTTGACACCGAAAGGACAAGGATATGGTGATCTCCAGCATAATGACCGGAACCCGTACCCTATCATGCGTAGTATCATCGAAAAGGTATGTGGACTCTTCGACAAGTTGAGCCACTTTCCAACTAGAACACTCCGAAGAAGCTAAGCCGAAAAATGGAGTGTATGTATATATAAAATTTTAAAGCGATGACATTTCATAATTACCTAATAGGCTTATAATATAATGATAAAGCAAGACAAAAGTTTAAAGCTCAATAAAAAAAATTTTAATAAAACGGTTGAGCTAAATATTTGAGATGCATATGTCGTAGTTATTTTGCTATATAACACAATCGACAACAACAAAAACATTGTGATATTTCGTAGTTTTTCCACACAAAAAAAATAGTTAAATGAAGCAGCGGTCCCAGCTGATACCTTGGGGAGATTGGAACAACTTGAAATTAGTATGAAGATTTTTGATATGCCAATAGTATTACGGGGCACAAGATATAATATCGATGACGTGAACAAAAAAAATGAAATTATCTTAACATTAAAATCAAAACAAAAAAAAATGAAATAAGTATTTATGGTTGAAAGGTCTCGTCGGAACATAAGTGTAGTAACGGAGAGTCAATGAGTGAGTTCCGTAAACCGTTACGAAGTTTCCAAATCTTACAACAATCTCTTTCAAACGCGTTGTGAGTGGTTACGTTCGCTCACTCCAATGCCAACTCTTTAGTTTTCACCAGATTTTTTGTCTTTAGTCTTTACTTTCAGCATTTATTATTTCTTAATCTAAATTTTCTTATTTATTTGACAAACAAATGAAAAAATCGCCGGTGATAGTTACCATAAAAGTAGGATACCCTATTAGTTATTTTTTCTTAAATAAAATAGAAATTAATTTACTTTATCTTTTAGGAAGTTTTTGGTATAGTGTTATATATATATATATATATTTCGCCAAAAGTTATAGCTAGAATTAGATATCAAACTGGCTTGCTTTATTAATTGACATAATATTGATATTTATATAAGAGTTTAGACCTCCTTAAATCTCCTAATTCTTATCACAATAGGTCCTTTGGGCTTATCATAATATAATTACACTTATCTAAATATATTCTAAGTCTATCTCCAATATTGTACACCACATTTGATTTGCATGAGATTCGAAATAGGTGTTCGATGATGGAGAACAAAAGAGAGCATTATTGTGTTAGAAAGAATGTGATATATAAACCAAAATAAAAGTAAGAAACAAAAGTTAACGGGGCACTTGGTCCCTTGGTCCCTTTTCCTTGGTTGGATCTTAGATGGGAGAAAAGACTTGAAAGTCTTTAATTTGAGAAAAGACTCGACAATCTTTATTTTAAATTCTTTTGTCGATTTGTTAAAGCTATACATTTAGAAAAGACTCGAAAGTCTTTATTTTAAATTATTTTGTTGATTTTAAAGCTATATATTTCTATGCTAAGAGTTTATCAAATTTAAATGGGTGTAAAAATTATGTGCTTTTATATATAACATATTAACAATAATGTATTTGGTGTAAAAGGTTTATAGCGAGAGAAAAATATTATAATTATTTAATCTAGTTTTTAGTATAAGATAAATATAAATATGAAAGAAACATTCGCAAATATCTTTATGTTCTTTATGATTGTTTGTGGAGGAAAGAAAAACAGAAATGAGTGTATGAGATTTAAGGTTTGAATAGTAGTTATGATTACAGGCACTTAGGTTCAATATCTTTAAGATCTCATGGCTCGTTCTAAATCCTCTATACTAAGCTTTTTAATCCGGGACCGACATTTGGTGCTATACCATCTTCCCAAATTTTTGTATCATAACCTAAATAACTTGTTTAATTCCTTCCTAGGAGAGACTATCGTCTCTTAATTAAATCACGTTCCAATTCACTCTAGATGTTTTGAATTCATTCAAATTGTTGGCAACATAAAAACTAATGAGATTTTAAGTTTAGCTACTCACTGTCTTTGACTCTTAGACATTCATTGGTTCATCGTTTAGAAACTAGAGTGTACGTTCATCAATTCTTACATTTATTCCCGGAGAGTAGCGAATAGTCCTCTTTTGGCACACTATTAGCTATTTTTGGCACTCTCGTCCCGTCGGTGATAAGCTATTTTGGAAATCTTGAAAGAGTGTTGACTGTTCATACAGATCACACAAGTACAAGATAATTTTAAGTGTTTAGTCTTCATTTACACTCAGTGACGGACTCACAAATTTTTTTCTCTTCGATCAAGTCAAATATTTAGAGGTGTAGTCACGAAAAAAAAAGTAAATTTGGCAATGAGACTTTAACCATTTTAGTTAATTTTAGCTAAATTATTTTTGTAAATTTAGCTTACAAAACTAAATTATATAAATGAAGGTGGTGCATATGACACCCTGCCATACACATAGGTTCGTCCATGTTTACACGGAACTGAAAATCACTTCGAATATGTCATTTATCATATAGATTACCACCCAAAAAAAAAAATCATGATTTGTCTCCATTCACACGAAATTGAATAGATCAATAATCTTAAATCATTCAAGCTCAAACATATTTAAATGTAAAAATAAATTCCATAAAATTCTCTCAAAGTGAGTTACAGACAAAGAAATCTGTGTGTGTGTGTGTGTTTTTTTTTGACAAATTAATAAATGTGTTTTAAGAATATTGATAATCAGAACAATTATCAACATAAAATGTGGATCTATTAGATCATATGAACAACATAAAATGTGGATCTATCTTATTATTTTCAACATAAAATATTATTACACATACTATCATAACATCAGTTTAGTCGGATCTGATATATATCTTGTGTTTCTAGGAATTATCTTTTCGTATTATTTTCGAAGAAAAACAAAGATACGAACTTTTTTGTTTGTCAACGATGAATGATGTATTACGGAAATGATGTATCTACTATAGTACATGTACTGGTTATGCCAGTCAGTAAATATTAACAGAAGTACCGGTTACGAAAAAATAAAGCTTTTTTCTTGGTCAAATAAAGCTTTTATTTGTTTTTTTTTACAGTATATGTTTCGTTAAAGTAGATAATTATTAAAATTGACTATTAGAAAATTGACACATGTCATGTCGACAAGCTCGAAGCCTCGAGTATCCCGCAAGCTTGTCTATGAGAACATACTCGTACGTGTAAGAGTGCCCCCACACGGTTTGCTTCGTTGCGGCAATAACTAAGAAAAAGCTCTAAAAGTAATTTTAATTAATTTAATTATACAAACAATCTTTTCTTTGTTTGGTTTTAATGTTTAATATACAAACAATCTTTTGTTAGTTGTTACTACTAAAAGCGATTCGTTTCGATCTCTTTTTGAACTTTATAATGATTTATAAAACCTGTTAGTTAGGCTGTTAGGTATCGCGATTTCTTATGATTTATAATTAATAAACCTTGATGGAGTCGGTTATCAAATAATTTGTATTCATGCTTTTGTTATACATACGAATATACATATCTTCTATGGTATTCATATAAAAATATTATAATTCAGCTGAGTTAATTTTTTTAGTGTTTCTTGTTCGAGAAATCATAATAACCATAAATCATAATTACTAATATCATAATAAATATTAGTAATTTTAATAAGAAAATGGATGTTATTGAGGGACAATTTAATTTAATTAATAAGCATACATCATTCATATTATGAAACGTGAGTATCAAACTCACAAAGATTCCTCCAAGATTGATCAATTCCGCATCAATCTTTACCGATAGGTCCCAAAACTAGAGACAATTAAAAGCATCCTATATTAGCTAGTGAGAAGCCATTATTATTCTTTAACAAAAAAAAAGCCATTATTATTGTGATTAGTAAAACATTATCGATATCATTCTATACTTCACAAGAGGGTGGAGGGAAAATATGATAGTTTTTAAATTTTTATTTGTAATTTAGATAGTTTTTGAAATTTGTTAAATTTTATGATAATTTTTAAGAGGAAAATTGGGGGTATTTATTTTAAAACTATCATAAAACTACTCAAATCTCAAAAACTACATCAATCACAAATAAAAACTTAATAACTACCTTCGTTTCCAATTTTTTATAGATTTATAATCTCATATAAAGAGAATACATATATACTGACAACTTTTTTAAAAAATGGTGTATTTATTGAATTGACCGTCATGGGTTCATCTGTGACCATAGTTGTTTTATCTATGATAAATGTTTATTTATTGTTAATGACAAGTCTCCAAAAAAAATCGAAGACTAAAGGCATAATTCAAATGACTAAAGTTTTTTTTTTGTCGCGTAATATTTTGTTTTATCTCGGAAAATCACAATTTCGATATGTGTGGGAAAATCCCCGTAGAAACTAACTTTTTATTTGAATTATTTTTGAATGATCCATGATTCTCCGGATTTAGGTATATTGAGGCCATAAGTAATTACGTCATTTTTACGATTGGTTTTTAGATTATAAGTTTTTGCTTTCTGTAAAGATAATGATGCAGGGAATTTATAAAAAAATGATTCAAACGAATCATTCACTACCAATAACATCTTAGATAATACCCTAAATCTAAGTGACGAGACGTCACACCATCCATATAATAATAGTATATATTTTATGAAATTCTGAATAACAAATAAACCAATTGCATAATAGTTTTCTAATAATTGTTATCCATGATCAAACTATCTTGTGAATGCACATACGTCCAAAGCAGCCATACGTTGACGGAGAAATCATAGACGTCTCCTGAATAATAATAATAATAATAATAATTCCCATTTTAAAAAAAAGTCTAATAAATAAACCCGTGAATTGACAGAGAAAATTAAATGTAGAGAAGAAAAAAAAAAAACTATAACATATCACTAAATTTCTACCGGCAACGGGCAAATAACATTAAATTAAAGTGTAAAAAACTATAAATAGCTTCACGATCAACCGATACAACCGAGAATTCGTCATGAACCACCGACTCTTCCCTTAACCACCTCTCCTTTTTATCTTATTTTTGCATTATTATGTAACTGCTTCTTTTATTATAAGTTGTTATGTATTTTTTTTTAAAGAAGTTGGATACACCAAACACTAATTAATGTATAATTTATTTTAGTATGACATTATGTCTGTTCCGTGGGATTTGTTGATATGGATTTTTCAATATCTCCAAGAATAAAAGAGGCTCAAAAGCTGGCAAATTTCTTCTTCTTCTTTATTTGCGTCGAAATTATCATACACAATTTATTAGTAGGAAAACTAGTGGTGGAAAATGAGAACCACTGATAAATACGAGAAGCAAAAGAAAAAGCTACAAATTTGCACAAGAATACTTTTTTGGTTAAGACATCTTTAATTAGTCCACAATCAATATGATAAATAACTCTCTTCTTTGGGATTATATTTATTGTTAATATATAATCTCCATACAAATAATCACATTTGTTTTATTATCTTAGTTTTTAATTAATCACATGTGTTGTTAATATCTACATGCATTTTAAAACTATGAGGAATTTAAGAGGCATAATGTGTTTGTTTACACACTCTTCTATAATTTTCGAGGCTTTAAATCCAACCTAAAACTATAAATAACTAAAATTTTACTCCCTCTCTTTCTAAAATATGGATGTTTAGGAGTTTTTACACAAATTAAGAAAATAATAATTACTCTTTCTAAATATATTATTTTCTCTTACTAAAAAACTTTCTAATAATTATGAACCAATAGTAATATAGTAAATGTAATTTTGAAATTTGTTTAAAAATTGCATTGAAAATATAAAACAATCATCTTTATGAAACAAAAATTTACTTATGAACAACACATTTTGTGAAACAAAATTAGGAATATAGAAATGATTTAATTGTCAGCAATAAAGTATTGTAGTCTTTAGATATATTTATACTTTTGTTCTGAACATTTGTAGCAAGCAAAATATCTATGAAATTGATAAAGATTTTACTCCTATTCAGAAACCTAGCAAACAAAGATAGGTGTACCCCCATCTCATTTTCAAGTCCAATTCTCATGTCATTTTCTAGGTGTTGTGATCTCTTATAGCACTAACAGTAATTATATTTTTTTAAATAATTTTTTTTGTATTGTACTCATAATCATTTGCAAGTATTTTCTTCGTTCATCATCTCCTCACAATTCTCCAAAGTTTAGAATAGTATGACTTTGAAAAAAGTTATGTTTATATTTCTCCAAAGTTATGTTTTAAAATATATATTTAAAATGTGAAAAGATGAAAAATGATACCATAAACTTACCTTGTAAAGTTGATTTTAGTTCACAATGAATAGGCTTGGGTTATAATTATGAGATTTGATAAAGAAGATATAATAAAATTAAGTTAATTTAAAAACAAGTATAACGTATACTTTTGCAACCAACGGATACGCTCCAATCCAAAAGCAAAGCACTACACAAATCGAATTTTTAAAATAATTTATTTTAATTTCCGTGAACATTTTAATCGATAATTACAAAAAAAAATAAAATAAAAATAAAAAACGAATAAGAGTAGGCCTGAGCTGTGCTTGAGCTGTCTCTCTTTCATTTAAATCCCCAGCTCACTCTCTCTCTCCCTTCACACAAACCCTTCCCCTAAAATCCTCTCCCAACATTCTAATTTCCCATTTTACCCTTCTTCCTCCTTCAAATTTTCAAAACCTCTGCCACTCCACCGCCGATGTCTTGTGTAGTGACATGAAGAACACCACCACCAAAACTCTCCTCCTTCTTTTCTTCTTCTTCTTCTTCTTCTTCTTCGTCACCGGAATTTCTCATTCTCTCTCAATCTCATCCAATGTCCCTCTCTCCGATAGCGAAGTCCGATTCATCCAACGCCGTCAACTTCTCTATTACCGCGACGAGTTCGGTGACCGTGGAGAGAATGTCACCGTCGATCCATCTCTAATCTTCGAGAATCCACGACTTCGAAGTGCTTATATAGCTCTTCAAGCTTGGAAACAAGCTATTCTCTCTGATCCTAATAATATCACTGAAAATTGGATCGGATCCAATGTCTGTAACTACACCGGAGTTTTCTGTTCTCGCGCGCTAGATAATCGCCGGATCCGTACAGTCGCCGGAATCGATCTCAATCATGCTGATATCGCTGGATATTTACCTGAAGAGCTTGGTTTGTTAACAGATCTCGCTTTGTTTCATGTTAATTCGAATCGTTTCTGTGGAACTGTTCCACACAAGTTCAAGCAGCTTAAGCTTTTATTCGAGCTTGATCTCAGTAACAATCGATTCGCCGGAAAGTTTCCAACGGTGGTTCTTCACTTGCCGTCGTTGAAGTTTTTAGATCTCCGGTTTAATGAGTTTGAAGGAACCGTACCGAAAGAGCTTTTCAGTAAACCTCTAGATGCGATTTTCATTAACCATAACCGGTTTCGGTTTGAGTTACCGGAAAATTTCGGTGATTCGCCGGTTTCGGTTATTGTTCTTGCGAATAACCGGTTCCATGGTTGTGTACCGACGAGTTTAATTGAGATGAAGAATCTTAATGAGATTATCTTCATGAACAATGGTTTGAATTCTTGTTTGCCGGCGGATATTGGGCGGTTGAAAAACGTGACGGTGTTTGACGTTAGTTTTAACGAACTGGTGGGGTCGTTACCGGAGAGTATTGGTGGGATGGTGGAGGTTGAGCAATTGAATGTGGCTCATAATCGGTTATCTGGGAAGATTCCGGCGAGTATTTGTCAGCGTCCAAAGCTTGAGAATTTTACTTACAGTTATAATTTCTTTACTGGTGAGCCTCCTGTTTGTCTTAGGGTACCTGAGTTTGATGACCGGAGAAATTGTTTGCCGGCTAGACCTGCTCAAAGATCTTCTGAGCAATGTGCTAAGTTTTTGTCTTTACCGCCGGTGGATTGTGGATCTTTTAGTTGCGGCCGATCTGTTTCACCCACATATCCCACTTTACCTCCATTGCCGCCACCTCCTCCTCCGTCTCCACCACCACCGGTCTATTCTCCTCCTCCGCCACCTCCTGTCTACTCTTCTCCACCGCCTCCACCTCCTGTCTACTCTCCTCCACCGCCACCACTTCCACCTCCACCTCCACCCGTTTACTCTCCTCCACCACCACCGCCACCTCCACCTCCTCCACCTCCAGTCTACTCTCCTCCTCCTCCACCTCCAGTCTACTCTCCTCCTCCTCCACCACCGCCGCCACCACCTCCACCACCACCAGTCTACTCTCCTCCACCACCACCGCCGCCACCACCTCCACCACCACCAGTCTACTCTCCTCCGCCACCGCCACCACTACCTCCACCTCCACCAGTCTACTCTCCTCCTCCACCACCGCCACCAGTCTACTCTTCTCCTCCACCACCACCACCAGTATATTCATCTCCACCACCACCAGCTCCAATTTATTGCCCTCGCCCTCCACCACAACCATGTCCCTCACCTCCACCACCGCCACACTACTCTTCTCCCCCTCCGCCGCACTATTCTTCTCCCCCACCGCCGCACCATTCTCCTCCTCCACCATACTACTACAATTCACCACCACCACCACAACATCACTCACCGCCCCCACCTTACCACTACAGCTCACCACCACCACCACATCACTCACCACCTCCACCTTACCACTACAGCTCACCACCACCACCACATCACTCTCCACCTCCACCTTACTACTACAGCTCACCACCACCACCACCACCACATTCCCCACCACCACCACCTCCACATTATTCCCCTCCTCCCCCACCTCCATGTATCGAACTTCCACCTCCTCCTTGCATACAATACTCACCACCACCTCCACCGTCAGTCCATTACAATTCTCCGCCGCCACCATCAATCCATTACAGCTCTCCGCCGCCACCAGTGCATTACAGCTCCCCACCTCGACCACCGCCATCTCCTGAATACGAGGGGCCATTACCGCCGGTTATCGGAGTATCATATGCTTCTCCACCACCTCCACCCTTCTATTGATTCTTTAAGAGGTAAACACCAAATATCAAAAACGATGTCGTTTCCATTACTCTATTAAAGATTCAAAATCCAGAATCGGCCATCGTTCATAGATTATTTACAGAGATCAAAAAAGGATTTAAGAGTGATCAAGATTGTCTAGAGGATTATTTGATGAAAATAAGAACAAAAAAGAGAAATATTATTAGGGTTTCCAGGTGAAAAAAAAAAGTTGTTTGTATAGAAGAGAATGATAAAATCGGAGCAACATCTTCTGCTCCAATGTTTTTCTTCATTTGTGTCTTTGCGATTAATTTTATTTTTGTGTTTCACATTTTAATTCAGAGTTCCTAATTTCGTAGTGAAACTCAGCACATTTTTCTCTTTTTTTTAGTTTGTGTTTGATCTATTAGAAGATATATGTTTACAATTTTTCTTGTTTCTTGTTTGCTTTCTCCATTGATCGAATTGAACCATAAACAATAATATTCAAAATTCTATTAAGATTAAGATACAAATACATGAAGCCAGTGGTAGGTGGGGAAACATTTTTTAATTGGTGCAAAATTATTAATTTTATAATGGATAAACTACTTGTTTCGATAACGTTTTGCAATATGAACATGCAGAATTGCAGATGATTTATCAATAATAAAAAAACGATAGTATTTTCATACACAAAGATGTTATTTAGTGGAGCCAAAAAAAATGTTATTTAAGTGTTAATGGGGAAGACAAAAATTATTTCGTTTCAATCACTTAATATAAAACTTGTGCGATATATATATTATTTTGTCTTTCCATTCCACCAGATCAAGTGTTATGCTCTTTTTACTATTTATAGATATGGTCAAATCAAAACTTAAAATTTATGTAAAAAACCGACTGTGTAAAATATAAATAACTCAAAAGTTAAAACTAAAATACTCGAGAAAATTGAAATTTCATTGATATAAGTGGAGGTGAAGAAGTTCCAAATATCTTATATAGCCCTCTATGACAATTGTGTTAAAGTTGTTTCTAATAAATATAATATTTTTCTGTAGTTGTTGAATTAATAATAGTGGGCTTCACGTGGGAAGGAAATAGACCTATCAAGTGAAAATTTAATTTATAAGAAGTAGCTGAGAGAATATTGTTTTTAGACAATAAGTTTGAATCAGACGAATATATTTTTGTTATCAAATAAATATGTAACACAATGCTTTAAAATTCGTAATTGACATACTGTTTCATTGTTCAAATATTTACTACTGTTTGTTTAATGGGCACAATCGGTTTTCTAGTATTTGTTAATATGTAAAGATGATAATTATTTTGGTATTATAGTTACATCCGTAACTAATATATCTACTAATCTCAATTACCTACTTGTGCTATTAGTTTTTTTTTGCCTTCATTAACATAGCAAATACCATTTCATTGAAAACTTTATTATTATTCTGCTAAACATACATATAACTAAATTACCGCATCATAATCTACTTGTTTGTTCACCTGAGAGACTATATTCTCTAGTATTCATTATCACTCTAAAAAGTATTACATTGATATTATGGTTACATTCAAATCTCTTAAATACATTTAGCAGTAAATTTTTGTTATCTTAAAAAAGTAGATCATATCCTAGAAAAGTAGGAAGTTAGTTGACATTATTAATTTAATCATAAAAATAACTATTTAACTAACTAATAATACCATAAATCTAATTGTCAGGTTATTTATATAAAAAACCTCACTCACCCTTATAAGAATTAATGAAAACAACCGGCAAAAATAATGGGGGTAATATAAAAATATGGCTGGGTGCAACTATTTTAGTCTTCAAAAATTTACACTAGTTAACATTTTTGTTGTTAAACGAACATCCAAGATTATTAACTCCTAAACAAAATAATATCAGCAAACTAAACCAAACAAATAAGTGAGGAACTTAGCCTTGATTGCCGCAAAGATTTTAGAAAAGTGCTATTGACTTAATGTACTTAAAAATAATTATTAATCCAGGCTTGTTTTTGAGTGCTGTGAATCCTTAATTTGTGGGTGCTGTGAATAATAATCATTTCACTTTCTTTTTCTTTATATGTGTTTCTTTACCTTTTTGCTGTCTTGAAAATTGAAAAGGCCAAAATTTAAGATAAAAATAGGAAAATACAAAATAGTAAACAGTAGAATTTCTGCCGACAAATAAGAGATACTTGTTTTCGTCAACTCAACGATTTCATGCGTCAGTTCATTTTATATATCTTTAAAGTATATTTTGTTCTAATTTACTTTTTTTTGGTTTTAATGTTACTAATTTACTTTTTTCTGATAAAGAGTTCTAATATACTTGAAATTTACGATTTACATTGATTTTAAAACTATAATTCCACTTTTTGTGGTGATAAGACGGATTATAGTGTAGATTTAAAATAACGTCGAACCGGATTTATGCTAATTTTTAATCTTTTTTCCGAAAACTTTCAGCCACATTGACAGGAGAACAAATGTTTTGCCCGAATGAAATCAGTCGGAATAACAAGTTGATAGATATTTTTGTATATATATTTGTTTACAATATAGTATCTAATCCAAATGAGTTCTCTTAATTAGTTCTTATAAACTTAATAATGGAGAAATATGTAGGCAACAATTTAAGTAAAATGATTAAAAAAATGGAGCGAAGAAGTGTCCTGCGCCTGAGGATGATGAGGGTAGTTGGGATACTCATATTATGATGACATGTTGGCATTAGATTACAACATATCATGGGGACTTTAATTATCTATACGTAAAACTTTCCACCTATTCAGGATTTTGGTATTCATATTACGAAATGGACACATTAGAATTATATAAAATTTGATGTTTTAAATGATTTTTAATATATGTAGATTAATGTTTTGAATTTTTTTAAAATACTATAAATCTACACAATAGGTACAAATATAATCCTATAAACTTTTTATTGTTGGGTTGTATGGTTATCAACTTTTAATAATATGTAAGAACAGACGAAAACATCAATCTTTAAAAATGGGAAGAAATATTTTAACATTAAACCAAAAAAATGAGGAAGAAATATATGGTACTATCAGCATGTGATAGTGTAACATTTTTCAACTATATACATCATGCGGATTTGAATTAGGTGGTGACATTTCGATGAAAATAGCACAAACCAATAGAATATATGCCATGAAACTTCTTAATTCTGTTTGCAATATGTACTCGATGAGCAATATCATTCATTTAACACATTTAAAATGAATCTAATAGTAGAGGACCTGTCACGTTGATGAATGATGAATTTGTTAAAATTTTAATAATGTTGGGACTGTTTTAAATCTTACTCCCTCCGTTTCAGAATAGATGATATTTTATCTACTTTATCTTGTTTCAGAAAGTTTGATGTTTTAATCTTTTTACTTTATTTTTATTGATAAATTGTAAATATCAAGATGTAATGATTGAAAAGAATTATGTTACTATTGGTTTATAATTATTAAAATAATTCTTGGTAAGAGAAAATAATATATACTTCTTCCGTTCCTTAAAGATGAATGTTTTAGAAAAAAAAATTGTTTCACAAAGTTAGATGTTTTGTATTTTCAATGCAAAAGTTATGTATAATTTCTTGTTTTACCCCTAATAATTAGAGTTAAAGTAAATAAAATAATTAAAATTTAATGAAAAGATAAGGGTATTTTAAGTTATGTAAAAAGTTTTTTAATATGTGTGCAAAACCTTAAAAATTCA
The DNA here is from genome assembly GCA_028015245.1 of Cardamine occulta. NCBI lineage: Eukaryota > Viridiplantae > Streptophyta > Magnoliopsida > Brassicales > Brassicaceae > Cardamine > Cardamine occulta. The sequence goes on along the minus strand of CM051372.1, from coordinate 10,635,588 downwards.
TCTTTAAGGAACGGAGGGAGTATTAAAAAAGTAATGATTATTTTCTTAATTTATGTAAAATATCCTTAACATCATGTATTGTGAAACAGAGAGAGTATATTGTAATTTCATACTGTCACTTTGTTCGATTACCGTTTGCTATTCCTAGAAGTTAAAGATTTGTTGATCTATGCACGTAACTACAAATTTTCGTTATTTGAATGTGTATTAAAGAAAACAATTTGATATAATCTACAATTATTTAATATTGTATACGCTATTTCGTGAATTTTCTCAAAATAACTTAAAAATAGTCAGATTGGTTCTCATAGTTTTATCGCATGTACCTCATTATTTTCCATAATACGAAAGCATTACATAAGTGGATGGATTTTGAAAAGCGTGGACAAATATTTTCACCATAAAAGGTGGGCCGACAAAAGGATGATGTTTTCACGGAGTGGGGCTGACAAGTCCCTATTTTCTCTGTTTTGCATATGATTTACCGTAATTTTTTATATATTTTTTTTAGAATTTACCTCTCATGTTGAACAAAAAAAAAGAATTCACCTCTCATATCTTTTTTTTTTTAATTTAACTATACCATTTTATTTATTTTCTTTTTCACCCTTTTCCAAATGTGATACCATTTTATTTAGTGGATTTAAATTTAAACTAGTCAAAATAGAATTTTCCTATATATATGTTTTCTTGACGTGAAAAAAAAAAACATATCGGAATTTGTTGGAAGTTAATGCTCTTTAGTACACTTGCAACTTGCAAGTCAGTCTTTTTATGCCAATAACCTTTTCATATTTGTGTTCTTAGATTTTTAGTGGTCAAAGGGGATATTTAAGACTTCGCGGAAAATAGGATAGAAATGTTACGTAGCATGTGTGAAGAGTGATCTACATTAGTATTATAAAGATTAAAAGACATGTGTTTATTTATTTTGAGTAATTAATTTTAAATTGAAAACATAATTTTAATTAATATTATGTCAAAATGTGATTTATACTCTAATAAACCCAAACAAACAACCATTTTTAAAAGTGAGATTCGGTCAAGGAATTAATAAAAAAGAACCATCATTTTAAAGATGTGTGTTAAAATATTCACAGCATAAGTGATTAATGACCAATACTATAATGTAAATGACATGAAATTATATATATTTAAACTAATAGATTTCTATTTTTTCTATTTATGAGGCGTAATATAGTTTTATTTATACAATAAACGTTCAATATATATATACATATATATATATAGTCACAATTTTAATCCTTAATGAAATATTTATAAAAATAAAACAAGTTTTTATGGCTTGCCTCTTGGAGAAATGGATGAACGACACTTCCTTCGAGACGTATTTCTTCGAGGTCTTCTTCCTCTACTCACATGGTTGAGTTTGTTGTCCTAAATGAGAAGTTTTCAGATTATTATTCTTTATTCTCTGTTGGTTTTAAAGACCACAAATCGTTTTTTTTTTAAATTACTAATTATTTTTTTCAGGTTCTTTGCCACCGGTTTAGTGTGACATTTCCGGTTCTTATTTTTTTAAGCTCAGTTGATAAATATATATATGCAAACTATAAAGTCTTCTGTTGTATGAGTCTAAAGGAAAACAAACAAATAAAATAGCTTAAAAAAGGTTTCAGGTCTTTTCTTCTCGATGATGTTAAGGTTTTTAAATGGTTTGTCAATCTCTTTAATTTTAACAGAAAATTGTTAATCTCTTTAATAGGGTTTGATCGTCTTTCATGTTTATAGAAAAATGATAGATTTCCCAATCGAAAATGCTCGTTAAAATTCTCAAAATTTTGACTACTCATAATTGGATATATCCACGGAAAAAAATGGACAATGAGGAGTGAGGACCACGAAAAAGGATATACTATAAAAGTAGAGTTTGAACTAATTGCCAAAAGGAATTTCCCAAATCTGTAAGACTTGAATATTTATTTCACCAAACGGTTTCTACTAAGAAATATCAATTTGAAAAATTATCAACAAAATTGTCAATCCTTCTTTATTCACAATTAAAAGTGGATCTTATTTAAGACTTAAATAAATGATTAAGAAAGTTGCACGAATTTGGTTTAACGACTACCCCATGTGCTTCGTACTTGGTTATGGGCATAATTAAAATGTATCAATTACCTAAGAATGATTTGGGGAAGGTATGAAGAAAATCAATATATTATGTCACGTGAACACTAAAGTATATGTAACCGTTTTAACTTTCAACTTATTATAATTATTAAATAGAAGTGGCGCGTTGTTCGGCTGTTGTCTGGTCCATTTGAATTTATATACCATTATAAATATATTTATATCAAAATAGTCTACATTCTATTAACACAATAGTTTAAATTTAAGCCATAAATTCTAAATCACAGAAACTAATAAATCTTAGTTCCGGAATACTAAAACTTTAATCAGAAAGATAATCAGCGTAGTTTCACCTCTATAGAAACATGTGAAAGAACACTTAGAAGATGCTGACGATAATTTAGATTAATTTAGAGAACTTAAGTGTTAGAACATTCATTCTTATTCTTTGAATTTTCTTTTGCATACAAATGGAGAGGGAAAGAGGTAACATCATTTCTATCATAATCTCTAATTTTTATGTCACAATATTCTAAAATTATCACATTATAATCTTAAAATGGATCCCACAGATTTCTCTAAAGACTTTACGAAGATGGAATGATTTGATTGTGTTCCCAAAAAAAATAACTAGTAAATTGTTCAAATTAGGCCCAATTTGGCATTTGGTTTAAATATGTATAGTTGGATCATTGGCCCATATTTAACATAGGCCAGCAAGGCAGCAAGCAGTGAATTACTGATTCTTATATCATATGAACTCTTAACAAATTTTCATACTCTCAAAGGAACTTGATTTTTTTTGGGTCATCATTGGACCACAACAAACTGGTTCATTAGCCCATATTCCTCATTTTTGGAGAAAGCTTCTCACTTTACAGGAAGCAGCTCACTCTATCAGATTCTCATTTTTGAGATGCTGAGGCAAGTGTACACCACTGCACTATGAAACACTCCAAAAGAACTTGATCTATTCACCATAATCCAGATTTTTTCACACATTCAAAGTAGTGTATGACAAATTGTCACGTGTCCAATAAAGAACCGAAACCATCACAATTTCAAAAATAATTTACGTTTTTGTGTGTGTTTATTGGTGGAAGCATCGTCTCAAACCATATTCGAAATTTTTAATAAAAATATATTAAAAAAAATTGTAGTATGTCCTAATTTATGTGCACATTTAAGTATTTGAAAAACAATTTTTTTTTGTCTACAATCAGAATTGCTCGATTGTTCCACTTACAAATGTTAAAAGATGGTACTAATTAGTGGAACACTAAAACTTTGAAAAGAAATCGCATATACCCCCACAATATAACCCAATCGATCTGCTATTTGTGTCATCCGAGTTTATGGACCATACTAACTCATATATTAATCTTTAGAAAGCAACCTTAAATTAAAGTGTTGGGGTTTTAAACTTGTATACTAACTCAAATCTTGAATGTCAGAAATTTCTCAAAATAAGTTTAGACTTATAATTATATATATGTTCATATGATTATATATATATATATATATAAGTACAGTTCTTATGAATCGCATGAGATTATACTCAAACTCATGGATGGGGTGAGTAAAGGAAAAAGTAAATTTAGACATAAACACAAATAAGAAGCACGCGAATCTTTGTTGCTTTTTTTTGACTATGTCCTTCTGTTTGAGTTTTTGATTCCCAATTCCCCCACCAAATAATGCTAGATCTATACAAACTCAACATCATAACCTTTTGCACGTTCCATCACTATTCACTAGTAAGATTTTCAATTGTTTTTCTCGTTAATAAATGATGAATTAGTAAGCTACTAACTTTTCCAATACGAAGCACTTCAGTATCCGTCTCCATATTTGATCATTTTGCTTCATAGGTGCACAAACTCCACAAAATATTTATCTCTCTTTTAAAGAAACAAAAATTAAGATACCTCTCCACCAGTAGATGAAGATTCGAATTCGATGTGACTACAACAGAGCATATGGTGTTCACAAAAAAAAAACCATAGTTTATATTTGTTTAGTAAAAACTTTAAATTGTGATAGTATACCATCCATGATATCCATCAATACTTGAATAATAATATTCTTCTTTAAATTAACTAATTTATTGTGTTTAATATGGACCGTTCAAGAAGAACCTTGTATTTATCAAAAAAAAAAAAAAGGAAGAGGAAGAAGAACCTTGTCGTTGAGACTTGGACAAGGACTCACGTGGACGCCAATGCATGCTGAAACTTATATTTTTTGCATTACGCAATTTTGATATCTAAAAATAAAAAGATATTGGCGTAGAGGAAAAAACTTCGTAAAATAAATTAGAGATATTCAAAAAATAAATATACAAACCCCATTACAAAAAAGCAACAAAAATTAATTAATTTAATAACAACAAAAAAAGGAAGAACAAGTGGGTGATGCATAACGATCCATCTTCTTAAGTGTGGTAAAAAGAGAAGCACCCACACAACTTCACCATTAATCTGTCTTGTCCGGTCCTAGAGTTTTCCTATTTTTCTAGTTCTATTTTATCATTTGTATGGACATCTTTTTTGCGACTTTGAAAAATTGAATATCCATTAACCAAAAAAAAGAAAAAACTTTGAAACGTTGACACGCTCATGCACCTCTACCTGTGAATTTTTATTAGTTTGTCTCTAGTATGATACATGAATATCCATTAATTAGTGATTTTTTTTTAAAGTTTCATTTTAAGATAATGTGAGCTACTTGATTATAATATCTTTAAAAATATTAAAACATTACAATTTTTAATCAAACTACGTAGTTTTTTTTAAACTACATAGTTAAATATTTTTTATTATTTTAGGTTAAGATATACTCCCTCCGTTTTAAAATATAAATGTTTTACCTAAAAACATCTATATTAAAAAATTACTTTTATTCTAAAAAGTATTAATTAATATATAAATAAAAAATAATTTAGCCAATCATTAAAAAAAGCTACAAATTACCATTGGTCATACAATATTTAATAAAGTAAAAAATTATATAGAAAGATGAAAATATTCGAAACATAAAAAGAATTCTAAAACATCTTATATTATGAAACGGAGGGAGTAGTATCTAGTTTTGCTTAATCATTCTCTCAAAACAAAATTTTATAAAATAACAAGAATATGCTTTCCTTTTGCATTTAAATTTGAAGTTGATGAAATTCCAAGATATGCGTTCATTTTAACGCAATTTGACGTCAGCTCTAGATTTTGTAACATTTGGGAGTTCCGACTTGGATACATTATTCTCAATGTCAATGCTTCATGATGTATGTATATTATATAATATTGTTTTATTACTTCCATAGAATTCTGACATTTACAATTTTATTAGTACTAATATGGAGTTGTACTAATTAATAAGAACTAATCATTTTTCACACAAAAAAGGAACTAATCATACCTCCACATGCGAGACAAAATCTTAACACATAAAATTGCGTAATATTTTGCTTTTTTTTCTTGTTTCTAAGTTTGTGTGTTTTCTTTGGCATTCTTTGCTTTTGAGTAGATGAATTTCCAACGTGATTCTTAGAAGGCTTCGCTAAGTTTAAAGTAGTTTTAGATTATTAAATGTTATTGGTTTTACACTCACATATCCAATCCAATATATAATAATTTAATTTATATAATATTCACCACATTCAATTATAAAGAATTACTTTTCATCAATTTGCTATTGTAATTAAAGTTTCGATCAGGATACGCTTGCAAATGTCCTTTCTAACCAAAAACTCGATTTCCGAAACAGTGATTCTTCAAGTGTGTCACTAGTTAATTTTTCTTTTTAGTTTAGATTAACAATGAATAGATGTTGACAAAATGTTTTTAATAATGAACATATGTTAATTATATTATGCAAAATGAGAGTCTTCACGTTTTTTTTTTTTTTTTTTTTTGGTTTTAAGACTTCACGTTTCTCAGCTTCTTTATCAAGAAAACACGAGTGTCGAGCCTATCTAATTCGTTAGAACATCAAAATCAGGGTCATTGGAACTTTATATAATAGCATTCTGCTCATGGTATATTTAAAAAGTCGACAACTATTATTAAAGTTATCAAATATTGAGATTGATACCCTAATATGATTATCTTTGTTAGAGAAAGTTACTTGATTTTATTGGACTCGGGATGACTACGTTTCTAGTTTGTTTCCAAGGATGATTGTATATGTTTTATATCATTCCATTATTGTTGAGATTTTTTTCCGTTCTTTGTTCTTATCTGCCAACTTATTTTCTTAGACGAGAGAATTAATCATAAAAAATACAACTATTCCGCATGAAAACATTATCACTATATAACGACCAGATCATTCGATTCTAAGGATGTGAAATGGCTGGATCATCCAACGATGACGAATTGGGATGAACGGTTGTGATAGAGCCGTGTTATTCTATCATATGGAATCGAGATGGACAGTTGTGATATGACATGATCATCCGGTCATTGTGTAAACCACTGTCCATGCAGTATGAACCATAACAATATTTTTATGTTTGTCAATGGCATCTAACAAAAAATGACATTTGATATCTCATTTTAGAAAATGCACTATAGTTTTGTTATAAGTTTATATGATCGCTTTCAAAACTTTCTTTATACTTTAAAACAAACATTAAGAAGATGAATTTTTGTTTCTTTTAGAATTATATCTTTGAATTTTCCTAATCTCCATTGTAGATCATGCATTAGAAGAAAAGTGTTCTGTTTAAAAATCTCACGTTTAAGCAAAATAACCTATGCGACTAGTTTTTATTATTATTATCGAACGTGATCATATTAATGCACTATTTTATATTTTGAATCTCAGCTTGTTACATCATATGTTTTGCTCTATTAACATGATTTTGTTATGGTAGCAACTTATGGGAGAAAATGGAGAGGATTATTTCCCCATAACTCATGGTTCAATTGTGGTTGAGGATATCATTGAAAAAGGTCATGAAGATTAAGTTGGTCTAAAAAAGATGAACACTTCTCATTGATTCCTCTAGAAAATTCATTACTTGAAGACAGCCACCGATCTTGTTTAACTACATGAAAATTTATCACAATCCCCAAACGTTTTGATCGCATATAGAAGTGTTTAAAGGTGTTTTCTACCACTAATCAAATGAAAAATGTTAATTCACATGTCAATGTGTTTTTCTATGTTCGATTTAATTAGAGATATGCAATATTGTAGCTGAGAAGTCCATAAATTTATCGGAGCTTCATAATGATGTCTGGGAACATACACCATCTTTTTCGAAATTGATCCCCTTAATAACCAATTGAAGGTGATGTGTGTTCGGTTGAAGATAAGACTTGAAGAGAGATCAATTGTAATGCCTCAACTCTTTTCCTTAAAAAGATAACTACGATCATGAAAAAGGATTGACTACCCTTTTCACATTTTTTTATTGATAGCAAATTAGAAATGTGCTTAGATGGAGCAATTTCGAATATACTAAATTAACATAAAATACGTTCTGTTAATTTTGTTAGATTAATATAATATCTTCGTTTTCTCATCGTATTTTGATATATTTAGTGTTTGTACTTATGGTCCACGTTTAAGCTAAATAATAATAGATTAAAGTCCAGTTTTATCGTATAAACCATTTTTCTTTTTAAGTTTAGGATTTATTCTCAATAAGATGGCTTCATCAATTCTAATATATGATATTTTGGTCACTACAAAAAAAGGGTTATTACATTATTTATTTTATGTATTTGCATTAGTTATAAGTGATGATGCAAAACTAATTTTGTATTATTTATGTAAATGATTCTAGAAATAGTGATGCAAAGTATTTACATCGGTTGAGAAAACTATTGCATTATTATTGTAACTGACGTTAATTTACATCAATTACAAATAAATGATGTTAAAGTTGCATCAGTTACAAACAAATGATGTTAATTTTGCATTATTTAATATAAATGATGTTAATATTTACTAAAGATCTAACAATTGATGCTACATAGTTGTATCATTTGTATCTAATTGATGTTATAATTGCATCAGTTTTAAACAATTGATGCTAAAATTAATTAATTTTTATAATTAAATTTAATTAATCAAAATATTAAATATTATTAAATTAATATGATAATATGTAAATTTATTGACAAAGTCTCACATATTATTTAATATTTAATTAAAATAAATATGTTTAAATGTTGTGATGAGTTTATTTATAGAGGATTTATTTTGTCTTCATAACTTATTTTGGCGATGTGAGACAAATGTAAGAAACAAATTGCATCATTTTCAAATAATAGAATTTTTGTATCACCTAAATAATTGATGTTAATTTTTATTTTGCATCTTTTCTTTTTAAGTGATGCAAATTAAGATAAATTAGTATCATATTTTTTTAGTTGATGCCTAATAACATCACTTATTATAATTGATGTTAATTCATAACTTTTGTATCGATTTTCAATAAATAACTTAAATTAATATCATTTATTTGATTGATGCAATTTAAATAATGCAACATACTTTTGTTTTTTTTTTGTAGTGGGTGTTTGACATAAGTATATCTATAGATAGATATTGACAAAAGTATTTATAAATTCTGGGTTTTCCATTTTTACAGTGGATACATTTAAATTAAAAATAGTTGAATTTAGTTTGATGGAAGAATCCCAACTGGTAGTCAGCCTTAAAAATCTGAACACTAACCTAAGTGAATTAAAAATGAGTTGAGACTTGCAAAATTTTACTTATTTGTATTATATATACGTATAAGCATAGCATCTTATTATAGTTTGTGTACGTATTTTTAAAAAACTGTTGGCTCGTTTTCGCCGGAATGGTTTGTCTCCGAACCTAAAATTTTTTGAGAAAATGAATCAGCATCAGAAAAAGATATATCCCAATAATAATTGGTAAGTACTACTATATCCCAAATAATTAAATTTATTTTTATTGGACACCACAACTAATCAAGAAGAAAAAATCGACATATAAGGTAATAAATGAACACAGAGCAAGCACGTTCATGTATAATAATAGAACATTTTAATTATTCTTGTTAAGCTAATTACCTGGTTAAAAGCCTAAAACTTTAATACCATGACTATTAAAGTTTAATGGCATGTTTAGCCATGGTAAAACAGGTGTGTAATAATTATTTTTGCTTAATTTCTTTCTAGTTCAATGGCAATGGTTAGTCAATACTCAACAGTCAAAGTAAAAAAATTGTGCCCTTTTACATTTCAGGTTTTTATTATTTTATTGTTTGTACCTCTTCTAAAAAGATATACAAGAGGATGTAGCGGAAAGAGAAAGCTAACGGCAGGAACGCAAGGAAAAAAAAATTACAAAGAAAAAAAGATCTTCACAAAAAAAGTAATCTGTGTTTGTATCTCACATATAAACACATATAAGTTATAAGGAGAAAAAAACACATATAAAAAAAAACCTGAAACCAATTCTCTTTTCATTTTCACATTTCTCTCTCCCTCTCTCAGATTTTTTTTTCCTCATTTCACATTAGAAGAAGCTTGTGAAGGAAACACACAACATTCTCTACATCTCCAGATCTGATCTATCTTCATAGATTCAAGAGCTTCTACACGAAAATATCACAGGTTCTTTCTCTTCTTTGTTCTTTATCTTTTCTTTTGGATCTCTTTAGATGTTAAAACATGTTCTTTCGTGCGTGTGCTTGTTATGAATTATGAATACTCACGATTTCTTGAATTTTCTTGGTGTAATTCGAATTAGTTTCATCTGTCTCGCTTAATCTTCACTCCTTCTTCGGCAGCAATGCCAAAAGTTCTCGAGACATCGAGGGACCACTCGTTCCTCACTTTTTTCTTTTTTTTTTCGCTTCTTTGCTTTCTGCTAAGTATATTACTTTTGCCAACAATATTAGCCGTAAAACTCAACATAATTATGTTTTAATTTAATTGATTACTCCGAAAACACATAAGGCATAAGACAAGGAGGACAAGTTATTGACAAATTTTGACTTTTTTGTGTGTCAAAGTTAAGTTGTTAAGAAATTAACGTTTTGAAGTTAGTCATTTAGTATTGTTTCTTTTTCAAACGTATGTAAGTTTAATATTGTTTTACGTTTTGTTTTTCCTTCATTTGCAAACTAACTCAATTTCTGCGGCTAAAAGAAAATCAACTAATTCCTCTTCGTTGAGTCAAAAGAGAACACACGCACAAAAAGATTTACTTCTATTGGCTGCTCATTTTATTGCGTGGAGTCAATGAAAACACACTCAAATCCAAAACGTGATAAGTTATGTTTGACTAATGGTATTAAGGTTTACTAGTCATTTAACGGTGAAAGATTGGTTTAGATGTCGGTTATTTCGGGTTTGTTTTCCACTTAGGTAAACGAAAACGATTTTAACCCTCGAAGTAAGTTTTGATTTTTGTTTTTACCAAAAGATTTTTTTTTTTTTTTTTTAAGTTGGCACGAAAGATTTGATGAGGCCCATACAAAAATGACCCCAATTTGGCCTACCTATAGTGTTAAATAGTACACAAATAAATATTTGGTTAAGAACGTTGGGACTTATGACAGACCAATTCCCATGTCTGGGATTCTAAACATTCTAAATTTCTAATGATAAATCTACTACATAGACTACAACTACAAGTACCTCCTGTTTGTTTAAGGAGTCGACTATGTAATGACTATGTAAACCATTTCTAGTTTAATAAATATGACGTTAAAAAAAAAGACTACAACTACAAGTACAAATACTACACTCTTTCACATGCTACCTCTATTTTAGGGTCAAATTTACAATTATTTATTCCCTCTTGATTTCGTATATTGAAATAAGTTGGGAAATCTTTTCAATATCTACATTATATGTATTTTATAATGGCATGGCCATGAGCTCATTACTCCTACTAGTCTATATGAACGTGGAAACGTGCGATGAGCACTAAATGATCACTCTAGATATAATTTTGCCCTCATGGCTTGGGAAGTTCAAGTTATGGAAACTAAAATTTAAAGATTTGATGATATATGAAGTTCTTCCATTGTTTGCTCATCAAAAATATATAAAGTTCAAGATAAGATCATTTATGGAAAGTAAAGAATGTATAAAACTCAATAATAAGAAAATATAAATATTTGATAATATATGTTATCCCAATATTGTAGATGACGTTTTCCTTTATTAGATTTTTTGAGAGGGAATGGGGATAGTTTGCCAATTATCTCACTTTTTCTTGAAATCGGCTAAGTGGAGGCATGTGTCTCCCTCCACTCTATTAAGTGGACCATTGAAACCCTAAAAAAGGGCATCTGGTGTTGCTGCTTAACATTACCCATTCAGATTCGTAAGATTCGTCTGCCTAATCGTAATCGTACCAACACGTTTCTTTTGAAGTCCAAAGTTGAAAAATTGCATAAAATTCAGATCCGATTCTTTTTCTTTTTTCTCTTTTGATCTCTTAACCTTTTGTTTCCTTGTCAAATAAAGTTTTTTTTGGGTGCTTCTATGGTTTATCCACGCCTCTCCTTTTTTGCATTAAGGAAACAACTGAAAAGGGTTTTGATTTTTCATCATTTTTAGTTATTGGGTTAGTACTTATCAGTTCCTGCCAAATCTTGACTTTGGGAATTTTTAAGTCTTGAGAATCTTGACTGTCTTTAGATTGTAGCTTACTTTTTAAGTTTGGTATGTTTTTTGTCTTTTAGTCTTTTATTATTCACATGGTTAAGGTTTAAAGTTTGAAATATTGGATTAAAATGAGCCATGTAATGTGGATTCTTGTTGACGCTTATAAAGATTGCTTTTCTAGTTTTAGGCAAAATAAGATAAGGGTTACTTGCGCTATACGTATTCTCTGTAAATGAGATGCTTTCTGTTGAGAAACGGATTCTGTATGAGTTTTTGATAATACACAACAAATGTTTCTCATGTAAAATATGAATTTTTGTCCACCTCAAATCTACAAATTAAAATCTCCAGAGTTTCTGAATAAAATTTTATATGCAAATTGAATTTGATTCTTATCCTTTGCTTCAATCTTTTGTCTTCTCGTTCTGTTCTTCTTGTGACCGACTCTGTTTTTGCAAATGCTTGACTTTTCATTGTTTATTTTCATAGGTTTTGATCTGAAGGAGCAAGAGAATTCTCGGATAGGGCGATTTTGTCGCTCTTGTGTCGCTTTTTCCCGTTCTTGAACCGTTTCTTCCGTCCAAGAAACTGATTTCTGATGCAAAATCATCCCATGGAATGAGATTCAGAAGTGATCTGTTTCTTGAAATTTTTGATCTTGTAATGTCATGAAGAGGAGAGAATCGGGTAAGTTTAAGGAGTTATGGAGACCGGTACAAGTGTTAGCAACAATAGTGGAAGCAGCAGAAACGACAGCTATGAAGTAATCAAGAATGGATCTTGGTTTAATCAGTTCCGCAATGGCTGCAATCCCTGGATGGCTAGATATGCATACGGTCTAATATTTCTCATCGCAAATCTACTAGCTTGGGCTGCTCGTGACTATGGTCGAGGTGCCTTAAGAGAAATGACAAGTATGTGCCACTAAATTAGGTTTCAAAAATATAACTAACTCGTTTCTTGTCTTATAAGTTTGATCCTATTGCAGTGTTCAAGAATTGTAAAGGCGGAGAAAACTGTTTGGGGACAGAAGGAGTCTTAAGAGTTAGCTTGGGATGTTTTGTATCCTTTTCTTGATCTAATCTTTGCATACTAATTTAACTACTTTAAAGCTATACTTTTAAGAAAATGTTTTCCCTTAACCGTAAATCTTTAGTTGTTCTATTTCGTTATGTTTCTTTCAACACTTGGCACGTCGAAAACACATTCATCAAGAGATAAATGGCATTCTGGTTGGTGGTCTGCTAAGCTTATCATGTGGCCTGCCATAACCATCATTCCTTTCTTGCTTCCTTCTACGATTATTCATCTTTACGGTTAGGCTTGTTCACAAAATTTCCTCTTCTTAATACTCTTTCAAAATCAATTGGCATAACTTAGTAAAAAAACGTTTTTGGTTTGCAGGAGAGATTGCCCATTTTGGTGCAGGGTAAGTTTTTGATTGATCTTTCCAAGTTCATAATATAATGTGAAAAATCCACAATCTTAATGTTGTTGTTGTTTCTTTATAGGGTATTTCTCTTAATACAGCTAATTAGTGTGATCAGTTTCATTACATGGCTCAACGAATGCTATCAGTCTAAAAAAGATGCAGAAAAATGGTTAGATGATTATTCAATTTTGATATACCATAAAGTTTTAGTTTTTACCCAATTTATACTAATCAAGTAACACTCTTTCATGTTTGTAGTCATGTCTATGTGATGCTATTAGCAACTACTTCATACACAGTGTGCATAATAGGAGTGATATTGATGTACATATGGTATGCGCCTGATTCGTCATGCCTTCTTAATATATTCTTCATAACATGGACTTTGTTCCTCATTCAACTCATGACAAGCATCGCTCTCCATCCTAAAGTAAGTCTTTTTGTTTATCATCCATCACCTTCATGTGATGTGTGTTTTTTTGTTTGAAGGTTATTAAGGTTTGTTTTTGTGCTGTGCCAAACATCAATAGGTGAATGCTGGATACTTAACTCCAGCTCTTATGGGACTCTATGTTGTGTTTATCTGTTGGTGTGCTATTCGAAGGTATGTTATGTTTCCTTCAAACTTCTTCTCTGTTTTTTTTTTCAATGTCTTAAAAGTTTAAAACCGATGATCCGGCGTTTGGTTAGAACTTAAAAATCTAAATCATTTTGACCCCTTAAAATCACCAAACTAACCGGCAATAACCAAAAACCGGCTGTTCGGTTAACCCGGCCGGTTCTACTCCAAACAAAAAAAAAATTTGGTGATGCCGTTTGATACTCAAAAAAGAAAATAAAAATCATATTTTTCTAATTTCTTTTTGTGTTCCCTAGTTTTTGCAATTTTTGTGCCAAAATTAGGTAAATGTTACCATTAGTATTAGATAGAGAGACGAGATCATTTTTTTTGATGAAAATAGATTAGATAAATAGACGAGATCATGATTACTAAAGATTAGATAAAGATAAGCTATAGAATATAGTTGTTAACCTCATCTCTAGATAATGATTACTTACTTTGTGGTTGAGTTGGTAAAGCTAACTTCTCCAAAGTTAATATGGTTTAGGAGTTGCGACTCCGAGTAGGATTAGGAAATTAAGATGGTTTAGGTAGTCGTTTCACTATATATATAGAAGATAGATACGTCAAGAACCATTCATCATCTTCTCTGTTTTCAAAGCTTCTGTCATCATGTCAAAGGAAGAGAAGACTAATGTAGAGAATGTCAGAAGAGCCTTTGTGAAGCAGTACTATCATACTGTTAACGAAGCACCTCAGAATCTTCATATGTTCTATAATGAACCTTGTCTGTTTAACCGTCTTGATCCTGCAACCCGTATCGCGAAAACTTTTTGGAGCAAGGAAGAAGTGAAAGATGAGTTTCTGGCTTTGCGATACGAAGATTACACGGCGGAGATTGAAAATTCACTTGCTGTACCATATTCTTTTCAGAATGGTCGTGTTATTGTGTTCGCCGATGGATACTTGACTAGGAAGAAAGATGACGTGAGGAGCAAGTTTACGCAAACTTTTCTTGTGGCTCAACAAGACAACGGCTTCTGTATCTTTAACGATATTTTAAGGTTCAAGGAAACACAGAACTGTCTTGTAACCAAGACAGAGTCAGAATCAAAGTCAGAGGCTGAGCCGGTTTGCTTAGCCACTCTTATAGTCGAGTCAGAGTAAAGGGCAGAGCCTGAGCCGGTTTGCTTAGCCACTCGCAAAACCAACCTTACATCCAAATGCAAGCCGAAGTAGGGATGAGTTAAGCTTCCCTTAGCGAGAAAGATCCAAGCAAAGGGGAAGATGGTGATGAATGGTCTATAGGTTTTGATTTTAGGGTTCTACACTTAAGTTTGGGTTTCTTGGTTTAGGGATTTTTGTTTTTGATGGTTTAGGGAATTTAAGAATCGTATCGAAAGATGTAGGTTCCTATTTCTATCAACATAATATAGTTTAATTTCTAGTGTTTTCATAGAGATTTAATTTTAACCAACAAAAAGAGTGTTTATGTTTTGGGATATAGGATTTCATATCGGTTCTCTTTGGGTTTAGTAAATTAAAAAATCTCACTGTTTCAACTGTTAGAAACGTAAAATTTAATTTCATTAAAAATCACCAACTAATTTCCATAAAAACACAGTTTTAATTTTTTTTATAGTATAATAGATAAATTAACTCTTCTTTTGTCCTGTTAGTTCATAAATTTATACTTTTCACGTTAAATAAAAAATTAATAGAGTGCAACGTTCCTTAACATTTTATTTTCTAAGAAAAACATTAGTATTTCAATAATATAATCTAAAAATTTTCCAAAAAAAAAGTCTGAAAACGTCCAAACAAACTCTAAGGAAATTCCAAAATTTTTGCAGTGAATCTATGTAGTCTTTTCTTTTGTACTAAAGAGCTCTAGCCTCTATTTGTAAAATGTTTTGTTCCCAAAAAAATGTTTTGCAGTGAACCAGTGGGCGAAAGTTGCAACAGAAAAGCAGCAGCTTCGAATAGAACGGACTGGCTTACCATTATTGTAAACTCTTTCAACCTCTCAACACTCCTTGCTTATGTTTCATTCAAAAGTAACAATATACTGATTTTGAATAACATTGTGCAGAGCTTTGTGGTTGCGTTACTAGCAATGGTTATTGCGACATTTTCAACAGGAATAGACTCCCAATGTTTCCAATTCAAGAAAGATGAGAACAATCAAGAAGAGGAAGAAGAAGATGATGTTCCATATGGATATGGATTTTTCCATTTTGTATTTGCCACAGGAGCAATGTACTTCGCTATGCTTCTCATTGGCTGGAACACTCATCATCCCATGAAAAAGTAAAAGCTTAATTTTCTCAACATTATTATAACATTATTATTCATACGAATAATAAACTAGTGAGCCTTTGTGAAACTTTGTAGTCAGGCTTGAGACTTCAACTGAATATTCTGTCTTTTTTTTTATGGGTTTAGGTGGACGATTGACGTAGGATGGACGAGTACTTGGGTAAGGGTTGTGAATGAGTGGCTTGCGGTTTGTGTATACAGTAAGTGACATTTTGAATGCTTCATCCTTAAAACTTTGAGATTGTGAAACAGTTTTGTAATGTTTTGTTGATAAAATGTTGTGACAGTTTGGATGTTGGTGGCTCCTCTCGTACTAAAGAGCAGAAGACAAACGACAAGTGGGACATAGAGAGATAAAAGAGAGAGATTTTGGGAAACGACAGAGAACTTTGTCGTATTGGATAGAACTAATTAAACCACCTTTTTCACCTACGACCAGGATGAATGAAATGCTAGATCTCATGGGTTTGGTGGAATATAGTATTTGACAATTGACGATTAGGGAATTGTCGGAAATCAAATCTTTGTAAGTAGATTGTTACATGAAGGTGGGATATAAATATAGTTATGATTATTATCTCATTTGTGACCCTCAAGTGTTTAGATCATTGGAACACGGATCTTGTCCATATGATGCTTGTACGCAAAGTTACACATGCATGTGTTAAAATGTAAAACAAAACCAATAGAAATCAGACAACAAGTACACAAAAAAGTTCAAAGACTCTTTTTCGTCTTCATCATCGAACAAAGATTCTAAATAATGTAAATAGACAATAAGGAGTAACGTGGAAACGCACTGTGAACAATGTCTCAATCCTCCAAAACACATCTAAGCAGAAACCAATCTTCACTCTTAACAAGACTTATTATGGTCCCAATGTATATATTGTTACAAAAAAAATACCAACCCTAAGATTTTCTCAAAGGAAATATAATTCCGAACAAATTAACGGCACGGATAGATAAGACTAACCACCGAACCGATAAGTAAATATTACAACAACAACACAACAAGGAACAAAAAAAGGATAAAAATGATACCTAGTTAACAGCTTTCTGGTGGATAAAAGTACTGCCATATAAGAGTAAAAGACTAAAAGGCATTGAGATTTAGAACCCATTGGAGGGGAAGCGTTGGAATCTCATATTTTTCAATTTTCCAAAAGAGAAAGTCAAACTAATTAATGAGAAAATCAGAAAAAGATGACCACTGAGAAGAGAACAAATGAACCTCTTGATCGTATTCGTATCTGACTAACGACAAAGAAGAAAAATTGTCAAAGAAGAGATGTATGAAAGTCACAAAAAAATATTCAAAAGAAGGCCATTGGGACATTAAGTAGAATTAGACCCAAATATATGTGTGAGTTTTGTTAGTTATTAATGTTAGAAGGAGAGAACATAATGAAGAAAGAATGTAGTAGAAATATGAATGTTTAAAATTATTACAAAAGGTAGAAAATGACATACGCTTAAAGAGAAATTTGTCTTACCATATAAATATGTACTTGTTTATTGAAACAAGAGGGAAAAAAGTTTCCAAAGATCTAATCATTCTCTCATCTTTTATTTCATAAAAGCCTCCAAAACTCTCAAGTAAAAGTGCATCTATTTATGAAAAGTTTTTTAATGATTTGTTTTTACCTTAAGAGGTAAGCGATGTGACTAAAGAAACTAATAGACAAATTTTAAGAAATTAAATCATAAAGTTTACAAAATTATATTTTGGACATGATTAGGATTTAGAATAAAAAACGTAATCAACCCGACTGCATTGTCAAAACTAGGATGGGTTAGAGCATGTCCAACCGAACGGTAAAACACCAAAGATAGTGTGAAATGCTCTCTAACCGAACGCCAAAACTTGCACCAATTTTTGTTTTTTTGTGTGATATTGTTCATAAAACAATTAAAAATATTATATTTATTTTATGTGTTTGATTTAGAAATATAATTAAAGTTTTGTTTATCAACTCAAAATAAATATATTATTAATATTTTTGTACCTTTTTTATTTTAGTAATATAATAAAATATCTAAATTAATACAAAATTATAATTAATATGAAATTTTAATTATTAATATAATTAATAAATTAATACGAAAATTGATTAAATGAAACTTTAATTAAAACACAAAAACCATAAATTACAAAACTAAAACCAACCAACATAAAAAAACTAAATGCAAGAGGATAATTTTAAAAAGCAAAATAATTTTTTTAACAATAATCTAATCCCTGAAAAAATCTTTTCCTGCTCCGTTATTGAACTTCGACATATGCAAATCAAAGATCGGAAAGCTTATACTGAACTTTGAAATGCATTAATTAAATATTTATGGTCTTAATATACTAATTATATGAATTAGTACTATGTCTCTCTCTCTATATATATATCATATATCAAATTTTGGCAGCCTAGATAATAAGGTATTAGATTTGTGGTTTATTATTCACATGATGATAGAAAAAAAATTACAGTGGCTAAAATGTATATTTCTTTCTTTTTAGATATGTTTTTTTAAAGATTCATCTAGGTAATTATCCAAATGGACAACACCAAAGAATTCAATAACACTAGTAAAATCTCATTGCATTTTATATAATTTTCTATTTTATAATTATATACAAATCCGTAATTTATGATTAATTTTAAATTTTATTGTATTTTCTATATATAGATGAATCAATCTCAATTTTAAAATGCTGCAAAATAATTTTCCATTATACCAAAACTATCTATAGCAAAAAGCTATATCAATAAAAATTATATTGTTTTGATTGTTACCAATAACCAAAACAGAAAGAATTAACGATACCTAAAATGGTATCACTATTTATCTTTTACTGTTACATCTTATTTTCTTATAACTATATTTGTTATCTTCTGATATTCTATTTTCCAATTAGTTTTTTTTTTTCATTTTCTGTCACCAATCAAGTTTATCGTATTACATTGTTTTGATTCATGAAGAGATATAACCTGCAAAATGAATTAATCATTTTATACATTGATAAAACTAAAATATTTTAGGCCATGAATGAATTCTGTTTCTTTTATTAAGTTTTTGGATTTGGTTTTTAGATTTTGCTATTAAATTTTTGTATCAAAAGTCCCCAATTTTTTTTTTTTAGTTTTTGAGAAAAATGACGAAAATGAAATAAAAACTAGAATTTATTTTTTAATTTGTATGAGAGCTAAAATTCCAAAAATTTGAATGGAAGATTATAACCAATTCCTAACTTTTTGAAAACCGATTTTCTAAAAACTTGATTGGGGATTCAGTTAGCTTTTGAAAAACATTAACCAAAAACTCTTTCAAAGATCTATAAAACATTCAAGACCTATCGTTTGTTGGAAAACGATACATTCGATCTTTTATTTTTCTTTTGTAGTGTAGCAATATATTCGATCTGAATTCTCAATCCTATCGAAGACATTCGATCTAAATTTCAAAGAAAAAGAAAAAACAATACATACGATCTCTATATTAATTAGTTCATCTACTTACATCTTTAGTGGACCTACCTAAAGTGTGGTAAGTCCTAAGTCCTACGTAGTTATAAGTCTCATAAATTAGATTTTTCTGCGAGAGCAGTAAACTAAAAGTAAAAGAAGAGACAGAACACAAGCAAGAAACATTAGATGGCCGTAAAGAAGAAAGTGAGTGTAGTCGCTGATCAGCTATAGTGTTCGATATGGTCCATATGCAGCGATTATTATACTATAGTTTTGACACTTCATTTCCACAATTTAATGCGTTTTTCAGAACATTTACAATGCGACTCCACTTAATACAATTAATTTGAATTTCGATCCAAAATATAGAAAATAGACAGTAAATTCTCCAAACCATACATGTAGGCAGTAGACATAAGTCCTACGTATGCCCGAAACATAGCATTTTGTGTGTTCCCTTGTCGTTAACTAAAATGTTTGATTTCGTTTTTTCCAAACTTAATGATCATAAACGCAGCTATGTTTATGTGGCTCCAGCTTTATCTCAACTATCTTCCAGAAATCCAATTCTCTTGTGTGTTCCGAAATGCTTAAAATAAAAAGCTGTACAGGAAATAATTATTTTTGATCTCTTATATATTGATATAGATTTCTTCTTCTCATTTGTATTTTATGTTTAGCAGATGAGCATTCCATACAATTTAGACTTCATAAGCAAGTTTAAATGCTTGGATATGTAGAAATATGAGAATAATCATCAACTTGTAAAAGAGAAAAAAAAATTAAAGAAAACTGGCAATCGATTTAGCAAATGAATTAACCGTATTAATGGGTTTCTGTAAAAGAAATAACAAATCGGTTCCCGTTTTTTTGTTTTTTTCCTGCTGCCACCTCCAAATTGGGTTCATGCCATGCAAGTTTGCAGCTGAAAATTTTGTCTTATCAAATAAATAAATAAAATTATGCTACTGAAAATGTTACAGAAATATAATAAACTAATAAAGTAAAGGATCGAAATAAAAAAAGATGAGTTGGACCAATGAGGCCAGCCTTTCCAATAATAGATGGGGCGGTGCTGATGCCAACTTTGCATACATAAGGATTAGTACTTTGAATAGTACAGTTAAAAATATTTAACTAATATATTTCCAAAATGTTTACAAATATATTTTTTTTAAAATAATTCGGAGACCATGATTTCATAAAATTGTGTCGTCCATCATTTATTTTTTTATGTAGCACACAATTTGAAAAATATGTGAAAGTATTGTGTAAGAATTAAATATTTCAGTTTTTTCATAGTTAAAAAATTGAATAGCATAATATGTTCAGAAAACTAATTATATCAGGGATTTTGTAACATATTCTTATGATTCTAAACTTATGGAAATTTAATTATTCAGATTCAATATCTTTTGAGTTAGCAATTTTTTTTTAATGAAAACCGGATGAACGGTAAAAGCGGTAAGGTTGATACCAAATTTGATTGAACTAGTTTCAGCCGTTTCTTGTCAATTGTGTTTTAAATCTTCTTCTTCTTTGTGTTTCTCTGTTGATCAGTATTTGTAGCTTTTACGTATAGTAAAAAAATCTTTTAATGCATTTTCTAACATTAGACATTTGTTCAAAAAGAATACATGAATAAACAAGCTTAAAAAGAAAATGAATAAGCTTAAAACTCTTCCTATAGCGAGTGCAAGACCTCGAAGACATATATATGAAATGCGTTTGTGACTCAAAGAAAGAAAAAAAGAAGAAGAGGATTTTAACCTGCAAAAACTATTTTTAAATTATTTTGTTCACCATTCAACTTTATTCTATATTTTTTTCCGCTTTCATAAAATATTTTTCTGGTAAGAAATTCTAAATCTTTCACATTTAAATTCATATGTTCTAGTCCCTAAAGAAAGTTCAGTAACATTTAAAATGATAAACCTCTTGCCACAACGGTGAAAGATAATATTTTGTTTCTAAAATATACTTCTTCTGTTCTTTATTGATCATGTTTCTAGAAAAAAAATTTGTTTCAAAAAAAATACAATTTTTAGGTTTTCTATGTAGTTTTTATTAGTCATTGATTATAGATTGTAAAGTTCAAGAAAAATAATTGAATATTATCACATTTAAATTGATGCATTTATAACAAATTTTTAATATGTTTTATTAATATGTATGAAAATGCTAAAAATAGAATCAATTAGGAATGAAATAACCAACTAATGAAGAGTCAGAATTATAGTAGCAAATAAATAAATAAGTGGAGATAAAAAGCACATGAAGTTGGAACATAATTAATGTAGCTTCGATAATTAAGCATGAAAAATAAAAGAGCATGTTTTAGCATGCAGAAGAAGAATTATGCATTGTCTTTTCACGTGATTAACCTAATAAAGCACTTAGCATATAATACCTTCTTCAGGTCTTCTCACATGTCCTTCATAGGCTTACTCATATTTTTTGGTTTTCTATTCGACCCTCCTCTATTTTTTCTGGTCGAAAGTTCATGTTATCTATGATATGAGAGATTTAGAGTAGGCAAAGTATAGTTAACAAGAAGAATTGCGTTTACTAATTTTGATTTTTTTTTTTAATCGGAATCATTGCATAAAAACAAAGTGATGGGATAATCAAAATTAAAAATAAATATAGAGAAGTGGAGCGGCGAGAGTGAAGCCAAAAGAGAAGATGCTTATCTTTTCTTGCTTGCATCACATGCCTCACTCACTAATTCACTCTTATAATTATATGAATATTGAATTTAATTTTATTTCTGATGACATAAGAAAATTGGTGTCAATGTTGGAGAGTTGTTGAACGTGAGATGTGACCTATGTCTTCTTCTTTCTTTCTTTCTCACTTGTCATATCATATTATATGGCATATAATTGTATGTTTGTAAACAGTTATTTCACATATTTCCATTGGATGATATTTAAAAGTAATTCAAAAGATAAGCTACTTAATGGTTACACTCGCCATACTAATCAAGAGTTATAATAATCTTGGTTCACCACAATGGTCTAAACTAAATTAAACAAGGAGAAAAATGGCAAAAGTAACATAGATCTAATGATAGATTTAACATTTTTGTTTATGAATTGAAGATAATAAAGAAGTATTGTAAATTCATCGGTCTCTACAATATCATTTCAATGTTTGACTTATTCACACATCTTATTTCTCTCTCCATCGCTTTAAAGACAGTGTAAGTGTGTAATACAAGCAAGTATTTTTCTCACATATTCTCTCCTCTCTCACCCAACTTCTTCTCCCAACATCACTCTCTCTAGTCTAAAGACTCTTAGTTACTTATCAAATTAATGGGGAAGCTCCAGAAGATAGGGAGAGTATGGGATTGTCTTTTTCTTCCGACAAATCAGTGTTCATGTTTTTGTCTAAACACTCTAGGAGATGATGAAGAAGAACTGTTTGAGAAGAAGCCATTGATAGATTCTTCATCAGAGAAATCTGGGAAGGTTATGAGATTGAAAGATGTTGTAGCTGCTGATCATCGTCAGACTCTTGCCTTTCATCTTAAGCCTAAGGTTAGTAAACACAAGTAATCCCCAAACATTATATAGTAAAATATGGTGTATGATAATTTCTTGAGCTTTGAAAAATGCTTATCACAAGGCAAATTTTTGGGAAACAGTGAAATACATGTTTTATTAAATCTTAAAAAGTTGTGTGGGACTTTTTATCTTCTATGGTGGTGTGCGTTATTCTTGTTATTCCAAGTTAGTTTGCTCTCCCAAAATCGATTAGAAGAATATATTTGTTAATTGGTTATAAGTTTGAATGAGTTGTTTAAAGAGTTTGAAGTTTAGATTTCAATTTAAAATAATTAATTAAATAGTTTGGAATGGTGATGGTGATGTATGCAGATAGTGGAGCTAAAGGTGTCAATGCATTGCTACGGATGTGCTAAGAAAGTCGAGAAGCATATATCTAAATTAGACGGTAACGCCAAATCTTCTTTAATTCTTTAGACATTTCTTTTAGGGAAATACAATTACAAGACATGAATTTACTTCATTTAATTATTAAAAAAAACATGAATTCCCTTCAATAATTGCGTCTAGTTTTTTTTTTTTTTTCCTTTTCTCGCCAATAAACCAAAATGATTTCCGTATTTTCGGTGCCGAGTTTCTAAAATGGAAGAAAATGGAATTGTGAAAACCAAACCGGATATGTTCGGTTCCATATTTTCTCTATCGAACTAATCAAAGATGAACCATAACCAAGATTAGGAAAAATCAAATCAAAACTCAGAATCGTGTAAGAAAGATCAAATCAAAACCAATAAAAGTGTAGGATATTTACTGAAAAAAACGTGTGATTAACATTACAAGAAAATAGATTAGCTAACTTTTAATCGTCACTATCATAATACTCATATTTATAAATTTAAATGATCAGAACTAAAATAATAACAAGAATGAGTAAATCTAAAGCAAGAACAAAAACAGAACAGAAATTCTAAAGATGTTTCATGTAAAATTATAGATTTACAGAAGTTACAGTAGTAAGTAGTTTTGTAAGATGATAACTGCAATCATTTGTTGGAAATTAAAGTAAATAAATCTAAAGATATTTCTCTATCTAAATAATATATATAATTGCAAAGTAAAATGGAACAGAAATTCAAACATAGCAGAGTTCTGACATTAAAGAACTTTTTGGTTTTCATATGATTTATTATATTTTCTAAACAGGAAATGTTTGTAAAACTATTGAAACACTGAATATGGACTTGTTTAATAAACAGGAGTGACATGGTACAAAGTGGAGCTTGAGAGCAAGAAGGTAGTTGTGAAGGGAAACATACTGCCAATTGAAGTGTTAGAGAGTATTTGTAAAGTCAAGAATGCTCAGCTTTGGTCTTCTTCTTCTTAAAACAGTCTTTAGTTTCTTTATTTTCACATGGGCCTTTCATGTCAATCTCTATCTTCATGTTATATTATTGTTATCATTATCTAATTATCGTACATACACTTGCATGCATCTATCTCCTCTAATCTATTCCCTTTTTTGTTGGATCCATTCTATTTGTAACATCTTGAATCCATCTCATTAATCATATATATATATATATATATTAATGAGGATGATTTTGCTTTTTAACAATCTAAACGATAAATAATCATATCCCTAAGTCTAACTCACCTCATTGAAAATGATATCTATTGTTGACTATTATTCATTTCCGACCAGATTCTATTTTTCGATAGGTTTCTTCTGGTTAGCTTCATTGGATTTTAATTTCATATCAAAGTTCATTAGTTTCTAACTAAAACCCAATTAATAATAAATGGATTAGACTTTTTATGTCCTTAATCTATCTAGGCTGGAAACTAACCGTTAAACATACTTTTATTATCTCGTCGCTTAGTTTTATATATTACTTAAGTCGCATTTTAGTTTGGATGTAAGAATCCTAACAAATGTTATGTGTGTTTTGTGTCATATATACATTTCATTAATTGATACGTTAATACATTATACGTTTCCAAGTGGTTGTGGTCACGAAGTTTTAATATCTTGGCCGAAATTTATAATCAGTTCTCACAAAGTAGTAAATACATGCACATGCTTAAATTTAATAATCAGTTTTGACTTGTAAAAGTCCTCAAAGTCTAATAACAACAAAAGTTAAATTTCTATTTCTTTAGAAGTTTATATTGGACCACGACTCTGCATTTTAAATTAGCTAGTAATACATCTTATCTTAGACTATTTTTTAGTTAAATACATCTTTATAATATTGGAGTTGAAGTATTCACAAAATCATTACATAGTTACTTAGTCGTGCAGAATGTGGACCATACGGAGCCCCCTTACCTACTCTGCTATAGCTGATACCTAGCCTCGTTTACAGAATCTAGCTTTGAAAATGGATCAGCTCAAAATTATGCATTATATGTCAGATTTTTATACTGACTTGTATAGATAGAAAGAAAAAAAAAATCTTAGTACAACTTTGTTAAATCATTTGTCTGGATCGTCTAAATCCGTATCACATTTTGACATGGTCAGTAAACTTTTTTGGTTGAAGGAGCTACTGAATTACTCTTCATTGTGACAGTCTGTTTTATTCATCTCAGAACTAGATATATACATATCTTTATATTGGATATTTCCTTTGTAATTTAGGAATGAATGAATACAGTTATACCAAAAAGAAAAGAAAGGAAATTCTTTTGTATATAACTAGGTTCTCAAGCAGCACTATGCGTGGATATATCTAAAACTTTTTGATAATTTTGTGTAATCAGTAATATTTATTAAAACTATCAAAATATAAAATTTTATATATTTGCTAATTAAAAATAGTTTAAATTCCTTGAATTTTAAAATTATCTTTAAGACAAATAATTCAATTTAAATACACAATAAAAAAACTCTATTATAGTTTTTAGGTCTTTTTTCTTTCAAAATACAACATTTATCAAAGAAGAATTTTTTTTGTTTAATAGCTCTCTTTAGCTATAGATTTTGTAGATAATCATATTTTTTCATCTATTGTGTTTTGATTGAATCCTATGAAATTGATTGTTGTGATGCATCAAATATTGGTTTGAGACTTACTTCCACAACTTTCTCATTTTGGTATACGCAAATTCACCATTGTTCTTTTTTTTCTTGACTTCATCTTAGTTAGTATAACTCTTTTGAAAATAACATTATACTGAGAAAAAATCTCTGACTATCTAAATCCATAAATTCTATATAATTTGTTTTTTCTTTCTAAAGTTTTCAAATATTTTGAAGTTTTAAAGTACTAATATAATACCTTAAAAGTGTATCTTTTCATATTACTTTTTTTAAAACGTACCCTATCAATCAACCAAATGATTGTAAAAAAAGAGCAACACATACATCTAGTTCGGAGAAATTCGCACCTAAAGCAACATATATTGTACTGACGAAATAATAAATAGGAGATAGAAATGAAGACAATAAAGACCTATTCATCGACGAGGATAACCAGATCTTGCAATAGAGATGGAAGAGTTGGCGAGAACAAGAGGTTTTAGCGACAAAATCGTACCATCGTTCATCCGAGTTGGGAACATCACTTATCCGAGCCATGGCTAGTTGAGGTAAAAGCTATGTCGTCCTTCCTTAACCATCATCGAGTTTTCACCTCAACTAGCCAGAGATCCAAACCAACAACGACAAATCCTTCGCTTCGACGATCCGGGAACCACAGTCACCAATGCGTTATGCCCCATGTCTAACACATTAAATTCAAACTAATGAGATAGCCACAAAAGTAAATTTAAAACATATAATCCACCAATTTATTTATATCATGTTATGTCTATACATGGTTTTGCGCCATTAGATAGTTTAAATACTGTATAGATATTTAAACTTGATAACTATAGATTTTTTTCAGTTTTAGATTTTTGACTATTTAATATAAATTAATTTATGACGTATAATAAACCCAAAAAAAAAAACAATGTAAAACATTATGTCTCAAATATTTGAATTCGTCATGCGTATTTGAAAAAGAAAACTGTGGCTACTATATTATGTAATCCAATATTAAAACATTCTTATAGAAATAAATCATCTCGTTGTGGCTACTATGCATGTTTGACGCATAAATTTTCATTTAGATATTTTTTTATATATTTATAGAATTAAATCTAGAGGTATCCAATAATAATACGACATTCATTCAAATCGATATCATCCCATGGTGACTGATGCACATGTTTGACGAATGTAGGTTTTCATTTAAGAAAAACTTTTTATTTACATAGAATATAATCTAGAGTTACCCGTAGTAATAAAACATCCTCACAAAAATAAATCATCTCGTTGTGCCTACTATGCATGTTTGACGCATATAAATTTTCACTAAGATAAGTTTTTCTGTTTATAGAATTAAATCTAGAGGTATCCAATAATAATACTACATTCATTCAAATTGATATCATCTCGTAGTGACGGATGCACATCTTTGACGAATGTGTGTTTTCATAAAAGAATATTTTTTTTATTTATGTAGAATGTAATCTAGAGTTACCCAATAATAATAAATCATTCTTATAGAAAAAATCATCTGGTCGTGACTAATGACTATGTGCATGTTTGACGCGTATAATTATTTTTATTTAGAATTTATATCGTAGAATAGATTCAAAAATAGTAACCGTGTGAAACATAATATCCTAAATATCCAAAATTTTCATGCGTATTTGAAAACGAAAACAGCGTGAGTTCAAAAACCAAATTGTAAAAATCGAATTCGAAAAACAAAAACCGTGTGAATTATTAAAATAGAAAGTCGATAAATATTTTTGGTCCGCGCGGATATATTAAAATAATACCCTAAAATCCCTAACTTCATCATCCTTCATCTCTTTTCCCCCAAATTGAGCCGCCGCGTCAATGTTTCCTCAGGCGACGCCAAATTCATCACCAAGACATTGAAATCTACTCTTCTTGTAGCTCAATCTCCAAAACATGTTTCCAAATTTCTACGCTTATTCAATGGTTTCTCAACGGCACTCAAGAAAGCATCTGTGAAGAAGATCTTTAAAATTTCTCAACAAGAATGGATTCATCTTCAACGAAAGCGAAGATCTCACAATCACGCAAGACGAACAACAAGTCAAACAAGAAGCAAGACGCAATTGGGAAACAACTTATCAAGAAACAACAACAAGAAGATGGTGGTGGATGTTTGAAATCACCATTATGGATCTGCAAGAATGCATCTTGTAGAGCTATTGTATCTAAAGTTGATTCCTTTTGTAAGAGATGTTCCTGTTGTGTCTGTCACAATTTCGATGAGAACAAGGATCCAAGTCTTTGGTTGGTTTGTGAACCTGAGAAATCAGATGATGTTGAGTTCTGTGGTCTGTCATGTCACCTTGAATGTGCCTTTAGAGAGAACAAGGTTGGAGTAACTAGTCTTGGGAATCTAATAAAGCTTGATGGATGTTTCTGTTGTTACTCTTGTGGCAAAGTTTCTGAAATTCTTGGGTAAAGTTTCTTCCTTTAATCTTTAGTTCTGATCTGTTTGCATTGGATGTAATTAGCTTTATATAACTCAATGTGTTTGTGTTTATGAAGATGTTGGAAAAAGCAACTTATGGTTGCAAAGGAAGCACGGCGGAGAGATGTATTATGTTCTAGGATAGAGTTAAGTTATAGATTGCTCGATGGAACTAATAGATTTAGTGAGTTGCATGAGATTGTTAGAACTGCTAAGTCTATGCTTGAAGATGAAGTAGGACCTCTTGATGGTCCTTCTGCTAGAACTGATAGGGGCATTGTAAGTAGGCTTCCTGTTGCGGCCGAGGTGCAAGAGCTATGCGCTTCTGCTATAAAAAAGGCTGAGGAGTTGTCAGCAGATGCATCAAGAGGTTAGTATTGTAGACTTGTTTATATATTGCGATGAATCCGAAAGAGGGAATGATGATATAAGTTGTTTACATATGTTTTGCAGATTTAGTTCCTGCTGCGTGCAGGTTTCATTTTGAAGATATTGCACCTACACAAGTGACTCTTCGTTTGATTGAGCTTCCTAGTGCTGCAGAGTATGATGTTAAGGGTTATAAGCTATGGTGTTTCAAGAAAGGAGAGACGCCTGAGGATGATCTGTTCGTTGATTGCAGTAGAACTGAGAGGAGGATGGTGATATCTGATCTTGAGCCTTGCACAGAGTACACTTTCCGTGTTGTCTCTCACACAGAAGCTGGTTTATTAGGACATTCCAACGCTAGTTGCTTTACCAATAGCGTTGATATGTTGCAGAAGAGACGTAAGGAAAGGAGAATAACTGATGTAGTAGGAGATGATCAGCCTTCAGATCGAGAGGAGAAGAGTACCATTTCCTCAGATTTCCATATCGGGCAACTTGCACAGTATGTGCAATTGGCTGAAGCTCAGGAGGAAGGCTTGCTTGAAGGTTTTTACAATGTAGATACCGAGAGAAGCTGCGAGCCAGAGGAAGACCCAGAGGAAGACCCAGAGGAAGATCCAGAGGAAGACCCAGAGGAAGAATTGCCATCTCGACGGCCACATAGGTTTGATCTAAATAGAGTTTTAGTGCCTGACTTGAATGAGGAATTCACTCCTCCACCTGATTCTTCTGGAGGTGAAGACAATGGATTGCCATTAGAATCACTTGCTGAGGCTGATATTGCTGATGATAATTCTGATGATGCTGGTGATAATTCTGATGATGTTGTGTCTAACGGTAGACAGAAGGAGAACAACAACTGCTTGGTGAGATCAGATGGAAGCGGTGATGATCCTGAGTTTGATTTCCTCATGACCAGGAAGAGGAAAGCAAGTTCAAACAGTAACGAGTCAGAGAACCACGAGTGTGACAGTTCACCAATTGATAACACTCTTGAGAAATGTGTGAAGGTGATCAGATGGCTGGAGCGTGGTGGCCACATCGACAAAACATTCAGGGTCAGGTTCTTAACATGGTTCAGCCTGAGCTCAACCGCTCAACAGCAATCCGTTGTGAACACATTTGTGGAGACTCTAGAGGATGATCCAAGCAGCCTTGCAGGGCAGCTTCTAGATGCATTCGCGGAAGTTATCTCCACCAAAAGGCCAAAAAATGGATTTTGCAGCGACAAGGTCTTGGAGTAAATCTCAAAACTAATCAGCTTCTTATTCAACCACAATTCTTTCATAGTAAGAATAATATTTATTAGAACAAAATAGTCCATGATTTCTATAACGTGGATTCGGATTATTTATCATCAATTTAGACCACAGGATTGACAACATTGCTGTCTCTTTGTATTGGGTTTTAGATTTAGGGATTTGATATAAAATGACTCTTAAGGGCAAGCTTTTTGCCTCTGTTCCTTGTTTATTGTTCATATCTATAAATCTAAGAGATCATGAATCATTTGCTCTGTTTTGTTCTCTCTATGACTTGTTTGCTATGTCTCTGCTTAGGTTTTATAATCTGATATGAGCCATTTGGATTGTAAGGGAGCCAAATAGTTTAGTACATATGCCAATGTTTGTTTTGTAAGATTGAGTGGAATTAAACAAATGTTAAATGTTGGTAAATTTACAGAGACCATTGTAAGCATTTTACATCTCATAGATGTTAAAACTTAAAACAATAAAAACATATCATTTTTTGCTTAATAATTTTACACTATTTTTTAAAAAAAATTAGCAATTTCTTAGATATTTTTCCCATACTAAAAATACCAGCACAAACAATATACACGTACATAAATTTATTTTTTTCACAATACAAAAGTATATACATGCACATAAATGTACTATTCTTAATAAATAAAACGTAATTTAAATATATAAATAGACTATTAGTATTGTCCATGTCATATTTTGCATCTTTTGGATGTTTAACGCGTGTGAGTTTTCATTTAAAAATAAAAAAATTATGTATGTAGAATGAAATGGAGAAATACCTAATAAATAATATAACAGTCATACGGAAATAAACCATATCATCCTGGCTAATGTACATGTTTGATGCATATAAAGTTTCACTTATATAAAAATATATATATTTATAATTAAATCTAGAGTCTCCAATAAAAATACGACATTCTTACAAATTGATATCATCTCGTAGTGGCTGGTACACATGTTTGATGCGTGCGATTTTTCATTGAGGATAAAAAACCTATTTATATATTTTCTCTGTTCTTTATTAATCCTATTTGTTTTAAAAAAATTTGTTTTAAAAAGTTACAATTTCTCTATTTTCAATGTATTTTTATCAGTTATTGATGAAGAATTGTAGATTTCAAGAAAAATAATGAAATATTATTGGTTCAAAGTTATAGTAAATTGTTATTCACAAAAAATAATACAATTTTAATATGTTTTATTAAAATATGTGAAAATCCTATAAATATGATTAATAAAGAATAGAAATAGTAGAATGTAATATAGAGTTACCCAATAATAGTAAAATATTTTTACATAAAGAAATCATCTCGTCGTGGCTATTGTGCATGTTTGATGCGTATAACATTTTCATTTATATTAAAAATATATTTATAAAGAATTAAATCTGGGGGCGTTAAATTTTGAGGTACCCAATAATAATACGACATTTTTACAGAAAATATCATCTCGTTGTGGCTATTGTGTATGTTTAACGCGTGTAAATTTTAATTTAGATAAAAAGAAATTTATGAATATAGAATACAATCTAGAGGTATCCAATAAGAATACAACATTCTTATTTTTATCTCATCTTAAAAAAAATTAAGCTAAACATTACAATTTTTATAAGACATGAAGTAATCCTATATATTTTGGGAGTCCAGAGTAAAGTAAAATTGTCTAAAGATATAGTCCAATCGTTGCATTCTCTCCCAAATTTATTTTTTTATCCTTTCTGCTCTCCGGGGCCGTCGATCTTGGCGTTCATGTTTCTTTTGGTTTCTTGTTAATTGGTTTCATATCTTATTTTATTTTCTGTAATCGCATCGTGCCCGGTTTAGGTTGGTTTCGTAAAATTATTCTTCATTTAAAAAAGATTCTTTAAATATTCATAATTTTTTCAGTCATCTTATGCTTTGTAAACCAATCGAGAAGAGGGTTTTTTTTTTGTATGCATGGCAGAATCATGAGATCATTTTTTGTGGAACATATTGCAAGTACCCAAAGGTCAGTTTTCTCGAAAGTTGGATTCGTGGTTTTAAAAGACTTATGGTAAAACAATAATAATAATAATGATTTCAAGCTATTTATTTATTTATTATTTTTTGACATCATAATAATAATAATAATAATTATTATAAATAATAAAAGCTTGGAACGTTTTATCTTTTAAAAGAGTGAGTGATCAAATATTACAGACCGCTAGTTTTTTTTGCCACTCTGCTTCGTCTCTCTCTACTAGCAATGCCGCTTCTTCATCCTCAGTCGTTGCGGCATCCTTCGTTCCAATTTCAAACCAGAAGAAGCAATTCTTCAACAAGATTGTTACTTTCTCACAAGTTTCTCGATTCTCAAGCTTCAGTCTTCAATTCCAGGATCCAAATCCTCAAACGGGTCTCTCAGAATCTCTCTGTAGCTAAAGCTGTGTCCACTCAAGGTAAAAAAGTTTGATTCTTTTTCCAATTTATCCTCAAAATTGTACCTTTTTGGTTCTTAGATGTAAACTATATAGGCTTGTAAATATGATATTTTGACAATTAACTTATGCTTTTTGTTACAGCTAGTAGTACTGGTGAGAGTGTTGATACAACATTAGAAAAAGATGTGTTGAAGGCGTTGTCTCAAATCATTGATCCTGATTTTGGGACTGATATAGTTTCCTGTGGTTTTGTTAAAGATTTGGGAATTGATGAAGCTTTAGGAGAGGTAATTATACATTGTCCTTCACCAAATTGTTCTGTTTTAGATAGTTGTTCAAGGCTGAAACATGTTTTTGGTATTTTGTTGTAGGTTTCGTTCCGTTTGGAGCTGACAACACCGGCATGTCCAGTCAAGGATATGGTAAAATGATAAGAACCATTCATTGTTCTTTTCATTAGTCACTCTCATGAAGAACTTAGCAATATGAATTAGGTTGAAGTTTGAAATGAAACAATCAATTCAGGAGGAGTTTGGAGCTATATCCTTAGTTATTATATACGCAATGAATCAGTTTTTTAGTTTTGTTGGATTATAGTATGACAGAATACAATTCTTTTGTAGTTTGAGAACAAGGCAAATGAGGTAGTTGCAGCGCTTCCTTGGGTGAAGAAGATCAATGTGACAATGTCAGCCCAACCAGCTAAGCCCATATTTGCAGGGCAGCTTCCTCCTGGTTTATCAAGAATTTCAAGCATTGTGGCTGTTTCCAGTTGCAAGGTACAAATATCTTCCAATAAATTCCCATTCTTTGTAGCTCTTAATGTTTCATTTTGTACTCAAGTTTAAGTAAATATTGGATGTGCTTTGCTATGAAAATTATGAATGTTACATGCTACTATGCCAAAGTAGTCCTGGTGAATATGGGATCTTGTCTTTCTTCTTTTGAGACTAGAAACTAATCTGCCCATATCTTTCTTTACTTCCATCTCTTTAGTTCATGAAACGCTGTTGTTAGATGAACATTTCAGGGTGGTGTTGGAAAATCAACAGTAGCTGTAAATCTTGCTTATACATTGGCTGGTATGGGTGCTAGAGTTGGTATCTTTGATGCTGATGTCTATGGTCCAAGTCTACCAACAATGGTCAATCCTGAGAGCCGTATATTGGAAATGGTGATATTCTCTGACTATTCATTATGTGATATCAGTAACATGAATGGCTAAATTTTCGAGTTGTTATATGTTAAATAGAACCCAGAGACGAAAGCCATCATTCCAACAGAATACATGGGGGTCAAGCTAGTCTCATTTGGATTTGCGGGACAAGGTCGTGCCATCATGAGAGGTCCTATGGTGTCTGGTGTTATAAACCAACTCCTTACAACAACTGAATGGTTTGTTCATTTACATTAAAATCAGGACTTCATGTTTTTCCAGAAAAAAAATCATAATCCTTTGATGCAGGGGAGAGCTGGATTATCTTGTTATTGACATGCCTCCTGGAACTGGTGACATTCAACTGACCTTATGCCAGGTTCAGTTTGAAGATTATATAATGAATATAAATTGCTTCTGCTAGTTGCTATGGCTAATATTCATGGTATCAGGTTGCGCCATTAACAGCAGCGGTAATTGTCACCACACCTCAAAAGTTGGCGTTTATTGATGTTGCCAAAGGTGTACGAATGTTCTCAAAACTGAAGGTTTATTTTCTCTATTAAAGATTTTCATCATAAGATCTTCTTGTTGCTTATATAGAGCTTGTGAGCTTGCTTTTCTTCTCTACTTTGCAACAAACAGATATGAATTTGCGATATTTATTTCCTGTTTGGTTTTACGGATTAGGTGCCTTGTGTTGCTGTTGTGGAGAATATGTGCCACTTTGACGCTGATGGGAAACGGTATTACCCTTTTGGCAAAGGTTCAGGTTCCCAGGTAGCTCTTAGTTTCACTAAAAGAAACAAAAGAAAATTTTCAACGGTGACATGTACATTAAGCACATTTAGATAACTTCTGACAATACTTCTCTGGCTGCAGGTTGTCAAGCAATTCGGCATACCTCACCTCTTTGACCTTCCCATTAGACCAACGGTATTTATACATTTATATATGATGTAGAATTCTATGAAACTGCACAGTTGCATCTTTAGCTTTTGACGTTAGTTAATGAAAAATCCATTTTCATGTCCCTTTAAAATGTTCATCTCATTCTTTTGCTGGTACTTTTGTTATCTCAGGTGATTGAACAGTAATCCCACTGGACCCATTGTTCTAAACAGTTTCTTTGTGATTGTTAGTTATCTGCTTCAGGGGATAGCGGAACTCCTGAAGTGGTGTCAGATCCTCTAAGTGAAGTTGCAAGAACGTTCCAGGATCTTGGTGTATGCGTAGTGCAACAATGCGCCAAGATACGCCAGCAAGGTAAAAACCTCCTGCTATATAGAGTTATACACCAAACATGTACAAAACCTTCCGTTCTCTTATAGTATCAATGCATGAGTTAAGTTAAAGACTCTTTCGTCTATATGTATTGTATGTTTATAACAGTATCAACGGCTGTGACATACGACAAATATCTCAAGGCAATTAGAGTGAAGGTACCAAACTCAGATGAAGAGTTCTTACTCCACCCTGCAACTGTTAGAAGAAATGATCGATCTGCGCAAAGCGTGGTATGGAAAACATATAACCCGCGAATCCACTTCATCCTAAAGCTTCTTTTTTTTCAGTTATTAAAGTCAGAATTCAAATTTTTGGATCATTGTTAAATCAGGACGAATGGACTGGAGAGCAAAAAGTTCAATATGGGGATGTAGCAGAAGATATCGAACCTGAGGATATACGACCGATGGGAAACTATGCTGTCTCAATAACCTGGCCTGACGGGTTTAGCCAGGTATAAATAATAAAACTTTGAAATCAGAATCAAAAATTTTATAAGCAAAGGTTACCAAAAAATGTGAGATTATATGATATATGAATCTTGAGTTGGTTATTCTGCAGATTGCTCCATATGATCAGCTGGAAACAATTGAACGGCTAGTAGATGTTCCTCCATTGTCTCCAGTCGAAGTCTGATACCTCAAAGATTCAAGATTTGTATATTCATTTCAAGAAAAATACTTGAGAGCATGGTTATGAATATAATGATGAAAACCTGGCAAAGAGTGTAATTGTAAGCTTTCATTTTTTCCTTGTATTAGTTACAAACTCACAGTTATACCCACAGGTTTTGGACTATAACTTTGCTACTACTCTAGGCCATCTCCAAAGTTTGACTCTATTTTTTAGGAGCATTTCCAGGTACTCTAAATTCTACTCTAAAACTCTATATTTGAAAAGTCATCTCCAATGAATAAATTTTACAAAGTGATCCTTTAACTTTAATATGTTACCATTTTATACCTACCAACATTATATGATTAAATTTTATGCTTACATAAATTTATATTAAAAATATAATTATTAAATTAATTAAAATTTTGCATTGAAAGAATTTTGGAGTGAATATGCTACGGATCAATCTACCTTTTTCTATTAGTTAAAGCACTTGTAGTTTGTAAAGTAGTTATAAATATTAATTGATACTCCTTACCTTTTTTCTTAAAGAGGGTTGTTTTGATATTTTATGTTTGTCTTACAATAAATGTTATTTTATGTTTTCAATGCAGATTTTTAAATTAAGTTTTATTTTTTTCCTATTATTTCAATTTATTAATTAAAAAGAGAAGGTTGTTTAGTTTATTAATAAAAGTATAAAAGAATTTTTTTTTTTAATGTGTTAAAAATGTGAGAATGACATTCATTGAGAAATAGAGAATATGTTATCAACTAAATTCTTTCGAAAGAATTAAAAAAAAAATTATAGTTATATCAATTAAAAATTATAACTGTAATAAATGTAATTGTGGTCATGCTGCTTACGAATGCATGCGACCACCAAATGCATGCGACCACCAAATAAACGAATGCATGTGGTCTATTTTATTTGGAGAATATTTTAATAATTAATAGATCCGGAAACGATCCACCAAATTACTAACTCACTACTCTATGGTGAGTTTTTATTTTTAATTCCACGTGCTAACTTTGTATTTTTAATTGTTATGGCACTGTATTTTCTAATTTAATATCTGTCATTGTTGCAATTTAAAATTTTCATTAATTTAATAATTATACTTTTAATATAAATTTAGTAATTATAAAATTTAATCACATAATTTTGTTTAGGTATAAAGATAACATATTAAATTTTGAGTAATAGTATTCGTTCTTTTATTTCTAGAGTATTATTTAGAGTATCATTGGAAATGGTTTTACGCCAAATATGGAATTTGGAGTTTACCATTGGACAAATTTGCCATCTGTATGTGCGTTTGAAAGTAATGTTTGTTTCAATCACAAACGCGATAACCTTATCATAATGAGATGAAGAGTTTTAAAAGGCATTAGTGTGGTTGTCGGACTTATTGTGTAATAATAGAGAAGTTGGATATCATTTTCGTAATTAATGATAATTTTTGAAGCGAACCTTGATCTAACGATCTCTTTCAAACAGATGGGATCAAAATGATAAACATATCACGACGTTATGTAAGCAATAAAAAAAACCTGATGAGACATTTGTGTGTTTTAACATGTTTCCTCTACAAATCTCCAATTTCATTTTCCGTTGCAAATCAAATCCGTTCTCTTATTTTATCTTTACAAAACGCACCTTATTCTTGCAAAGATTTTGACTTGGACATTAAGAGATTTAGCTTGATCTTCTTCGAAGTACTTAGATTGGTTTGGTAACAAGGAACACGTGGGCACATGTGTGTGTACGTACACATATTTGTATGGTATGGATAGATGACCGTTAATGCAAATTTCATTTATGGCCGGTAAGGATGGTAGGAACCGGCTTTTAAAGGCAAAAGGCAATTTGAACTCTCTCTTTCTCGTATTTATTTCTTATTTTTATTTCCCTCTTTCTTCTTTTTAAG
Source organism: Cardamine occulta (assembly GCA_028015245.1). Lineage (NCBI taxonomy): Eukaryota > Viridiplantae > Streptophyta > Magnoliopsida > Brassicales > Brassicaceae > Cardamine > Cardamine occulta. The sequence goes on along the minus strand of CM051372.1, from coordinate 10,598,063 downwards.
GAATACCAAAATTTAAGAACCTTGTAAAAAAAGAGCTCATATCTTAGGAGTTAGGACAAGTTAAGAAGAGCTAACTCAATTTTATAATTTTGTGAGATTTTATAGTTGTTGACAACAACAAAAAAAAAAAAAAAAAAAATTTGTGAGATTTACCTAAAATTATCCATTGTTCATTCTTGACCAACATGGTACGTCAATTCCTAGCAACAATCAATTTTTTTCTTTTTGGTAATAGAAATATTAACGTGAGACGACTTAAAAATTTTATGGGTCACAAAAAAAAAATGGGCCAATTATTAGTGATTTCAAAAAAAAAATTGATAATTTAAAAGAAGAAAAGTTCAAACTTCCCATCTTTTAACACTCCAATAAAGCGGTGACGAACTCTGCTAAAAATATTGGAAACTAATCAGCCGAAAACATATTTATAATATTGAAGACCGCAAATATAGGCTAATTTTGTACTTAGCAGAGCCGGTCCTGAGAAATTTGGGGGCCCAAACGAAAAAATCAATTCTTCAATTACTTAATAGAAAAAACAAAAATTTCAGTTTCCACAAAACTAAAATTAAAAAAAACTACAATAATATTTTTTAAAAATAACAATAATTTAAAACTTCTAAAAACAATACTTCTTCTATTTTTCTCTGCAAAATCATCTTTCAAACTTGTATAATCAAGATTTTTAACCATGATTTTTTCTCTTTTCTCTCAAAAAAATTCAAGTAGCTTTTTGCCTTAGAATAAATTAACGATTCAGATTTTTTTGAGAAAATATTACCTCTCTAAAACCAAAAGAAGAGAAAAAAAATGAGAAATCACATAAACAAGGAGGTTAACTTAAATTTCCATTTTTTAATTAAATAATATATTGTAATATTTAAATAATAATAATTTGAGATCCACACAATATTTTATCAAATATTTATACGAAAATTAATACATTACTCATCATTTTCATATATATATATATTTTCACTCTTTGACGTCAACTAAAATATATATACATATATATATATATAAAATTTTGTGAGAGCCCCCTAAAAAATGGAACCTCATTCAAATGTTTCATAGAAATGTGTTCAACGCCGGCTTTGGTACTTAGAGCATGCACATAGGTGATACCCTTGTGGATATCACAAAATTTTTTTTTTTTTTTTGGATGAACCGGCGTGTGACACGTGGCGAATCCGGTATCGGAAGTATCACTGCAGTGATACTCTCATACCCAAGTTCGCCACGTGTCGAGCGCCGATTCGTCCAAAATTTTTTTTTTTTTTTTGTGATACCCACAAGGATATCACCTATGTGCATGGTCTTAGTGCCGGGTCTAATATTAGTTTAATATGAGCTAATTTTGTATATTATTTGAATCACTTTATGACAGGTTGATGAAAACTTCAAACCTGTTGAAAATTTGACTCTAGATCTATCAATTTTCATCAAAAATATTATATTTCAAATGGTAGGAAAAACTATTGGATACAAATAATTGTCAAATAAAATTCACGTAAGATAATGAAAGCGTAGACAATGTAAAGCGTCACAGTTATATCAACAAGATACCTTAATTAGGGTGTGGATTTTTAATACTACATATGAAATACAATTGCAATTAGGATTTTGGAAAGTGTTAACAAAATAAAAACGGATTTGAAAATTTATAATTAAAAGAAAGTTTGAATTCTTTTGATTAATATAATTATAAAAAGTTTGAACTCTTTTCTAGTTTTCTCTACAATTTCCGTGAAAAATGGAGTAAGTTTACAATCTCAAAATCACTATTTATAAAATTATGAGAACTAATGAGGCTAAAACCTTATTGGGTTTTCTTTCCATGATTAGAGACAAAAATGAAAAAGATGTGTGAGGTGAAGAAATTAAAGCTAAGGGGCAAGGATTTAAAAGGGGGAGGAAAGGTTGGTCGTGGACTTTTTCCAGTTTCTTCTTTTTTTGGTCCACTATACTATAATTACTACACGACAAAACCCAACTTTTTATCCTGCGTTTCACTTGACTTGTGCAAAACGAAATTATATCAAACAGTTTCTTTTAGTTAGCTAATTTAGAAAAAAATAAAAAAAATTGGGCAGTTTAAGCACAGGCATATGCATTTTTCTTTTTTAAAGTGTTTGAGTGTTTATAAGTGTTTTCTTTCTCCAGATCATCGAGTTCTTACAGGGAGATATCAGAGGGAATCCCAATAAATGTATGAATGCTCATACATGTATTTATAAGTCTACTTTTGCAAGTTTGGATATCGAATACCTGAATTGTGCCGTGGATGAATTGTTCACATGTCGACGTTCTACAAAAAAAAAAAAAAACACATATGCAATAGGTTCAATGCACTAGCTTTTATAACACACCACTCAAGCATTCACGTGAATAAAGTTGGTGTAAGGAATCTCATATTTTCTTATGAGAATGTGTATTCGTAATGCGCTTGCTTAACTATGTCCTCCTCCTAATGGATCAATGTTGGAGATTACCTACTAGCGCCGACGATATAAATCATTATCTAAGTATATTCTTTTCTTTTTTTTTGCCAATATTATCTAAGTATATTCAGAATAATTACCGTCCAAATTCCAAAGAAGAAAAGGACAAGGTATGGACAAAACCAAACTTTTGGGGTCTGGTCCTCCAGATTCCTCATGTGTGGTTGTGTGTTTCTTGTCTTCTTTATCTGACCAAAATATCTCTACTTCAGAGTTCAGCATTTGAAGCAATTTAAACCTCGAATAATTTTGAGTAGTTCGACTTTTAAGCGAAAATATTGCGACCTTACATTTTTTGGTATATTTTAGAGGCTAAAGTTTTTTGTTCTTTCTACTTGTTATCACTAGGTTAGAGTTTGGACGCTTGTTATTGTTCGTTTTGTTGGGTATCTTTTCTTATTGCTAAAAATTGTCAAAATAGATGGGTAATTAAATAGATGCAAAAAATTATCATGCGAGTTTATGTTTTTTTACCTGTGGATTGTGTACCAATTAGATGCTAAGTAGGGACGATTAGAACGGATCATGCATTCAAACTAGAAAATTTTGTTTTATGAGAACATATGCAGCTAACTAGAAAATATTGTTTCAAGAGAAGTCAAAAGAGTAAAACTTATTATATATATTTTTAAAAATATACAACTTATTATCTCCATTTTATTCATTTTTATACCAATTTTCCCGGTTGGTGGCGAGATTGACTCCACGAGTAACTACTACAACATTGAAATATTTAATATCTAAAGAGGATCATAACTGCTGAGTAGTAGAATGACATTAATTTTTCATTATTTTGTCTACTAGAAGGCAAAAGGCAATCTTACACATTTACACATAAACTCCTATTAGTAGCAAAGATTGATGTTAACTAATTTATTATAATTCGCCGTTGTGCTTTAGTTTCATGATTATATATCTATTGTAGAATCATGATTATGTTAGTGTATCAAAATCATGATTATGTCTACACGTCACATTAATAGTATATGCATTTACACGTACAAACAGAAGTAGTCTATATAATTTTTTTTCAGTCACAATAACTATACGTTTTTAATAGAAAAAGTAAAGATTCGTTTTCACATATATATGTATTTATTTATGATGAATATTAATTTATCATCTAAGATGCTATGTAGATGGACAAATACAGCCATTGTTGAAAAGGCCATAAATGTTTGTATGTACCAAATGCGAGCCTAATAAAATCGGTGGTTGGATGTCAATTTAAGAACCATAGACCTAATCCATCTCTCTTCTCCCTTTATATATACGCACACAACTTATCAAAATTGTCTCATCTTACAACACTCTTGTACTTAAGCATGGTGGTTAATCAGAACATATCCGGTCTCGCATCCTCCATGAACGCCAAAATCATCGGTTCTGGTGAGCGGTTGATGGTCCTGGCCCACGGGTTCTGATGTGATCAGTCAGTTTGGGACAAGATAATACCGGTCTTGTCCCAATCCTTTAAAGTTTTGGTCTTTGATTGGCTTTTCTCTGGAGCCATTAAAGATCAAACTCTTTATGACCCTTTAAAGTATAGCTCCTTAGACGCCTTCTCTGACGATCTCATTGCTCTTATGGAGGAGTTGAAGTTTGGCCCGGTCGTTTTCGTTGGCCATTCCATGTCGGGAATGATCGGTTGTGCTGCTTCTATTAAAAGGCCCGACTTGTTTACAAAACTTCTCCTTATTGCTACTTCTCCTAGGTAAGCTCCCTCTTGATACCACGAATAATTAACACTTCCTTTTAAAGATATATATAGTAAAACAAAAGTTTGTAGAAGCAAGATCGAATCGGAGAAAATCAAAGATGAAATATCATTTAGTATATTGGATATAGTTCAAAAGATGTAAATATGATGCGAATATATAATAAGATGTAAATAAGATGAAGATAGATCATTAAGAGTTATAATTTACGTTCCAAAGAAATCTAAACACATGCAATCTCATCGATCGCATAATATTCCTTATGAATATATGTTTTCCATGAAAAAAGAAGAAAACAAATGTGCTTTACGATATTTTCTTTGATTTTATGTGGATGAAATCTATATATAATGAAATGTAACTGTTGCCAAGCGTTAAACATGTGGACATGATCCACTGCTAGCTTGCTGGATAGATATGAGATATGATCATATCTTGTCCTATTTCTTTGCAGGCTGCATGTGCATATATATATATATACATGTACATAAGACATATATGCATGTCATGGGTGTATTGCATATTCATTTAGAGAAATCGATATACCTATTAGAGAGTGCTAGATATGGCATATATTAGAATCCCATATCAAAAGTTATAAAAAAATATAATATAATAAATAAAGGACATAGATAAAAGTTTAATTATTAATTTATTTTGAATTAAATTTTCATGAAACTTAACGAGTATATCACGTATCACCGCTATGAACACTCTATTACTGTCCAAAATATATAGAGATTTTTTTGTAATTAAGAGAAAATTATTGAATGGGATTAATTATTTGACTCATCAAATTTTGACTGATTAGATTACTATAGTTATATGTGAGAAAGTCGGCCATAATTTATTGCAACAATGAATAATGTTTGACTACGTACTTATATACATAAATATTAGGTAATCAAAACAACAATGTTAATAAATTGAAATGTAAATAGGTTTATAAACAGTGATGATTACAACGGAGGCTTTGAGTCAAAAGACATCGACTCGATCATCTCTAACATCGGCTCCAACTATGAGGCTTGGACGGTTGCTTTCTCTCCCATTGCGGTCGACCCAAAAGACTCTCTCTCAGTCCAAAGGTTCGAGAATTGCCTTAAGAAGATGAAGCCCGAGACGGCTCTTGCCTTAGCTAAGATAGTCTTTGGTTGCGATGAGAGAGAGATGTTGGGACAAGTGTCAGTGCCTTGCCACTTCATACAGCCAAGAAACGACGTCGTAGTGCCTGTCTCCGTCGCTTACTTCATGCAAGAGAAAATCAAAGGAGAATCGACGGTGGAGATCATCGAGGATGCCATGGGACATTTTCCACATATGACGTCTCATTTGGAGCTACTTGGCGTCATGAGGCGTCTCCTCGAGTTTTAAGGCTTAAATGTTCGATTGATCCATATTTTCGTTGTCTAAAATATCGTCTTACTAATATAATGAAGTGGGTCCATTATTCGTAGTATTTATATATATATATATATATATATATATGTTTGTGTAATGTGAATGTGTATTTTATTGGTAGCGTAAAGTATTTTCCATTATTAGTTAAAAAGAAAGAAAGATAGAGTGAAAGTGAATGTTAAAGTGGTAGGCGTATTTTGTATTCATCGGGTTTACTAAAATTCGCATCACTTCCATGGATTGAGTTAAACTTAATTGTTTCCATACACAGTTTTGATTGTGCCTTCACCAGTATGACGTCGTTTTGACCTTACAATTCTCTATTATTATTTTCTTAAAATATAAAGTCGACTGGTCAAATAGTTGGGGCTATAGACTGTAGTATTTAGGAATATTGCACGAATTGATTCCCCCGAATTGTTTTAAGCCAAATCTAATCACACTTTGTATAGTACTTGATATGTATAGTACAACTGAACTATATAAACCAAAATTTGTCAAAACTTTTTCATTTTATGTAAAAAATATTATACTCTCTCCCTCTTTCAATATTTAAAATTTTCAGACTAAAAAACGCATATTACTAATTCTTTTCACAAAATATCATTTAATATTTAATTTAAAATAGTATAACTAGTCATAATATATAGATAATCTAGAATGCATAGATATCTAACAAAATGAAACCAAATGTTTTTCAATACATTATATTATTTTAATTAAGTGTCTGACAGTATAACGCTTAAATAGTATAATCGCCAACTCTTGATTTTAAATGATACGTCACAAAAGAATACAAAGCAGTAGTCTTGAGATTCTTGACACATCCAAACTTGGCATACTACAAAACTTTAAATAATTATGGAGAGAGATAACTATTCGACTTAGCTCATCTCTTCTGATTATAATCCATTTAAGGTATTATATTTTGTTTGTTTTATATATCAAAGACGTTTTGGGCCGAATCTCATATTGTTTAATTATAAAATATCATTGGTAAATGTCGAATAAATTCTTTTACTTAAAGGGTTAAATTAATCATTGGTAAATGTCCAATAAATTCGTCGCAAGTACGTTAATTTGAATCATTTCGTGAGCTCAATTTTTTGTATTCCAATATCAAAATTTGTTTTTGCTTGAAGCTTTTTACGTTGATAGTTGGTGGGGAACACAACAAGCATTTTCATTGCAGCAGCTATTACAGATTGGCTTGATGGCTATATTGCACGAAAGTACTTTCTTTATGCGTTTCTTCTTCGATATGTATTTCACATTTGTAAGCTTTTAATGGTGAGATCATGTACATTTCAGATGAGATTAAGTTCTGCATTTGGTGCTTTTTTGGATCCAGTTGCAGATAAGGTGTGTAGACTTATCTTCAAGGTTTGATTATAGTGGAAAATGAGTTGTATGTATTCTCTGATTTATGTATGTATGTCTTTGTGTCTTTTAGCTTATGGTTGCAGCTACATTGATCTTACTGTGTACAAAACCTATCGACGTTGCTGTATTAGGACCAGTTCCATGGTTATTGACAGTATCTTCTATTGCAATCATTGGTAGGGAGGTAAGATATGTAGAACGAGTAACATGCTCTTAACTATAGAATATATTTGTCTTGGCGTAGATTACTATGTCAGCAGTAAGAGAATAGGCTGCATCTCAAAATGGAAAGCTTTTAGAGGTAAGTTAAATCACAAAACATTTATCTCTGTTATTGTAGTGTGTAAGAGCTTTCTTTTGGTTTCTCTTCTTACTGAATCATGAAATGGCATTGATTGATGCTTGCAGATGACAGCACTAACCATACTTCTTGAAAGCCGAGATAGCAATGTTGAATGGCTTGTAGCTTCGGGTGCTGGCTTGCTTTATGTATCAGCGGGACTATCGGTTTTGTGTAGTCTAAAATCTAAAATCTTAATCCTTTACATCTTATTTCTAAGCAACGCAAATCTCGACTTGCTCATTAATCAAATATAGAAAGATATAATATATTTTGAAAATCTTTAAAATATATTGTCAATAGGAAACTAGGTTAATTAGGTTTAGCATTATCCTTTCTATATAAACATGCGTATCGTAACCTTTTATCATTTTGAGAGTAATACAATTCTCCAACCAAAACTCTCATCATTCTATTAGTAATATCGTCAAACATTATATATGTTCGTAAAATTTGCAAAAGCATGAAATATTCGAAGAGAAAAGGACATTGAACTTATTAACTTTTCTACAATTTTGCTTTAGAAGCAGTTTCTAAGCCACGCATGTTATTGCTTTCTCCAAAAGGAAACTTTACATTCTTTTTTAAATTTGTGATGGCTAACTTTTTCCAAAAGTATTGCATTAGGTTTTGTGAGCTAAGAAATTTGGTAAATTTATAGTTTACATTAGATAATTTTTTTTTGAATTTAATCAACAAGTAGTTGTAGTCTAGTTTGGTTAGGATACTTGGCTTTCACCCGAGAGACATGGGTTCAAGTCATGGCAACGGCATAATACTTTTTTACTTTAATTTTTTTAATTTGTTTGGTTTATAAAAGTAATATCATTTTGGTCTGATTTAACGTTTAAAAAAATTATTCTTTAATTTAATCAACAAGCCGTTGTAGTCTAGTTGGTTAGGATACTCGACAATGGCATAATATTTTTTTACTTTTCCGTTATCAATTTACAAGATTTTGTCAACTTTTTTATAAAAGTTATCGTTTTGCTATGGTTCAATTAACAAAAATAGTTCTATTGTTAATTTTAATCAACAATATCGCTCTTCTCTAGTTCGGTTCAACTGCTAAAACCTTTATCCATCTCATCATGTTGTTCTTAAAATTCAAAACTAATAAACTCAAAGAGTTAAAAAGAAACAAAAAAAGCGATGAGATATCCGAGAGGATATTATGGAGCTCCGATAAACTTAGTTCTTCAATTTTCGTATCCATCTCATGGTTGCGTTACGTATGGGCCGAATTATTTTCGTAATTAAAACTCCAACTACAGGCCCATCTAATAAAACTTTCTTCTAGGTCCCTCTAATTGGTATAGAAGTTCCTAATCATTGTGGAAGGAAACTCGAACGTCAATCGGAATCACTAAAACGTCAGTTATCATAAAACAATAAGAAAAACTGTGACAGCTTATAAGAAACAATGATCTTATTATATGTTACTTGGACCTCTACTTTGTCATTCTCCACAATCTCTCATCATTACGAAGCTCCATATGGTTTAAAAGCCCTTATCGACCTAACAATATATGAATCTGCAGAAAGTTATTGAATGAAAATAGTAATGGTTTGACGTCAAAACAAAAAATAGTAATGAATAGTTTTTAACTAAATGCTACCTGACTTCGAGCTAATAGAAACTGATCAACTTCATTTTCAATTTTGTCCAATACTTCAGCAAACTTCTTTGGTTCCAACTCCATTAATGATTATACAATACACAGCTCATTTCTGATTAATGGACAAAATTACGAAGCTGAAGCTGAAGTACTGGACAAAATATATTTAACTAGACCAAAGCCCAACCCCATTTCTCAATGTACATGTGAGTTTGTTTCAAAGTTGATTTGAACAAAAGAAAAACAAAATTACGTCATGCTTCAAATTCTCGCTGTGCCATTTAACAAAAGAAGAATATTCTTATTGCCAAAAGGTCTGGGTTTATTTCCTATCGTATTTATCTTCTTCTTTTTTTTTTTGGTTACAGAAGGAAAACACTAGTAAATGTATTTGGTTGATTTTTCAAATCATTTAAAATACATAAATCAACAATCATCCATAAAATTAGCTTAATCAAATGGTTAAATTCAAAGAAATCACTTTCAGATTAGCATTGATAACCATCTTGACATCCAATGACATAGCTTTTAATTTTATCTAACCGTTTGATTGGTCCTATTCCTATCTAACTGAAATTGAAAGCTAATTTTGTTGGATGTCTCTCTATAAAATTTGAAAAAGGTTAGAGAGCAATTTTTATTTTTTGCTCGGAATCATCATATAGAATACAGCGAGAATGTTTTTTTTTTTTTTTTTTAAATGTCAGATTGAGAATGTTTTGTTAACTAAATAGAATAAAGCTGAGAACTAAAATTTCAAAAATATAACTTTAGAGGTATTTTCTTTTTTTCTATGAAAATTTGGTTTATTTTTTCTTTAGTTCGCTTCAAATAAAATTGGTTTGTTCAAACCATCACATCATGATTATCATTGGTATTTATTTTTTATTCAATCAATAAGAATCAGAACAATTTGACATAAACAAAATTTTGTTGACCAAACCAAATTTGAGAAATTATCATGGGTTGTTTTAAACTCGATAAATACTAAATAGAATGATAAGACATTGACCCTGATACAATAACTATTATTTACATAAAATTATATTATTATCTGGAAATCTGACCGGATCCCATTGGTGTAATTTGCCTCTTATCAAGAACCTTGGTTGAATATGATTATTTTGGTGTAACTTGATGTTAGATTTTGATTGAATATGATTATTATTTACAACATTTTGACATTTTCTTGATTAAATCTTCAATATTTTACCTAGTTAACTCTAGATAATATATATATTCGACTATCTAATTTTGTTGGTTAAAGAAGAAAAAAAAAGACAAACAAAAGAATTGTTTATCTTTTATTTTTCAGAATTAAAAGAAAAACAAAGTAATGACGTGGAGAAATCATTGTCCAAATTCCGGATAGAAGTAATCAAAACTCAACTATATTCTCTTTTCCCGCTTTTGACATCCTCCGTTTTTTCTTTTTCTTCTGTCACTTAGTTTTTAAATTGTGTCAAGAGATGTCATCAGCGCCGCCTCCGGTTACTACTCCGACACCTCCTCCGCCTATACCTACCGCCGTTCCTCCTTCAACTCCCGTGACGCCTCCGCCAACAGCCACTCCTCCCGTGACACCTCCACCAACGGCGACTCCTCCCGTGACGCCTACGCCAACAGCCACACCTCCCGTGACGCCTCCGCCAATAGCCACTCCTCCTGTGACGCCTCCACCAACGGTCACTCCTCCCGTGACGCCTCCGCCAACGACCACTCCTCCCTTGACGCCTCCACCTCCCCCTCCGCCTACGCCTACACCTACTCCTCCTCAACCTCCCTTGACGCCTTCTTCTCCACCACCGTCTCCTGATGTTCCTTCACCTCCCTTGACGCCTTCTCCTCCGCCACCGTCTCCCGATGTTCCTTCAACTCCTCCGCCACCATCCACTAATCCGAGGTCTCCGCCACCCCCTTCTCCCTTGACCCCACTTTCTCCCCCGCCACCGTCTCCAACTACTCCTTCAACTCCGCCGCCTCCCTCCACACCCACTCCGCCTCGGTCGGGCACTCTAAGCCCTCCACCTCCAGCAAGTCCCTCTGGCGGAGGATCTCCTACAACTCCATCTAACACACCAGGCTTTTCTCCATCGCCGCCGTCTCCCCCTTCCGGTGGAGTATCAACGGGAGTTGTGGTCGGGATCGCCATAGGAGGAGTAGCTGTGCTTGTGATATTGACTTTTATTTATTTCCTTCGTAAGAAGAAACGACGAAGAAACAATGAAACACCTCCTTCTCCCAAAGGTAAAACAAAGATCTTATTTTACATTAAAATCAAGAAATCGAATCTTGAACTATATATATATATATATATATATATTTTTTTTTTTTTTTAATCTTGAAATATAATTTTTGGTTAAAATCTTGAACTAATATCCTTCCTCATTTCTATGATTTATCTACATATTCTTTGCATGTTTGGGATTTTCCAGTTTGTGAGGAAATCAAATACATAAATATGCATCTTGTGAAAATTATATTACATTTTTTTTTAAACATGTTTCAAACTTGTATATGTATCCATAGAGAAACCGTTTTTACAGATTTGATGTTCTTGTGTTTCTCAGCTGGAGGCACTTACGGTGGACAGCGACAACAAAATGCATCAGGACGCATATTTTTGTGATGCATCTTTGTATATTTTTTTTATTTCTCTCTTCTATCGTTTAGGTTGCTGATTTTGGTCTAGCCAAGATTGCTTTGGATACACACACTCATGTATCTACACGTGTGATGGGAACCTTTGGGTAAAGATACTCTTGAAGCTACTAAATTTGTAAACTTATGCAGTTTCTATAATATATGTGAGTCCTTATCATAGTACAAATTCTGAAACTTTTTGGTTTTGGGGTTCAGGTATTTGGCTCCGGAATATGCTGCAAGCGGAAAGCTCACAGAATATTCTCAGATGGAGCCTCTTACAAACAGAAGCAACAAAATGCAACACTACCGTCGGATCACATGGTGACTTCATTGCCACCACCGAAGCTTCTCTCTCCATTACCACGTCAACCACCTTTCATGAGCAGCAGCAGCGGTGGCTCGAGCTCAAACTACTCAGATCATTCATTTTTTCATCCACCATCACCAGGGCTTGTATTAAGCAATAACTATAAAGGAACTTTCAGTTACGAGGAGCTAGCTATAGCCACTAATGGCTTCTCTGAGGCCAATTTGTTAGGACAAGGCGGATTCGGATACGTGTTTAAAGGTATATTACCTAATGGAAAAGACATTGCTGTGAAACAGTTGAAAGCTCGGAGTGCTCAAGGAGAAAGAGAGTTTCAAGCTGAGGTCGGGATCATTAGTCGTATTCATCATAGACATTTGGTTGCTCTTGTTGGTTATTGTATCGCCGATGCTCAAAGATTGCTTGTTTATGAGTTTGTTCCTAACAACACACTTGAGTTTCACCTCCATGGTTAGAGAAATTAAACTAACTCTTATATGGTTTATTGCATGCTTTGTTGTTTACATTAGTGGTGAATTTTTTTGGGAATTGAATTTGTGATAGGGAAGGGACGGCCTCCGATGGAATGGAGCTCAAGATTGAAGATTGCTATTGGTTCTGCCAAAGGATTGTCTTATCTTCATGAAAATTGTAAGTCTAAATCTGAAAAATATATATGTATAGTTACGTTTATAAGCAATGTTTGTTTATTCGGCATGCATTTATATATCAGGCAATCCTAAAATCATTCACCGTGATATTAAGGCGGCAAATATATTGATTGATTTCAAATTTGAAGCAAAGGTATGATTTAATTATCTTTTTTTTTTCTTATGTTTCCATTAAGGTATTATATGTAACTTGGCACGATATTTTTGTGATGCATCTTTGTATATTTTTTTTATTTCTCTCTTCTATCGTTTAGGTTGCTGATTTTGGTCTAGCCAAGATTGCTTTGGATACACACACTCATGTATCTACACGTGTGATGGGAACCTTTGGGTAAAGATACTCTTGAAGCTATATGTTTATATTTATAAAGTTTGCACAATTTTCTCTAATCCTTATCCAAATACTAAAGCTTTTGATTTTGGGATTTTAGGTATATGGCTCCAGAGTATGCTGCAAGTGGAAAGCTCACAGAAAAATCTGATGTTTTCTCATTTGGTGTTGTACTTTTGGAGCTTATAACAGGACGTCGCCCTGTTGATACAAACAATGTCTATCCAGACAATAGCTTGGTTGATTGGGTATACCAAATATTACAGCAAATAATAATCTAACTTTTACATGTTTTTTTTACAATTTGACTGTTGAGTGAAGCAAAATCTATGTGTGAATAATTGGAACAGGCACGACCTTTGCTTAACGAAGTCACTGAGATAGGAAACTTTGAGGTTGTGGTTGATCCAAAGCTGAATAATAAGTATGACCGAGACGAGATGGCTCGCATGGTTGCTTGTGCTGCAGCTTGTGTCCGCTCTACAGCTCGCCGCAGACCTCGCATGGACCAGGTAATTTAACTTCATCATTCTTTTCCTTAGGGTGAGCATTTGGTTTTTCGGTTTTCAAATACGTATAGTGAAGAACCAATAGGTTGTCAGCTCGGTTCATTTTTTGGTTTTGAATACGAAATTTACAAAAAATATAAATATATAACTAGTTTTAACTAAAATTTATTTATATTTCCTAAAATTAAATTTATGTATGGTTAAAAGTCAAATAAAATATGACAAAAAAATTGTTTTATTTGGGTTGGTTCGGTTGCTCTAATTTTATTTCCGGTTTGTTTTGGTTTATCTCCTAAAACAACTTACTGTTCAATTTCAATTTGGTTTGGTGTTTATACCTAGCCCACTATTTTTTGTATCTTTTCTTTTTGACATTATTTAGATCGATAAAGCCCGTTGCATAGTAAAATTCTTATTTTGCGAAAAACACGATTTACTAGAGTTGAACTCAGGTGGAAAGACCAAATCAATATTTTGTTTTATCTAAATAACACCACTTTAATACAAAAAAACTGACTTGACCAAACAATGTAGCAACATGGTTTCTTAGCTACATGTACAATTTTTTTGTTCACTGCCAAATATTAGTCAAATTTTTTTTGTGTTCAACAGCCAAATATTAGTCATTTGAAATGTTAATAATGCTAATCGAATGACTGATTGATGTAAAACAAGAACAGGTTGCGCGTGTGCTAGAAGGCAACATATCACCATCAGATTTGAACCAAGGGATCAGACCAGGTGATAGCAATGTACACGGCTCATACGGAGGAAGCACAGATAATGACACAAGCCAAGACAACGAAAGCATGAACAATTTTAGGAAAACGACACTTGGGACTCAAGAGTTCAGTACCAGCAGTGAGTTCAGTAATCCAACCAGTGAATATGATTTGTATCCGTCTTGGTCGAGCACTGAGATTAAGACCTCAAGGGATATGGAGATAGCCAATATTAAAAGAACCCGTCAAGGTTATCGTTAGAGAGGCAAGATATTACATGATTCTTTGGATTTTTTTTTATAAACTATAAATATTTGTTGAAATGTCTCAACTCTAATTGAACTATGATATATATTACACATGTATATAGATTTTCTAATTTTTTTTTTTGGGTGTATTTCCCTAGAAGTTGTGATGTTTATAATCAAGATTGAAGTTTAGATTCTAAAAGAATTATTTAGGGGTGTTTTAATCTGGATAAACCGATCCGACATAAACTGAACGGAAATACTAAATCCAAAAATCAAATCATAGTTTCATATGTCCTCTAAAGATTTTTAAAAAAGGCACATGAACAGCCATTTGATCCGAAATAGATCAAAAAGTATTCGAACTATGATTCATACTTAGTAAAATGAAAAAAATAATATCGATCTTAAACGATCGAATATTTTTTTGAAAATGAATAATTTGACTAAAATTCAAATCCAAATCAAAATCAAAACCATGCCAAACTATTGATTACAAATTAGTTGTTAACATTATCCATACAAAACCATTATGCATCACCCCAAAAACTAAAAAATTAGATACCATTATGCATCACCCCAAAAACTAAAAAATTCAAATTGAAACCGAACCGAAATCCATAGAGTTGTTAGTTGTTACACAAACTATAATATTAATAACTATTGAGCCGGTTATATTGGGCCGAACGACATACTTTTCCAGTCTAGTGGACCCTTTTACTGAAATAATCAGTATTTTGGCTGTTCGAACACAGTCACTATCACTGTTTGGTTTCTCCGACGCTGGAGGTGAAATTGGGGAATCACAGTGATGATCAAGACTTTGTCTGTGGCTTCTGCTCGCATCTTTTACTCCAGAACCAGAACCTCTCCATCTTTTGTTATCCACTGCTCTAGTCTCTCCGTCTCGGAACGCCGGAACTTCACTGTGATGGCCAGGGGAAACGGCGGCGACGAGTTCGTGAAAGGAAATGTTTATCCAAATGGCGTAGCTTTCATCACTCTTGATCGACCTAAAGCTCTCAACGCCATGAATCTAGGTCCGTTTTCAAAAAAAGACTTGAGCTTTTTTTCTTTAATGAATTTAAACCCAAAGTTCAATCATTGAAAAAACGAATTTTACAGAAATGGATTTGAAATACAAAAGCTTGCTCGAGGAATGGGAATCTGATCCTAGAGTCAAATGTGTTATTGTTGAAGGCAGTACACCTCGAGCCTTTTGTGCAGGTAAAAAGATAAACTTTTTTTGTGTGCGCTGATTTGTGGATTCTGGTTTCTAAGTTTGTAGGATATATATTGTGGGAATTAGAAAACAATGTTAAGTGCTTAAGTCTTGGTTAAAGGTTTTTGGAGTGATCATCTATAAATGGTGCAGGGATGGATATTAAAGGAGTTGTTGCAGAGATCTTAATGGACAAAAACACATCTCTTGTGCAAAAGGTTTCTATATGAATCATGTTTTATTAGCTGTATCAATGCTTATAACATGTAGTAATGTCTATGAATTTTTGCAATTTTTTGTTTTTTTTGTGCTCTGTTGTTTGTTTTTTTTTGTGGGGAGGGATTCATTTTCTTGCATCAAAGGAGTTTTATTTAATTAATCAAACTGGTTAGAAATTTTTATAACCATGGTTTTTAGTTTATCTGCAGGAGGTGATGTGAAGCAGATTACAACCAAAACTCAATTGTCAGATATGATAGAGGTATGGTTGTTCGATTTTGATATGAGGCTTATTGAAACAGACAGAAAAAGGACTAGACATACAATAGTATTTACTTCAGTGTTTTAGAAAACCAGTTCTTGCTACCTGATATTAGAAAAACAAGCTTATTTTCGAAGAGCACTATACTGTCTCTCTACTAAACATACTTCAAGTATTGTATTGTATGGCTTTTATATTGATCAAATTAATCTATGTGGTAACACTATTTAGTCTAGCCTTTTTTCAGATTTACTCCATGCTTGCTTTATTTTTGCTTGGATCAGCTCTTCTTTGAAGTACTCACCTTCAATGGTCTTACTATTTTGTTGCAAAGGGCTTGTTTCACATGATTACTCTCCAAAATGTATGTTTCTTGTTTACGATGTCCTAACTTCATAACTTTGCTTTCTCTTTTAGGTATTTACAGCTGAGTATTCCCTGATATGCAAGATTGCTGGATACAAAAAGCCATATATCTCCTTAATGGATGGCATAACGATGGGATTTGGCCTTGGTCTTTCTGGACATGGGCGCTACCGAGTAATAACAGAGGTGCACATAGTTGATTCTTGTTCTATACTTTTGTGCAGATAACAATTAGCATGAGTTTCTTATCTCTGTCATTGTTATGTTATCAATTACCAGAGGACGGTCCTCGCAATGCCAGAAAATGGAATCGGCTTGTTTCCAGATGTTGGGTTTTCATATATAGCAGCTCATAGCCCTGGCAGAGGATCTGTTGGTATGTTGATATCCTAGATGCCTAATAGGATCCTTAACTTTCTATTCTGGCCAAGGCCGGTTCTTTTGTGAGGTTCTATCTCAAAATTTACTGAAATGAAAATATAGATTTTCGGTATAGTACCTCCCAAGTTTTGTTTTCAGTCAGATTCATTGTAGAAGAAAGTTTCTTGGTGTCATGTCAATTGTTGACCTGGTCACTGTTCTCAAGGGAGTATGTTTCATATATTGTTGAGACTCTCTACCATGTATATATTAACCACTGTAGTACTCTCCAACCGCAACTTGTCAACCTTCAAATTCTGCAGGTGCTTACCTTGGTATGACTGGGGCTAGAATTTCCACACCTTCAGATGCGCTGTTTGTGGGTCTTGGGACAGATTATATACCATCTGGAAAGCTATGGTCACTCAAAGAAGCCTTTTTGTCAGCTGACTTGTAAACCCTCACAGACTTCTTTGTTCAAATTCATGTGCATGTTTCAGATATAGGAGCTTTTGTTATTACTTTGTTTTGTCTCTCAGAAAGCATACGTGTTGGTAATACAGTTCCAAGGATCCCCGTCAAGACATCCAAGCAACTTTATCAGATTACAGCAGCAATCCTGAATCTGAATCCCATCTCAAAATGCTTTTGCCTCAAATAGAATCAGCTTTTAGTGCAAGTAAGTCTGTTAAGGAAACAATCGAAGAGCTGAAGAAGTACCAGCAGAGCACCGAGGCTTCAGGTATGATATGCATTACCCATTTAAGGTTTAGATTAATCAAATCAAAATCACTATCTTGCCTCTGAGAAATTTGGTGTATAGTTGCAGAATGGGCTAGTGAAGCACTCCAAGGCATTGGAAAAGGGGCACCGTTTTCTCTTTACCTAACACATAAGTACTTCTCGAAAGTTGCTTGTGCCAAGGGTAGAACCGACAACGAGATGGCAACGGTGAGTCCAAACTCTTTGTTTCCAATTAAGTTACGAGTGTTCCCTTGACCCTAACTATACTTACTATTCTTCCCATCTTGAAGCTTAATGGTGTGATGAAAACTGAGTACCGCATTGCTCTAAGATCTGCATTGCGCAATGATTTCACCGAAGGTGTTAGAGCAGTCTTGATTGACAAGGACCAGGTTTTTATTCACTACACTCAATACTTTTTCGTTATTGTCCATCATTTCTCTTTCAGCTGTTTAATCATTCATTTCATTCTGTCACTTGATTTTTCCTTCGCTTTCTAATATCTCGAGTTGTGTCAAAAACATGATGTTGAGTATATATTTGCATCGACGAGTGCCATTTTAGAGAAATCATCATAGATGAGGATAGTTTATAAATCTAGACATGTTGGTATTATCTCAAGTCAAGTACGAGTAATTGTTTCTATTTTGGCCTATGTTGTCTCTGTAGGGCCTACTATATAAAGCTCATTCATGAGTGTTTTCTTTTTCTTGCAGAATCCGAAATGGAAACCAGCAAGCTTAGACGAGGTAGATGAAACCGAAGTTGATGCTCTCTTTAACCCATTATGTCCTGAACTGGAAGACCTAAACGTATGAAAGCGACTTACCAACAAAAACAAATGTGACATGTTATTGTGTTGACAATTCAATACATCGATCGCTCTCGTCTTACAACTTTTTGCACATGTCCCATCTATTTATCAATCAATATTTTCAAGTCGCAGATTGATTCATTTACAACAGAAGTAACTATTCTACTAAGTATTTTTTTTCTTTCCGGCAAAGTGTTTACAGTATCATATACACTAATAGTTCATTACCCTTAAATTTAATAGAAACTGATACAAACCAAATAAATAAATGAAGTACAAATGAAATAAGATAATATTCCTAACGGTAAAGCAAGAAGTGGAAGTGGAAGAGAAGCAGAATCACAAAAAGTGTTAAGGAAACTTAAAGCAATTTTACATGGAAGTGACATATATATATCTCCATTAATCTGAATAGAGCATAAGATCCCTTTTTTCTTTTAGTTTTTACATGTCAATAAGATACGACAGAAAAAAAGAACCATGTCTAGATGTTGAAAACTCTTTTGAATCAATTCTTTTTTCTCAATTTTTACGCCACGAAGAAGAGGAAAAACATGAGAAATGCAATGAGTATGAAGAAAATCTTAATCATCAGCCATCGGTTTGACGATATACTGTTCAGATACCTTGCCAGTTGGCTCTGTGCGCCTTCCACATTCGCTAATGTATCTTCCATGTTCTGATCAATCCTGTACAAAACCAGCAACAGATTATAAGCTCGATGGTCTTGATACATTATCCATTAACACATTTTGGTGTTTTCCTCGTGAGGAAGACAAACCTGATAGCAATTTCCCCTTGCTGAGAAACCATGGTTGCTAGTTGTGTGAAGATATTGCTTAGCTCATGGATTGTTGATTCAACGTTGTGTAGAGCTTCTGCTCGGCTCTGCATATACGTGTCTTGCAACGGTACCATCTGTTGCTGTTGTTGTTGTTGACTCTGCTGCAACAACGGTGAAGATTCAGCTTCTCCTTGCTTCCTGTAAATGCAGAAAGGTCTTGAATTCTTGACAAGCCAAATCTTAAATCAACAATGACTATCATGGTACATACGAGATTCTAATATGCAACTGTAGTTATTGGATTAGTAATATTATACCTTAGGACTAACTGAGATGACGATGAAGACGACCCATTTGCCCATGGAAGAGGAACAGATTCACTAGCAGCAGCCTTCGCAGCCAAAGGGCGCTGGCGAACGAATGGGTTTGTTGATTCTTTTGAAGCGTTTGAAGAGAAGAGTTGCCTTCTATTTTCGTGGATCTTCATGTTCTACAATACCAGACCAGTAATCATAGCTCAGTCTATCATCATTACACTAGCAATAAGGTAAGAGTCATCTCTGAATACTCATGCTTTAAAAAATACAAATCCAAGGAAACAAAGAACGAACCTCGGTTCTCATGGTAAGAACATCCTTAAACTCTTTGGTAGTGTCCATCAGACGATTCTTTAGGTTGTCAACAACTGTTGCTGAGTGAGTAGTTGTGTCTCTAGAGTTGTTCCCTTCATCATTCTGGGTGTTGCGGACAACTTGAAGGTCGAGCAGAGCAGTATTTAAAGCAGAGATCTCTTGTTTAATTACCACCGTCAGCTCTTGTATCTCCTGGGTTGGATCATCAAAAACCGATGTCCTCTTTGCGACTGATTTGCCACAAAAACGACAAGTTAATAAATTATGCACCCGATACACATGAAAACAACAGCCTCTTCCATTCCTACTATGAAACAGTGAAACATTCTAAAGTATAGTATAAGCTAAAAGTTCTCAAGCTAAGCACTTGCAAAACTCACACCACTAAACAAACCGATTCTAGTGAAACCCAAAAAAGTTGATTTTTTGGGTGGATCCACGAGTTTATGCAACAATGGTGGTGCCTATGCGACTCAAATCCAGATTTTGCTATAACAATCTATGCAAATTCTACCAGAGGCTATATCTTCAGCTACGATTTAGATCAGCTTCTTGTTTCAAAAGATCATTCTAATTCCTAAGCAAGCCATTACAGATTCAAGAGGTCACTGGATCAAATGAGCGACTAATAGAACTTACGTTTAGCCAGCTTTGATAGCTTCTGTGACGTCTGGTGAATAGCTAAACCGATCTTAGAAGCTCTCCGACTAAATTCCGATTGGTTAATCAAAGCGGATCTAGGATCCTCTCTTCTCGCGACAACATCGCTTCTACCACTACCATACGGCACATTATTAGCCGCCGGAGCATTCGATCTCCTCAGGCTTTCAACGATATTGAAGAATTCGTCCGTCCGATCTCGAAACGACGATTGCCCATGCCTTACCGACATTTTTCTTCCTCAAAATTCGTAGGAGAAGCTTCGGATCTGGTCTCTTCTCTTCTCTGAAGCAAAATCAACCTAAAAACCTAAAGATTCAAACAAAATTGGATCCGAATCTGCTGATTTCTTCCACCGGTGGCTGAGGAGGAGGAAATGATCTGCGGATTCAGTAAACCGTGATAAAAAACCAAAATCAGAGGAAATGAGCTAAAACCGATCAACGCGTCGGATTAATTATTTCTTATTTTGTCCATTGTGTTTCTAGTTATCAATTTTTTGCCCCTATATTTATATTTCTGAGAAATAGTACCTAAATTAGATTGCGTTACGAAATGTGGACTGATCCGGTTAGTCTGATCGGTGGAACCTAAACCCGGCGATAATCTAGATCCCGTTATATTTTTGTTACCTCGAGTTTTTATGATTCGTTGAAAGTTGAAAACTTAAAACATATAAACAAAAATTAGAATAAAAATAGTAATATATATATATATCTATATTTTATTTTATTTTTGAATTTGATTTCAAAATTCATTGACCCATAATAAAATCAGAACAATTTGGTGATCGGAAGGTTATTTTAAGGAAATATTGAAAAAATCATATGTAAATATTTTTAATATAATTTTTGCTTTTATTTTAGTAATATTTTTGTTTGCCCAAAAAAAATCATATGAAAATATTTAGTTTTAATAATTTTTGCTTTTATTTTAGTGATATTTATGCACTTATATTTATTTTATTTTGAGTGTTTGTTCGTTAATGATACATTTTCTCTCTTAGAATTTTAGAGAAATTAGCATTCAAAATATTACAACGCTGAATGAAATTATAGAAGCTCATTTTAACAAACACCATATCCCATTAACCAAAAACAAAACAAAAACCATATTAACTTTTCACGATCTTCCATTTTCTCTTCGAGATTGTAAAGGTTGTTTAAATAAGAAAGGAGAGAGAAACATACCACCTATTAAAACAATTCATGCTTACTTTTTTTTTTTTTTGAGGTTGACCAATGATCATTACAAAATTGTTATAAAGTACCACACTTTTTGTTGTTGATTTTCCTTGTAAGTAGCTAAGTAACATTTTCTACTGAAGTGCCAAGAATTAGCTAGGTAATATTTACCTATAAGATATTTAACTAATAAGAATGAAAAAAGTAGCCCAATTATCATATAATAATTAGTTTACAAATTCAACTTTTATATTTATAATTGAAGGTGATGCAAGTAACACCCTTTCCTTGCATGTGGATCCGCTCATACCTATAGGAGGCTTTGAAATTTTTTGATTATTTCATTCTATATATACATAAAACGTATGTCTAAATTACATATAGCCAAAATATTTAATTAGGCTTGATTTACCAAACCGATTCCAACAAACTCTTCGATTATGTGGTGGTGCTATGACGGAAACATGTCTTCTATTTGTGTTACCTATGAAACTTTGGAAGAATGATCAATTACGTGGATCATATCGAGACTGCATATATGGTTCTCGAAGTTGAGAAAGTGTTGAAGATTTTATTTGATCAAAAACAAGTCATTCCATCACATTTATCACTTTATAGAACTTTTGATTATCTATCATTTGATTATGTCAAAAAATTCTCGTTATAGTACGTTGAACCTCATTATAACCACATGAAAAAAAACATTGTAACACTTATTTGAGGTTGATATTTTCTAATTTCTATTGATGTTAAGCCATACTTATTTTCCATCAACTAATACAATATTTGGAATATTCCTCGGCACATCGTTACTACATGTAAGCAAGATGTATCATCATATTTCATCTCATATTTAATGTGTAACCAACTAAATCTCCATTCCGCTTGAATGGGCAACGGGCAAAATTATTGTTCATAGTGGTGCATCGTTGGTTCAATAAAAATCCCATTGACTTTTCATCCTCAATCATATACAATTTACATAATTATTGGTGTGTTAGATTGTTTAATATATAGATAACTTAAAATCGTTCCCCCACGTGAAGAGCTAGGATCTTCATTAGACATACTGCAATAATAAATTTTTTGGGTCAAGGCAAATAAAATTGTAGTAATATTTCAGGTGTGGAAATAATAATAATTTTATGTCACATTTTTATATTACTTCAATTAAAATAATTTTAATTAGTATGAACCAAATTTTATAAAATTATAGTTTTACCAAAATGTTATGAGTCAACTAAAATTAATTTACATATTTTAAAACAGCAGAAACAAATTTAACGATTGAAAATGATGGATTTTAAACCTAGAGTTTTTAGTACTTGAAATTTACATTTTTAAAATTTTACTCAAAAAATAATTTTTATGAGGAAAGATAATTTAAAATTTTTTATGTTTCAAAGTCGTATCGCATGCATTAATTAGAACATAAAATACTCTAACATACAATTTAATTCGTAAAAAATCACTGTAATGAAAATAATTTATTCAAAAAATGTAAAATTATAGTTGTATTGAGTTATTAAGATAATATTAAAATAACATAAATTATTTAAAACAGAAATAAATATAGCATAAATAAAACCAAAATTATTATATGAACAGAATTATTAATTGTTATCCTTGAACCCAAAACTCTAAATCTTGGTGAGTTGAGAACAAATTAAAAAATATGCAATATGATTTATAATTTGGGAAAAAAACATTATGTTGGTGTGTATGTGAGAACACTTCATAAACTGTCAATTCATCTTTATTAAACAAAGTAGTCAAGATAAAAGAGAATCTCACTCACCAATACTCATTCAGATTTTTTCACTTTTATTTTCACTTATCTCATTAAAAATAATTCATCAACATAAAAGAGAAAATCTCACACTTACTTTATACTTTCTACCTATTACTTTTGTATAATTTTGTTTTTACTTTTTTAGTTTTGTCTTTGTTTTTATTTTTTTTAGTTTTTTTTACTTTTTCATTTTTTTATTTTTATACCGCTTTCACCATTTTTATTTTAAACTTTTTACGATTGGTAAACCTTAAATCCATAAATCCCGTACTGCATCGATATATGATTAGCAAACAGAATCAAAAATTTACTTTTACCACATATTGATCTTCCACATCAACCACATATAAGTGTGGTGCCGCTAACGTTCATACGACATACCAACTTAGTATACATGTGAGTTAGAATGTTGCAACAATAGTTTTAAGTATTCATTCCTCAAAGAAACGTATCTGACAAGCCTCATCAAAGACTATTTTGTTGTAAAATGCGTTAGTTTCCTGTCGCATTTGGTTGATTCTAAAGCTCATATGATCAATTGATAGGAAAGACTGCCTTCTGTGAAGTCTTTGTTGAACATATGCCCACATTTTATGATTAGTTTCGTCTTTTTGTTTTGCATATCATGGTGGACACTATAAAACATATATATGAAAGAAATATTACCTTTTACCAATATTTTGATAACCAAGCCAGATACTAACTCAACATTAGTATTAGATAACTGAATTTTTGAATATTTATATTTTAATAATATATATAATAGAAAATTAGACTATATTAAAATTTAAGAAACATAAAAATATGATTTGTTTTCTAAAATTCAACACAAAAAGTAATTCTCATAAGAAATACACTATGAAAAAGGTAGATATCAAAATTTTTAATCTATTTTACATAAAATGAAAATAATTTTCTCCATTAAAAATTATAAAATTGAAATAATTTTAAAATTAAATAAATGATGACTTTGAATTATGGTTTAAATTTTTACTCAACAACTTTAATTAATCAAAATTGTGATTTAAAATTTGTGAACCATGTTTTTTTATCAAACTAGGTCACCATTTTTACCGGTTTAACTCAAATATATGTTTTAATTCAACCTACACTTGGTTAAGTGGCCGAATCTCTATCGGTCCGGTCAGATTTTGAATACATTACAAAATATTTTGATGATAGTTCTTGAAGATAATGCCCACATATATTCACTATAAGAATTTTTGTTTTTTAAATGTCATTGACAAACATTTTTATAAATATGTTTATGATGAAAATTATATCGTATACACTGAATTGACGATTCAACTGAGAATAATGTTTTCTGTTTATTAGAGGAAAGATGTACCACATATTCTCCTTTATGTTATATCAAATCCTAAAAAAAGTTCTTATTAAAATCGACTTACTATATAACAAAAAATATACACAATTTAACTTCTCTTTTGGTAGGACTTCAAATCTACAAACTTAGATTTTCTGTCTTATGATCACCTTACTACCTTTTCAGTTTCATACGCCATTATTGTTGATATAGTGATATGTTACTGTTTCTTCGTTCTCCTTTCCTTTAATTTATCCTCGTTTTGATAGCAGTGTACTTTAGTGTGACGTCATGGTAACACCACATATTCTTTTTCTTCAAATGATAGGAGCCATAGAGATCATACAGAATAATTACAAATCTGCCTTGACAAAATTTATTGGGTTAAAAACTTACACTGATTAGTCATATCGAAGATATTACATAAATGAGAGAATCCTAAGCAATTAATTAATTTTCCTTTCTATAATTTTTTATTTTCCCGACGAATTAAATACTAATTTTGAAACCTCTGCTGCTGACAACCAACCAGTACCAGCTTTAACTTTGAAATCCCCGTGTCAATTCAATTTCCACCAATAGCAGTGAACGAAACTTATCTGAAGTATTTTTGTTTCACCCCTCATGTTTTCAAATATTACAATTTAACCCATACCCCCACTCTAAATTAAGAAACAAAAAACCCTTTTTTAATGTTTTTCGAGAAAGTTGAATCGTTACCGCCAAAGGCAAAAAAATAAAAAAATGTGTTAGAGACGAGAGAGCCCTATAAGTTTCTTCAATCGTCTTCCTTCATCAGCAGATCTTCTCTGCTAGGGTTTTCAATTTCTCTATTCAGCCATGGATATGACTACTTGCGTTGCTAGAAGAACTCGTTCGAGGACTGAATCTTACATGAATTCGATTCTAAATCGATCAAAGGGGATTCATGTCGAAGATCAACCTGAGGGATCGTTAAATTCGAGGACAGAGAAGAAGAGGGGACGAAACATGCGTGGAGATTGTTCCTCATCTCCGGCGAAGTCGAGACGGCGGCGAAGAAAAGCGTGTGAGGATGACGACGATGTTGAATATGTGGAAACGATTTTACCAGAAGGTAAGCGAGATGATGAACATGTAGTGAATGATAATGTTGGTTCTTGTCCTCTGATTTTAGAATCGGAATCGCTTGATTGTGGTGATAGGGTTTGTGATTTTTCTGTGGATGATACTAATTTTAGAGGTGAAGAGGAGAATTCTACTTTGAATTCTGTAGATGATGATGTTGTTTTACTTGGAACTGTCCTGAGAGAGAACGAACATGTAGAGGATGAAAATGTCGGTTCTGCTACGGTGGTTTCTCCTGGGATTTGTGATTTTCTTCTGGATGATGCTAATTTGAGGGGTGATGAGAAGATTTCTGAGTCTGATGATGTTGTAAGTCTAAGTAGTGATTCTGATACAAATGTGGAAGTTAGTGGTGAAGATAGAGGTTCTGGTGACAGTGATAGTGATGAAGATGTTGATTCTGACTCATCTGATTATATGGGGGAAAGTTCAGATTCTTCTGATGTGGAAAGCTATGATAGTGATTTTGTTCCTTCTGAGGACGAAGAAGGTGCTGCCAGAGATGTTGCTAAAGGCAGGAAAAGTCCAAATGACAAAGTATATACTCATAAGAAGTCGAGGACTTTTCGTGGAGAGAGGAACTTGGATGTACCAGCTTTTCATGAGCAGCTAGCAAAATCTATTTGGGAGGGAACGAAATTCAAGGAAGACTTCTGCTCTGGGGAGGATATACCAGATGTTGATTATAGAGAAGACGTTACAATTAGGGAGAGCTCAACTGAAAAGGTAAATGAACAAGGGAAATGGAAACCGAGGGAACCAAGGAGTTTCTGTAGGGTGAAGGAGAAGAACCTCTTGAAGGGTGAGAGTTTTGATGGTGATGTACAAGAGACACTATACTGCACGACAAAAGATTCACCTCCTTTAAATCTGAGATTCGGCTGCGAGGAGCCTGAGCCAACTGAGAAAACAGAAGAGGAGAAAGAAATAGACAGCTTGTGGGAAGATATGGCCCTTGCTCTATCATCTGAAGGAGTAAACTCATCTACTCCTGCTAAAGTAAGACTACTAACTCTTCTATTTTTTCCGGATATGCCTGACGATCTTGTTGCCTGATTTTTGCTTTAGATTTTTCTTAGCATTGTTAAGGTACGAAATTAAATCACATGCTCTTTGATGTATCAGAATGGAGATATGTCATGTAGCAAAGGGAAGCATGACTTTGTTCTGGATGAGGAAATTGGTCTGAAATGCCGCTACTGTTCTCATGTGGCCGTCGAGATCAGAGACGTCTCACCAGCCATGGTAATATCCATTGCGCTAGGAAATCCTAGATTGAGTTGTATTATTTGTTGATTTTCTTTTATATCCAGAGTTCTTAACATGTTCACTTTTCGGCATTGTGCAGGACAAGTATCGTGCTAATGTTAATGACAATAGGAAATGTGGTGATAAAATGGGTGACCCGATACTTGACAGGCTTGATTTTGAAGCTTCAGATCACAGCGGTAATGTCGCCTCTTTGGATGATACAGAAGGAACTGTCTGGCAATACATCCCTGGCATCAAAGATACTTTGTTCCCACACCAACAAGAAGGCTTTGAATTTATTTGGAAGAACTTAGCTGGGACAACAAAAGTTGACGAATTGAGCAGCTTAGGGGTAAGGGAAAGTGGCGGATGCATTATTTCGCATGCGCCTGGAACTGGTAAGACACGCTTGACCATCATTTTTCTTCAGTCATACTTGGAACGGTTTCCAGATAGCCGTCCTGTGGTCATAGCTCCTGCAAGTGTGCTGCTGACGTGGGAAGCAGAATTCAGAAAATGGAACGCAAATATTCCGTTTCATAACATGAATAGTTCGGAGTTCTCAGGGTATGAGAACGACAAAGCTGTCTCACATTTTAAGAGAAATGGGCTATGTAAGAGGAACAGGCATTCCACCCGTTTGGTTAAGCTATATTTGTGGAGGAACAATAAAAGCATTCTTGGAGTTAGCTACTCTCTGTATGAGAGGCTCGCAGCAAATAAGTACGCGGGAGAAAAGCAAGAGTTTAGAAGGATGTTGCTAGAATTGCCTGGGTTGCTGGTCCTTGATGAGGGCCACACCCCGAGGAACCAGAATAGTTGCATTTGGAAAGTGCTCACTGAAGTTAGAACAGAAAAGCGTCTCATTCTTTCAGGGACAGTATTCCAGAATAATTTCAAGGAACTTTCTAATGTCTTATGCCTGGCAAGACCAGCTTATACAGAGAGAATTTCTTCGTGGCTACAAGAACTTAGCAAGCGGAGCCAAGAAAAAGAAAAGGGGAGTTTTAATGAAGAAACTGGAATTACGGAGCTTAAGAATATGATGGCTCCTTTTGTGCATGTCCACAAAGGAAACAAAGAAGAAAGCCTTCCAGGTCGAAGAGACTGTGTTGTGTTGTTGAACCCGTCTTATCAACAGAAGAAAATCCTGGCCAGAATTGACACTTGTCAAAACACACTTGGACTTCAGCACAAGCTTTCAGCTGTTTCAGTACATCCATCTCTGTATTTGTGCTTCACTGCAACAAAGAAGGAAGAGCTTGTCATTGGGCCATCAATGTTGGAAACTCTGAAGAGGCATAAATTCGACCCCAAGGAAGGTGTGAAAACGAGGTTCTTAATCGACTTCATCCGCTTCAGTGAAACGTTGAAAGAGAAAGTGTTGGTGTTTAGCCAATCTCTTGACACTCTAGAGCTGATCATGGACCAACTCTGTGCAGTATTTGGGTGGACTGGAAGAGAACAAATTCTCTATATGCATGGTAAACTTGAACAGAAAGAGAGGCAGCAGCTGATCAACAACTTCAATAAACCAGACAGTGAATCTAAAGTGCTACTGGCATCAACAAAAGCATGTTCCGAGGGTATCAATCTTATCGGCGCTTCAAGAGTTGTACTTCTTGATGTTGTTTGGAACCCTTCTGTTGAAAAGCAAGCCATAAGTCGAGCTTACAGAATTGGTCAAAAGCGGGTTGTGTACACTTACCATCTCATGGTTACAGATGCATCTGAGTGGGAAAAGTACTGTAAGCAAACCAAGAAAGATCGCATATCCGAACAGGTCTTCACTAACGAGAAGGATAAGCTGATTAACAAAGAAGTTGTTTCTGAAGATAAAATCCTCGACGAGATGGTTCGACATGAGAAGCTGAAAGACATGTTTGTTAAGATTTTACCCAACCCAAAGGAATCTGACATGTTTACCAACAACATCTCTGATTGAAATATCCTTTTCTCTCTGTTAATCTCACTCTGAGACTCTAGTCGTTTATATTAATAGTTCAGTTCTAGCTTTGGAACAGACAACTCTAGTAATATGTAATTTTCTGATTCGGATTTCTTCTTATCAATGAAGATGTGTGCTTTACTATGCTAATCGAATGGAACAATCTTTAGTTTGAAAGATTCTTTTGCAGGAAGTAAAATTTGAAAGATTTACAGAGACAAGTAACTACATGAAAAGGACCAATATAGCTAAAACCGTGACCGCGACTCTGGTCAACAACACTCTTGAAGATCCAGGCTGCAACCTTGGTGAGTGTCCTGTATTAATCATAACAGGGAACTCACAAAGTTCATCAGATGGATCTTCATCAGTAATCAAACCCAACCCCAAGAAATCACAGTCCCATGGTTTCTGATCATGCATTTGATAATACATATTAAATGCATATGAAGCATTGCCTACAGCAGTGAGATGGTTACAGGAGGAACCATACCCGAGAGCTGTGCAATCAGATAAGCTACAAGCATAGTCAATGTTATCAGGCAAGTCATCAAGGTTATATGCATCAGGGTGAAGAACACACCATGTTTTGGGTAGATACTTCACATCTTCCACAGGAACCAAAGGCTTATCATTGCCTTTACCAGACAAGTCAAGCTCGTATTTCGGTCTTCCATCAAACTCAAAGATCCCCCAATGCCTCTCAAAAGTTCCCGGCGCTATGCTCTTAGCATCCTCATCAACAAGACTGAAAAGGTAAACATCCATGATCACTCCTTTTCTCGCAGGTGTTCCATTTCCAGACATAGCATGCTTTACCATTCCTTGATTAAATCTCTTTGCACTCTTAACATTTGCGTTCTTGTCTCCATCTGTAGGCCATCCAACTTCTCCCACGATGATCTTCATCCCCAAGAAGCTATATCTCTCCAGAGCACAAATCAAAGTGTCGAGATTTGCATCAAACACATTGTTGTAAACCAAACTTCCATCTCTCAAAGGCTTGTTAGTCCCATCAAAGAAGGCGAAATCTATAGGGAAGTAAGCATTTCCATAAAGACTAAGAAATGGGTAGATGTTAACTGTGAAAGGTGAATCATGTGTATACAAGAAATTAATTATCTCAATCGTTGCATCTCTAAGCTCAGGTCTAAAGTCTCCAGCTGATGGAACAGGGTTTGATTCAGGGGAAAAATAGATATCTGCGTTGAAAGGAACCGTGACTTTCACATTCTTCAAATCAGCTTCTTCTAATGCTCGTTGGATGTTGATAAGAGCTGGTAAAGTAATCTCAACGTAAGTGCCATTATATGTTTGAAGAAAAGGTTCGTTTCCAACAGCTATGTACTTGATGTTAACTCCGCCATTGTAAGTATAAGCAGTGACGTTTTCTTCAACCCATGAAGCTGCTACAGCTTTGTCTTGAGCCAACTCTTTAAGAAACCGGTTTGGTATTCCGATCATGACTTCGATGTTTGAACCAATTAAAGCATCTAAGATGTTTTGGTCAGCTTCGAATAGTTTCAGCTTAGTGAAACCATTGTCGTTTAGCATCTTCACTACGTTTTCAGGTGGAAGCTGGTGACTCGCCATTGTTCCCCAGTTCACTCCTACACTAGTAGTGTTGTTGGTAGAGGCAATTGAAACTTGTGAAACAAGAAAGAAACTGAGAATAATAATCTGATGAGAATAGAAGCGGTTTATTGTTAATCTCCTTGATTTCTCTTCTGCCATTTTTTTTTTCTCTTTGATGAATCTTTTTCTTTTCTTTTATGGAGTCTTCTTAATGATAAGGAAGAAGATGAAATGTGATTCGATATTTGTGATTTTGTACTTAGTTTCAGTTAAAGAAGCAGACACAACATGCGAAATAAGCAAATATTGGTCTTGTTGTGGAAACACTTTGTGCATGCGTATCTGATAATACACGTGGCATTGACTCGCCAGATATTTCAATATTTGTTTTCCTGTATTTTGTTGTATAAAACATATGTTTATTATATACTAGTTTAGGCCTGATTTTAAGTAGCAAGTTCCGGCCACCGGAAGGTATTTTTTGTGGTAATGAAACTTTTGAATCTTTTCGATTTTTCGGGTTTGTGTAATTCCGCTTGAAATTTTTTGAAAGTTTTTTGACCGACTGATCTGGACCGTACGTTTATTGAGCATGCATTACTAATCTAACGGTTAATAAGTTTTGTTTGACTGGTCAAAAGTAATTTAAGCAGCTGTATGAATTATTTTTTAGTTTTATTTTTCTACGAGTCATTATTTTTCAGTTTTCTTGACTCTACTGGGTTAGCTAGATCCTGCAAAACAATTGCGTACAATATTTTTTTCAATGTTGCGGATGTCACCTTCCTAATAGCAGTTTATAGCTGTGTTTACATAGCATCCCACACCCTAAAGGATGCAGGGCGTTGCAGTGTTCTAATCCGTAAAGGATGGTCCTTCCTGGCGGTTAGCTCCTGTATACTCTTAGATATTTTTTTAGCACGGATCTTCATCATTATTCCGGTGAAGGATTGTGTGGATAAGGTTTGTATCTGGTCCTTTCTTCCCCGGATGGCACTCGCAGTCGCAATTGCAAAAATTTGCGTGTTCGATATGGGCATAATGGAGTGCCTAGAGCAAGGATTGAAGAATTATCAAACAACGATCGAGGAAGAGTTCAATATTTCTTACATTTTCAATAAATTAGCAACTTTTGCTTACATTTTTAATAAATTAGCATTCCTGTTTGACGGCTGATGAATAACACAAATATAGCCGTCTAAGCTAATGACGCCAGCCTTGGCACAAATGTGACTGAAACGGTGCTTCTAGTAAGCTTGATGAACCCTGAGGTATGAACCATGAGGCTCTATTTCTTCTTCTTCTAATCATGCTTCTAATTTTGATGACTATCATGCTTTTAATTTTGCTTAAGAATTGGCTATTGGGCGAGAAGAGTTGAAAAACATCTTGGTATTGCTTCAATTCGTCGGTGGCTTGTCTGCGGTGGGGATTTTAAACTGTCTAGATAATTACATCTGTCTATGAGTACTATTCAAACTCAGATGGCATGTGAATCTTGTTAAAAAATGAATTGATAATCTATGTTTCATTAAATCAACATCAATAAAAATAATTATTAGTAACTATATAATTTTTGGACAGAAAATAACCATATCATTTCCATAAGGATGATTTGAAATTATGAAATAGAAGATGATAAAGAGGTTTTTGCAAACCGGGCTATCAAATAACCCTTATACCGTTATAGCATAAAAAGTATCGAAATCCACAGAGAAACGAGCATCTAACACACCAAGAATCCAAGTTTCATTCTAATCTAAGCAAACAAGAGTTTAAGAGGTTTCAAACAAAATTTAAATGTAAATAAAGCGGTAAAAGTGGTTTAAAATCAATTAGAGAAAACAATGAGCCTCGAGAATGGTATATGACTTTGATGAAATGATGAACCTTTGATGAAGTAAGAACAATTGAAGAACAATGTCTTAGGCCTAATGATTACTAAATAGACTAATACATTCTCATGGTATTAATCTCTACATTAACCATTGAATCATCATCAATTTTCATTGGCAATTCAAATGACTAATGAGCATTAAGAACAAGTTATAATCTAACCACTAATCACCCTAATCAACTACTATCGTAGGCTAGGCATGAAAAGCTCATTTAGGTTCTATCAAGCATTTTAACAAACACCTTGTGGGCATGAAATGCTAATCATCTAGATTTCTCAATTACAAGCTTAATCTAGCATTACTAACAACCTAAATGAAAGACTACTTAAGATCTAGCCCTAAACATCATCATTAATTCATCAAATCATTTCAATCACCAAACCCTAAACTCATCTAAAAGATTACTCACTCATAGTCATGAAAACACAAATCAATTGGTTTGATTGATGCATAATCATGAGTATAAGAAGAATAGTTGAAATATTTAAGAAGATAAGAAGATTTGATAACTTAGATCAAAGAGATTCATAAAAATATCTAAAAAAAGCATAAACAAATTCTCTCTAAAACAAAGCATAGCCTTAATTAGGTATTTCTTAGGCTATTTATAGTAAAAAAAAAAGGACTTGGTTAACATGTAATAAACCAAGTCAAACCCAGAACAAACCGGTCACCATTCAGAAAATTCATGAGATTGATGACTTCGTAGCGACCAACGTTAGGCCGCTACAAATGACCGGTGGAGGCCATCGACCAACGTTTGGCCGCTACAAATGGCCGTTGTCGCCCACCGGTTGAGGTTTGACCGCTACAATAGGCCGCTGGAAGATATGAATGTTTCAGAAATTTAGGTACCGGGTAACCTATAGCCGCTATAGGAGACCGCTATGATGCAGTGACCAACACCTGACCGCTACGTAAGACCGCTATGATCCATCGATCTCCTCTATACCGCTACAGATGCCCGCTGACTTGCCCCGAGATTTCTGAAATCTACATACCGGTCAGCTCCAGACCACTACAAATAACCGCTGGCTCCCACCGGTCTCAGCTAAGCCGCTACAGTACCCCTTTGGCCTTCTTGCTTCATCAAATGCTTCACTTTTGACCCTCTTGACTCCAATTTGATTCAAATGTCCTAAGCTTTGCTTCAAGGCCTAAAGACAAGGGAAAATATGCAAATATGCAACTAAAACTCGTAAGAATGTAATGTGAATGTAAGAAACTATATGAGAAATGAACTTTAAAACATGCTAAAATGGCAACATATCAATTCTCCCAAACTTATCTCTTGCTTGTTCTCAAGCAAACAAGAAGAAACAAGATAAGAAAGAAGTTAGAGAACGGGGACTCTAGCCAAAAAGTATCAAACGAAGGATTAAACGCAATGTCCTCAAAGATGGTTAAATGGTGCAAGAACAAACATCCTACTCTTTGGTACTTCTCCAAGTTCATCTCAATGCAAGTTTCTAATGCAACTCTTAAACTCAAGCAAAGACTCACAATAAAACCAAAGACATCTCTTTAACATTCAGTAATGTATTTATGGTGTGGTCTCGCTTACGGAAATCAAATCAATCTCAATCGGTTTCGGGTTAAAGACTTTTGTGGTGGCTTCAAAATAGCTTTTCTTTCGGTGGTTGCTCTAAAAACAAAATGCAAGCCACATAGAATAAGCAATTGAGAGTTCGCAAACAAATGTTGGTACAAGAGATTCTTCCACTTCTCTACCCATTCTTATGCTTAAACTCTAATGATCCAAGTGAAGATCTATGACTTCAATATTCACATCCTAACCCCTTTTTAAGAATCTCTAACCACTCTAACACAAAACCTTAACCTTTGGTGATTATCTTAGACCGAGTCTTTCTTTTCTTTTTCTCTTTTGCTAACTAGAGATATACATAATCACAAGCTCAACTTTTTATTTGTACACTTTTCTTTTCTCTTTTTTTTTGGTGCCTACACTCTTATGCTTTTGATATTTCTTTTTCTTTCAACTTAGATCATAGACACTATCTTTTCTTTTTCTATATTTTTTTTTCACTTGAGCAATCTCTTTTCACTTAAGCACTCTCTAGTAGCTTTTACTTCCTAATAGACTCTTTTGGTCATCACCATATCTTTCCTTGACTCTCAACACCCTTTTTCTTATAACTACACAACCCTAAACTATTTGTTACAACCTTAACTATAGTGGAACAATTCTCTTGTCTTTCAACCTCTCTAAAGCTTATGCAAGTGAAATCACATAGAAAAGGCCTCACTCAAAGATTTAACATTGGCCGAAACAAAAAGCTTGGGTTATAGGTGTGGCACTACCCTAATGATGAGGATAGCTACTTGAGTTAACAAAGGGTGGCAAAATTGGATAAGATAACTCAAGTAATTCATTAAGACCATGAGAATGAATTTAAAACCCCTAAGCGAGAAAATTAAATGTTTAATTAAGTTTAAATAAGATAGCGATGCTTCAAAGATCATGCAAGCTTCACAAAAGTAGTTGAATTTCGAAAAATGCAAAGATCAAAACATGGATTTTTCATATTTTCAATGATGTTCAAGCAACAAATAACCATGACTAAGGGCAATGATCTTAATTCTAAGCTTGAACTTCTACAAGGCAAGAACCCCATGTGCAAATGCAAATTCAAATGCTTCTAGACTCGATCTTAATTTGAAAATGATACTACATGCTTCTTTTTGTGTGTTTTCAAAATTTTCAAATTTTTTGGTTTTTTCAATGCACATAAATGTATGCATGAGACTCAAATGTGCAAAAAGGAAAATAAGATCACAAAACACATGATTAGTAGATGGGTCTCTCCCCCAAACTTACTTCACACCGTCTCGGTGTGAAATAAAATTCAAGGAAGAGACTAAGAAACACAAAGCAAGACGAAAAAGCATAAATAGCAAAAAAGAATGGTATATACAAGGGTAAAGGAGAGGACCATACCTTGGCCCTAGTCGGGGACCTTAGGGAGAAGAGCGATGTGAGGAGTTGTTGAACTCCTTGGACATGTGGGATTGGTGGAAAGAGCATTGGAGAAGCGTTAACCACCTTTGATGTTGATGGTGAGGACCTCTTTCATTAAACCTTGAAGACCCGGCGAATCCTTTCCTTTAAGTTCCGGTGTGAGGATTGCTTTAACCATGGCAAACGGCTTTGACATTCCTTTGTACTTCACTTTGTACTCAATCTCTCCATCAATAAATCTCCAAGGGCGTAAGGTCATAGAAGTGGTCGCTAATGGTGAATGGTCTAGGGTGGGAGGGTGGGTTTTTTCATCCCCTTCTTGTTCTTTCAAACACCTTTTTAGTTTTCACCAACCTCTTTTCTTTACCATTTCCTTCATCCGCATCGAATAAGGAGTGTAGACATTCACCATCCAAGGTTTCCTCATCAAACTTTAGAGTTTCTAGGTTCTTCTCATTCGAAACCTTAAGTTCCTCCTTTTTTTCTAATCCTTCATTGGCGATAGTTCCACAAAACTTTGTGGAGGAAAGCTTCATTGGATAAGAGACTTTGGAGTTAACATGGTGGAGGATCACTCTTTTGGTTGAGAAGTCGATGGATGCTCCCGTGGTGTTGAGGAATGGAGTTCCAAGAATGAGAGGAAGCTTATCCGGTTGTCCTCTATCTACGACCATGAAGTCCGTTGGGACTAAACAATCTCCAACCATAAGAGGGTAGTCTTCAATCACACCAAGTGGAGGTTTCGAAGAGGCATCCGCATAAGTGATGGAAGAAGAGTAGTTCTTCATCTCTTTGATACCAATACTCTTCATCATCTCTAGTGACATAACATTCACACTAGCCCCGGAATCACACAATGCATCATCAACTTTCAAATTTCTGAGGGAGCAAGAGATGAGGAATGTACCGGGATCTTGAAGCTTTGGGATACGCTTGGGTGCAAGTGGTGATTCACTTGGTTTTTCATATAACCTCATGACTTCCTCTACCTTTGCTCGGTTAGCAAGTATGGCTTGAATGAATTTCTTGTGGGTAGACACTTGGCATAAATTATCCATAGAAGGCAATGGAACTCCGATCTCATTCATACTTGCCTTGAAGCTTGAAAGCACCTTCTGTGCTTTGGTATAGAGTTTCTTCGGGAATGGGAGTGGAGGGTCGTAAGGAGACATCTCAACCTTGGTTGCTTCTTTTTTTTCAACCATGTTAACCTTCTCTTCTACCCTAGTTGTAACTTGTACTTGAGCTTCACTTTGACTAACCAAGTCTACACCATTCACACCATAGAGAAGCCTAGAGAGCTCCTCTACGTCCCTTTCATGGTCATTCTCATTATTTATGAGAATGGCATTGCAAAAGTCCTTAGGGTTAAGTTGGGGTTTACTTGGTAATACTCCACTTGGGTTTGTGGAGTTTGAAGCAACTTGAGTGACCTTGAGATCAATGGTCTTTATATGAGAAGCCAATCTATTAATCTTACTATCAAGATCATTATACATACCATCCATCTTGTTGTGTATGTCAACAAACCACTTGCCTAAATCCTCATTACCTTTAGTTTGCCCTTCCAAGATTCGCTTTAACGTTGCATTCATCTCATTTTCTTGGGGAGGAGGTTGATTAGATGAGTTTCTTTGGTTGGAGAATTGAGGCCTTGGTTGGAATCCTTGTTGGTAGATAGGTTGATATTGGTTTCTAGGTTGGAAGTTGACAAAGGGCCTTGGTTGGAAATTTTGGTTAGGAGCATTTCCTTGGTAGCCTCTTTGGTTGCCCAAATAGTGAACTTCTTCTTGAACCAGTTCATTAACATCAACACTAACACCCATATCTTGGTTCTTTTGTTGATACCCATCAAACTCTCCCAAGTAGTTAACCGGTCTTTGATAAGCTTGCAAAACTTTATCGATCTTCTCATTTAGCGCTTTCATCTCCTTAGTCTTTTGACTATCAAGTTCAACACTATCTCTAGTAGTCATATCGTAGTCTTCTCCATAACTTCCATTGCTTTGAGCTACATTCTCAACTAGTAACATTCCATCATCAGCTATTTGGCCCAAGAAATTCCTGTTACTTGCCGTGTCTAGAAGCATTCGATATTTTGGCAAGACACCGCGGTATAGAGTACTCAAAAGACTTTCCTTTGAGAAGTCATGGTGTGGGCATTGAGAAGTAAAGCCCTTGAAATGCTCCCAAGCTTCACAAAAACTTTCATTAACACGTTGTGAAAAACTTAATATCTCATTCCTTAGCCGAGCTGTACGAGAAGTGGAGAAAAAATTCACGAGGAACACTCTCTTACATTGGTCCCATGAAGTGATAGTGTTTTGAGGTAGATTCTTCTCTCACAAATGAGCCTTGTCGCCTAACGAGAATGGGAAAAGGTAAAGTTTGAAAGCGTCTTCCGATACGCCATTGATCTTTACCGTTCCACACAACATATCAAATTGATCTAGATGATCCAAGGGGTCCTCCATTGGTAGCCCATGAAACTTCAAGCTTTGGACCATGTTGATTAGGCTAGCTTTGATCTCAAAATTGTTGTTTCCAACCGGAGGAGGCCTAATACCGGTCCTATTCCCATGAATGTTCGGCTCATCATATGCTCCAATCACTCTAGCAACATTCCCTTGACCATTTCCTTGAGCAACCCCACCTTGATCAACATTACCCTCAAAACCTGGTGGATTGTGAATCCCATCCATGCCTAAGCGTTGCATACACCTTGAAAAGCATAAGAGAAACAAAAACTAAATGAAAGGTTAATGTCAAAATAAAGAAAATAAAAGCTTAGTCTCAAAACAAAACTAAATTTTAATGGCTAAATGCGTTGCTTCCCCGACAACGGCGCCAATTTGATAAAGAGATTTTTGCAAACCGGGCTATCAAATAATCTTTATACCGTTATAGCATAAAAGGTATCAAAATCCATGGAAAAACGAGCATCTAACACACCAAGAATCTAAGTTTCATTCTAATCTAAGTAAACAAGAGTTTAAGAGGTTTTAAACAAAATTTAAATGTAAATAAAGCGGTAAAAGTGGTTTAAAATCAATAAGAAAAAACAATGAGCCTCGGGAATGGTATATGACTTTGATGAAATGATGAACCTTTGATGAAGTAAGAACAATTGAAGAACAATGTCTTAGGCCTAATGATTACTAAGTAGACTAATACATTCTCATGGTATTAATCTCTACATTAACCATTGAATCATCATCAATTCTTATTGGCAATTCAAATGACTAATGAGCATTAAGAACAAGTTATAATCTAACCACTAATCACCCTAATCAACTACTATCGTAGGCTAGGCATGAAAAGCTCATTTAGGTTCTATCAAGCATTTTAGTAAACACCTTGTGGGCATAAAATGCTAATCATCTAGATTTCTCTATTACAAGCTTAATCTAGCATTACTAACAACCTAAATGAAAGACTACTTAAGATCTAGCCCTAAACATCATCATTAATTCATCAAATCATCTCAATCACCAAACCCTAAACTCATCTAAAAGACTACTCACTCATAGTCATGAAAACACAAATCAATTGGTTTGATTGATGCATAATCATGAGTATAAGAAGAATAGTTGAAAGATTTAAGAAGATAAAAAGATTTGATAACTTAGATCAAAGAGATTCATAAAAATATCCAAAAGAAGCTTAAACAAATTCTCTCTAAAACAAAGCATAGCCTTAATTAGGTATTTCTTAGGCTATTTATAGTAAAAAAAAAAGACTTGGTTAACATACAATAAACCAAGTCAAACCTGGAACAAACCGGTCAACATTTAGAAAATTCATGAGATTGATGACTTCGTAGCGACCAACGTTAGGCCGCTACAAATGACCGGTGGAGGCCATCGACCAACGTTTGGCCACTACAAATGGCCGCTATCGCCCACCGGTTGAGGTTTGACCGCTACAAGAGGCCGCTGAAAGATCTGAATGTTTCAGAAATTTAGGTACCGGGTAACCTATAGCCGCTATAAGAGACCGCTATGATGCAGTGACCAACACCTGACCGCTACGTAAGACCGCTATGATCCACCGATCTCCTCTATACCATTACAGGTGCCCGCTGACTTGCCCGGAGATAT
Source organism: Cardamine occulta (assembly GCA_028015245.1). Lineage (NCBI taxonomy): Eukaryota > Viridiplantae > Streptophyta > Magnoliopsida > Brassicales > Brassicaceae > Cardamine > Cardamine occulta. The sequence goes on along the minus strand of CM051372.1, from coordinate 10,558,445 downwards.
CTGAAATCCACATACCGGTCAGCTCCAGACCGCTACAAACAACCGCTGGCTCCCACCGGTCTCAGCTAAGCCGCTACAGTACCCCTCTGGCCTTCTTGCTTCATCAAATGCTTCACTTTTGACCCTCTTGACTCCAATTTGATTCAAATGTCCTAAACTTTGCTTTAAGGCCTAAAGACAAGGGAAAAATATGCAAATATGCAACTAAAACTCGTAAGAATGCAATGTGAATGTAAGAAACTATATGAGAAATGAACTTTAAAACATGCTAAAATGGTAACATATCAGAAGAAAAAGATGAAACATAGATTTTAAGTGATACAAATAAATTAATATGTCATTAAGAAAAGTATTGATGTGTCAAACTCTTTAAGAGTGTCTTCCATTATATGTATATGATGATTTGGACATTGAACTATTAATCATAAATTATAAAAAATTTTGTTAAAATAATGTACATAACTTACACATAAGTATTTTTGATTTATTTTTTTTGAAATTGATTGCTACACTTCTTCAATTTTCTCTTCTCATAGTAAGAAATACATGATTCCATTGGATGACTATGTTTTTTAAAATGAAACATAATTAGAAGACAATTTATTACATTGTTTCAGACTCCATTTTAATTGATAAGAACTCTCTTTTATTCAAACTATTTTTAAAGAAGCATTTTGAAGTAAATAATTTTATCTGCTCGTATTTTCATCAAAGTAAACACTCGTAAATTTTTTAATTTTCTAGTTAATTATTTTTTTATATTATTAGTTGATGGAGTTGATAAACTATTACAATAGCAATAACGTTTACTCCAATAAATATAATGAGTGATATATAAAGTCTTAAGTAGGAATTCATCATAATTAGTCAAAATTTATAACTTTAAACATATTTTAGGTTAAAATCTTAGTTATATTATTAATAATAAACTATTTTATTGTCTAATTTTATTCTTATTAATATTTTATTTTTTAAAATATTTTTTAACTTATGTTTTTATCTCCTTAAATTTTTTTTTTGCTTTAATTTTTTTTATTATTAACTATCTAAGTAATATTCATTAACTATTATATTTAAGTAATATTCATTAAAATTTTCTTATTTGATAATATAGTTTTATTTTTTATTGGATAATTAAGGTGATGATGTGGACACTATAGATGGAGTTCTCATTATATAAATAATTTATGAAATGTCTAAATAACAATATAATTTAAATTGAGTCTTAATCTATTATATTCCTTGACTGAATATCCCCACCTTAAGTCGAAAACACCGAATAAAAATAAATTTTTAATTAAAATATTTTTCATTTGCATTAAAAATCATATTTACGATATTATCTATTTGTGATAGGACTAAAGAGGGAAGAATTCCAGATTACTCTAGATGCTTCTTTAGAATCATAAGAGGGGAAGGATTGATCTTGACCGTAATTTGTTGAGCATTCATTACTAATCTAACACTTAAAATTTTTTGTTTGACGGGTCAAAAATAATTTTAACTAGCTGTATTATCGAATACTTTTTTGGTTTTTCTTATTTGACGATTCATCTTCTCTCCCTCACTCTATAAAGTAAATTGTTCTGCCTCATTATCTTTCTATTTGCAGCCCTCACAGAAATGTTACGTGTACCAGATTTGCGTCGATCATTTTCCCATCTGAACGCTGATGACGGCAGCCATGACACAACTACAGTCGTGGCAGCATATGACACCACCTTTGGCCCAAATGTGACTTACACCGTGCTTCTCGTCAGCTTGAAGAATGATGAGGCATAAACCCTAACTTTTGTGCTCTCTATTTATGCTCTTGTGTGATCAATATGTTGACTTTGATTGCTTCTCATTTTGCTTAGGAATTGGCTATTGGGCGAGACGAGCTGAAAAACATCACCGGGTTACTTCAGTTTGTCGGTGGATTGTTGGCGGTGGGGATTTTAAACCCTCCGGGAATCTGGATGCTGCTGGGTTTGCCAGATTCCGCGAGAAGACTGCTTACAAATCCACCAGAGACTACAAAAGAGAACAAAAAAAGAAGAACAAAGATCTATATTCCTTCCATAACTCATGCCTGAAATTAGGCAGCTGGGAATGCTAAAACAAAAATGAGATTAAAAATAATCTAAAACAAAAATGAGATTTTTTTGTTTGTTTGTTTACTCTCAAGGGACTTTATCATTTTGTCTACCAAACTACTCACACCTTGTTTAAGTATTTATAGCACTAGTAGCCTTTAACAAAATCCCAAACCTTATCCTAACATGATTAGAACTTGTAAATTATTCCTTTTCTTCTGTTTAAAACACGTAAACTTTCCTACTCCTACCCTTTATCAAAAAAAAAAAAAACTTTCCTACTCCAAGTCTACTTAGACAAAACTTTTCGTTACCTTTTTACTTATGGTGAAACAAATACTAAATTACAAACGGAATCACACAACACTGTCTTAAAAGATTTTTCCAAATATGTAATCATCATGTAGAACTGCATAACTAGAATGAAAAGAGAGAATAATACAAGCAGTGTTAATACCGAAGTTCAGAAAAAGAGCATTTCTTGATAACTTTTACTTTTAGTTTCAACTTGAAAGTCATTTAGAAAGCTAAAGAGCTTAAAACTAATTTAAATGCATGCAAACTAAACTTGAAACTCGGGGTTTAAACCTATGCTTCAATACAACACAGAATACATCAAATTTATATTGTTATACTACCACTGAACAAAAGTGAGCTAGAGAATGACACAGCTTCGGATTTTTTCGCCAGTTCGAAAAAACTGCAAATGGAATTTGATTGGAGACGCATCTCTGGTGATCCATGAAGATTCATAAACTGATGTGCTACCACTCAACTTGAGACTGACACATGTCCACAAAGCCCGATTATTAATGGGCCAATATTTTAATTTAAGCCCATTTTAATAGTCCAAATGATTTTCTAAGAATAACATGTGTTTTTTTAAATAAATTTCTCAAGGAAAAAAAATCAAACTGTGTTTATCACAGACTGACAGAGAAGTGTGTGTGAATGCATATCGTCGTCGTCTATGTTCGTCTTGTGGCGGGAAGTAATTAGAAAGAACAGAGAGCCCTAGAAAAAGGTGAAAGCTTTTCTTCTTTTTCGGAGTGTAAGAGAAGATGCATTGGATTGCCACCAGAAACGCCGTCGTTTCATTACCCAAGTGGCGTTCCTTCGCCTTCCTCTTCCGTTCCCCATTTCGCACTTACTCTTCCTTCAAACCTTCCTCGCCACTTTTACTGTAAACTTCTTTCTCCTCTGTTCATGCTTTCTCAATTCCCTGAATTGTGTCTGTGTATGTATCTCTCCTAAGCTTACGCGTGTGACTTTGTTCATCGAATATATATAACAAGTTTTGATTTTGTCTGTATTTTCAAATTATTGGACTTCAATTAGAATCAAGGGCTTTGGTTATCTGATTGATGAGCCTTGTCCAGATGATAAAATGAGTTCAAATTCCATTATTTTTGCCTTTTTACGATTTTAATTTCACTTGCTTTTCCTAGAGTCTCTTCTTCTTCTGTTTTAATTGGTTTACATTGATTTTTTGGTGTTTGGGGTCTTGTTATTGCTTCCTCAGAGGAATATGTTTGGACTTGTTTCTAATTTTGTTAAGGTTCTTGTTATGAATATGATGTTTTTAGTTTTGTCTTGACAGTAATAGAAGGTACTCTGAGGGGATATACTGTCTCAGAGATCGAAAGGCTCTTAAAGGAATCACAACGGCTTCTAAGAAAGTTAAGACGTCAAGTGATGTTCTTAGTGACAAAGATCTCTCTCATTTGGTCTGGTGGAAGGAGGTAAGGCTGTTTTGTGTTTTGTTAAGACTTTTCAAGTCTTGATATGGTTTCATTGAAAATGTAAACAAGTTTTTCAAATGGTCTTCTTGGATTTTATCGGTATAACTATTGATGATAGAACTTGACTGTGATGCACCTAGTCACTATATACTGATTTTTTTTCTTCCATGTCTTCCTTGATAACTTTGCAGAGATTGCAGACATGTAAGAAACCATCTACTCTTCAGCTCATAGAAAGGCTTATGTTCACCAATTTATTGGGTTTGGACCCCAGCCTAAGAAATGGAAGGTCAGTTTTCTTCTGAAACTATGAAAAGGTCTCATCTTACTTTCTCAATGTCAGAAAGATATTTGGAGTCTTGTATTTTAAGTTGTAAGAAATAAGAACGTAAGCAATCAAATTGGAAACCGTTCATTAGTTTTCATCCCAGTAGTCCAGTTGGTGACGGTAACTTTGTGGCCTTCATTCATGCAATATTTGGATTTTCTACATTTCAGTCTAAAAGATGGAAACCTCAACTGGGAGATGTTGCAGTTTAAGTCAAGGTTTCCACGTGAAGTTTTGCTCTGCAGAGTATGTTGCTTTTTCTTTTTGTTTTCTTCATGTTAACTTTTAGTAGAATTGACAATTCTCTTAGAGGTTTTGCTGCTTTTCTAATCCCATGCGTTTTGCGATCTTTGTTACTTCAGACAAAAAATTAGTAGAAAGATGGCATTTTAAGTCTTATTATCTTATCTCATGAAGACTTTTTGCTGCACTTTCTTTTTCTCCAGGTAGGAGACTTTTATGAGGCTATTGGAATAGATGCTTGTATACTCGTTGAATATGCTGGTTTAAATCCTTTTGGTGGTCTTCGATCAGATAGTATTCCAAAGGCTGGCTGCCCAGTTGTGGTAAGCAATCCTTTTTAAATTTCAAGCTTACTCTCATTGAGGGAATTGATGTGATTTAAGCTGGTAGTATATTCTTTTGGTAAACTAAACCAATTTGTCTCTGGCATTTTGTCTTGAAAGAAATTCTGTTTAACAAGAGGACAGTCACATCTTCTTAAGGGCAGATGAAGCTAAGTTTTTTTTTGCAAGATCTCAATATGCATAAAGACAGACATCACAGTTTCTTAATGTCTTCTTTTAGTAAAGTATAATCTGTTTTGATTTTAGTCTCTGAAAGTTGTAGTGACTAGTCGTTGAGGCAGAACTTGGGAAAATTACATAAACAACTGCTTTAGTTGCCATTGCTTCGATGAAATCAAGTTTTGGTGCTTTCTGTTGGATAGCAAACATATGTTCTGCTGAAACTTATCATTCTTACTCTTCCATTCAGACCTTTGTTGTGTACAATTAATTTTTCTTTTCCAACAAATTCTTGTTCTCAATCCAGTTAAATTTTTTTCTTTCTTTCTGCAGAATCTTCGACAGACTTTGGATGACTTGACACGCAGCGGTTATTCAGTGGTGAGTTGAGAAAGAAAATTCCTTACCGTTTTTCCATGTCCTTCAATCAAGTTGAATAAAATCGATTCTATGACTATTGCTGCATGCTTTTTCTTCACTGTAGTGTATTGTGGAGGAAATTCAGGGCCCAACTCCAGCACGTTCTCGTAAAGGTCGATTCATTTCAGGGTATGTAATAAGTTAGAATCCGAAACTTTCTGATTACTCAAGCAGCAACACTCGTTTTCCTATTGTCTACGAAAACACACTGAAACTTTTTTTTTCCTTGACATCCATCTTTCTGACATGTACTTTTAAGTATATAGGCATGCACATCCGGGAAGTCCTTATGTATATGGGCTCGTTGGTGTTGACCACGATCTTGACTTTCCTGAGCCTATGCCTGTTGTTGGTAAGTATGTCTTATGGTATGTTGTTGGTCACTAAAATATTAGTCTTCATTTTTTTGTATATAAGTAATATATGACTTGCTTTGTTTTGTTATTACAGGGATCTCTCGTTCAGCAAAGGGGTATTGCATGATATCTATTTTCGAGACTATGAAAGCATATTCGCTAGATGATGGTCTAACAGAAGAAGCCTTGGTTACCAAACTCCGCACGCGACGTTGTCATCATCTTTTCTTACATGCATCGTTGAGGCACAACGCATCAGGTTTTGCATATTCTACAATTCTGCATTGCATTAGCGTCTCTAAACTGTTGAAGATAACGCCAATAATAGGATGTGGGACAGTGCCATTTTATCGGCACATGAACATAAGTACTCACAGGTGTAGGCTGTAGCATATGATCTAGCAATCAGTTTAGAGTGTTGGGAGACTTTTACTAGAAAAATACTATTCATGATTTGTGTTAGTTTAATTAGCTTGATGGTCTTTTATGCTAGAATTCTTGAAAATTTTACTATGCAGGGACATGCCGCTGGGGAGAGTTTGGGGAAGGGGGTCTACTCTGGGGAGAATGCAGTGGCAGGAATTTTGAATGGTTTGAAGGAGATAATCTTTCCGAGCTCTTATCAAGGGTCAGAACTACGGACTTTGGCTGCTGACTAAATATGCAATTGTGACATTTCAGTTTTGTGAAAAATTCTTTCCCTGCAGGTTAAAGATGTTTATGGTCTTGATGATGAAGTTTCCTTTCGAAGTGTCAACGTACCTTCAATAAATCGGCCACGTCCCTTGCATCTTGGAACGGCTACACAAATTGGTTGGCATAGTTCTTCTTGGTGAATAATGTTTCATTAGAAAGTCTAGTTTTGGAATGTTAAAGCATGCTAAGATATATAATGTGGTATTGCAGGTGCCTTACCTACTGAAGGAATACCTTGTTTGTTGAAGGTGTTACTTCCATCTACATGCAGTGGTCTGCCTTCTTTGTAAGCGATGTTTATGAACCAGAAACAAAAAACATAGTTATATTCTTCGAAGGATCATCTTAGGGTGGAAAATCTGATTTACGTTTTTATTGTTTTTTTCCTCTTCCCCTTTCGGTACCTTTATTCCTCAGGTATGTCCGAGATCTTCTTCTAAACCCTCCAGCTTATGATATTGCTCTGAAAATTCAAGGTAATTGGACCAATGTGGAGAATTTTCTTAGTTTATTCCCTTTTAGGTTTCTTATTTAAGACTTCTCATTCTGCCTGCCAAACTATTGTTATTTGCAGTAACGTGCAAGCTCATGAGCACAGTAACATGCTCAATTCCAGAGTTTACATGTGTCTCTTCTGCTAAGGTTTAAGTCACTTGCTAAGAATTACCTTTCTCACTGTGTTATTTTGTGACTATAGCATAATAAAAAAGTAATGACACTACTGAATGTATGTTTCATAATTAGTCCATGGTCAGCTTCTAACTTCTATATACATCTTTTTTGCAGCTTGTGAAGCTTTTAGAGCAACGAGAAGCCAACTACATTGAGTTCTGCCGAATAAAAAATGTGCTTGATGAAGTATTACATATGCATAGACATGCTGAGCTTGTTGAAATCCTGAAATTATTGATGGAGCCTACCTGGGTCGCTACTGGTTTGAAGATTGACTTTGAAACTTTTGTAAGTTTATGCATTTAAGCATAAGTCTGACTTTGTGTTTGCATGCTTTGTTTTCTTATCTATTTTCCTTGATGATGAGTACCTATCCCTTGACACAAGCTCAGAGAATAAGCCTTTAATTTAAATGCAATAAATTCTATCTTTCTAGTTTTAGTAATTTCTGATTTATTCAGCTGATGAATGAGTATAAGTTTAAGTTTTCGTTTTCTTGCCAGGTCAATGAATGTCATTGGGCTTCTTATACAATTGGTGAAATGATATCTCTAGATGACAATGAAAGTCATCAGCACGTAAGTAAATGCGCTAATGTCCCGAATGAGTTCTTTTATGATATGGAGTCTTCATGGCGAGGTCGTGTCAAGGGAATCCATATAGAGGAAGAAATCACTCAAGTGGAAAAAGCAGCTGAGGCTTTATCTTTAGCGGTAAATATTCAAGAATTGAAGCTTATTTCTTTTAATGATAATAGATGCTCCTGTATATGGTATTGTTTTTGCTTAGACGCAATGGTTCTGGTGACCTTGTCTTATTCTTTAGAAACAAAACATTTGTGTAGGTAGCTGAGGATTTTCACCCTATTATATCAAGAATTAAGGCCACCACTTCTTCACTTGGTGGCCCGAAGGGCGAAATTGCATATGCAAGAGAACACGAGTCTGTTTGGTTCAAAGGGAAACGGTTTATTCCATCTATTTGGGCTGGTACCGCAGGGGAAGACCAAATTAAACAGCTGAAACCTGCTTTAGACTCGAAAGGAAAAAAGGTTGGAGAAGAATGGTTTACGACCCCAAAGGTGGAAGTTGCTTTAGTCAGGTTGTTTTCCCATTTTAATGAAAGTTCCATTAGAAATTTTATTCAATAATACTGGGTAGGTGGTACTGATATAATATTATGCTTTCGTTGCAGATACCATGAAGCTAGCGAGAACGCTCAAGCGCGGGTGTTGGAGCTGTTGAGGGAGTTATCTACTAAATTGCAAACAAAAATAAATGTTCTTGTCTTTGCATCTATGCTTCTAGTAATTGCAAAAGCATTATTTGCTCATGCTTGGTACGTTTTTGCTTAATCAATTCCCATTAAGAAAGATTCATTTGTGTGTAGTTTTAATGTAAGTATTGTGCATAACTGTAGCGAAGGGAGAAGACGAAAGTGGGTTTTTCCAACTGTTGTTGGATTCAGTACAGATGAGGTAACTCTGCAAAATACATAAGACATCACGAATCAGATCTATCTCAATGCCTAGGTCTTTTGCTGGGTTGTATTATTCTTATATCTTGTGTTTCTCACCTATTTTGATATATTTTAATGTAGGGCGCAAAACCACTAGATGGCGCCAGTCGAATGAAGCTGACAGGCCTATCACCTTATTGGTTTGATGTAGCTTCTGGAACTGCTGTTCACAATACCGTTGACATGCAATCACTGTTTCTTCTAACTGGACCTAACGGTGGTGGTAAATCGAGTTTGCTCAGATCGATTTGCGCAGCTGCTCTACTTGGAATATGCGGTTTAATGGTTCCAGCTGAATCAGCTTGTATCCCTCACTTTGATTCCGTCATGCTTCATATGAAATCCTATGACAGCCCTGTAGATGGAAAAAGTTCTTTCCAGGTATATATATAAGCATACAAATCTAAAATTCACCAAACTGAATTTGTTTCTTCAATTGTAATGTTTGATATTCTCTCGCCTGGTTCTGTGGCATCAGGTAGAAATGTCGGAAATACGATCTATTGTAAGCCAGGCGACTTCGAGAAGTCTAGTGCTTATAGATGAGATATGCCGAGGGACGGAGACAGCAAAAGGCACATGTATCGCTGGTAGTGTGATAGAGTGTCTCGACACAAGTGGTTGTTTGGGTATTGTATCTACTCATCTCCATGGAATCTTCAGTTTACCACTTAAAGCCAAAAACATCACATATAAAGCAATGGGAGCCGAAAATATTGAAGGGCAAACGAAGCCAACTTGGAAATTGACAGATGGAATCTGCAGAGAGAGTCTTGCATTTGAAACAGCTAAGAGAGAAGGCGTTCCCGAGACAGTTATCCGAAGAGCCGAAGCTCTTTACCTCTCGGTTTATGCAAAAGATGGATCATCTGAAGTTGTCAAACCCAACAATATCGAAACTTCATCCAACAATGACCAGCAGATCCGAAAACCAGTCAGCTCTGAGAGAAGCTTGGAGAAGGACTTAACAAAAGCTATCGTTAAAATCTGTGGGAAAAAGATGATTGAGCCTGAAGCATTGGAATGTCTTTCAATCGGTGTTCGAGAGCTTCCACCTCCATCTACAGTTGGCTCTTCATGCGTGTATGTGATGCAGAGACCCGATAAGAGATTGTACATTGGACAGGTACATACTTACCATATCACTATTAGTAACCTTTGCCTAGAATAGACAGAACAAGTAAGTTTTTTTATTCTGAGGATTTGTGTTTGTTACGAAACTGCAGACGGATGATCTTGAAGGTCGAATACGTGCGCATCGAGCAAAGGAAGGACTGCAAGGGTCAAGTTTTCTATACCTTATGGTGCAAGGTAAGAGCATGGCTTGTCAGCTTGAAACACTTCTGATTAACCAGCTCCATGAACAAGGCTACTCTCTGGCTAACCTAGCCGATGGAAAGCACCGCAACTTCGGGACGTCCCCAAGCTTGAATACATCAGATGTAGTCAGTATCTCTTAGCTTCAACCTTAGCTGTGTTTGTAATTGATCCTCTCTTTTGGATATAATTAGAGTTAGAATGCATGCCGTTTGTTTTTCGAGATTTTGCAAATGGGACGCAGTTCGAGGCAAGCGGATGCAGCAAGCAATTACCAATTTTGGGTTTTTTGGTGTAATTGTCGTTTAATTTATCTGCTAAATGTGATATTTTTAACAAAAGAACAAGCTTAATTTACCAATATCTTGCATTTCTTTGTTCTTTTTATCTAGTAGTGTTTTTCTTATTTTGCTATTTCAAGTGAAACTCTCACTCTCATGACAGTAAATAACAAAAATTGAATTCACCTTAATAAACGTCTTTTTAATAATCCTAAAACGACGTAGTTTTAGTTATATCTCATTCTCCCCAAATTAAAATTCCTTGGATACAAAATCGATTTCTTTCTTCCTCCTATCGATTTTGGATCTTTGGCTGTATTTATTTGATCAATCCGTCGCAGTCGAGACATGGATGAGGTTGTTGTTGAAGTGGAGAAGACGAAGAGAGAATGGGAAGAGGCGTACGAGAAGACCATTGGACATATAATGGCGATACAAGATTACGGAAAATCAAGGAGAGGAGACGGAGGAGAGGAGAAGATTTCGCTACAGAGGCTTAACGGATTGGCTCAGGATGGTCTCTCTCTTCTCAATTCTCTGCAATTCAATCTCGATCTTCTCTCGCCTCAGCTTCCTTCTGATGATCAGGTTCAATCCACTCAGTCACTACTTGAAACCTGGAAGAATCAATATCAAAGGTATTTTATTCAAATCAAAAAGCTTCTTTTTTTTTTGGAATTTGGCTTCTGTCTGCTTGTGGTGTGGAATCTACAATGTTCTTGGTTGATCAATTCTGAAGTAGATTGAAGGAACCACGGTATTGTACAATGGTAGAGTAATCTCTTAAGACAAATGATGTGATCAAAGAGTCATCGATGAACTTGTATGATATCTCGTTCCATGCTACATGAGCTTGAGTTTGATCTTAGAGGTAGAATTCTGGAAAAACAAGAGAGTCAATGAATGAGTTTAGGATTCATTAAGTTGAGACAGCTCTAGGCTCAAACCAAACTGATGTGTAAAGAGCCCTAGTTGAAATTAACATAAATGGGTTAAACTAATCTGAGTTTTGCCTATACTATAATTCTGTAAAGCATTTATTCTAACAGGTTATGAAAAGTATTGTTCACAGTAGTAGCAGAAGTAAAGATTTTGTCTTTTATTTACCAAATTGAATTTGTTTTTGTTTGTGGTCAGTTTGAGGGTAAACCTGAGAAGTGCTAATTTGCAAGCTAAGGATAATATGAGGAAAGCAGCTCAAGAAGAGGTAAGTCTCATGGCTTAAGCACTCTCTCTCTCTCTCTCTGTTGTTGTTTTTACTGGCAATTTCCTTTTGAAATTTTTGTTTTAAGAGTGCTTAAGAAATGATTGTAGAGAGAGCTTCTCCTCGGTGGTGGAACAGAGTCAACAGTTCTCAGACGAAAACGACAGTATGTACTTCTTGGAAACTCTGCTATATCTATACTGCTAAGTCCAGCCTTTCACTTGGGGTTCTTGTTGAAATGGTCTTAAAAGCTGTGAAAATGCTGTACTTGTATTATTCTTTTGTTTATTGGTAAATGAATCACGCACCAAAAAGAGTTCAGTGTTAGTTTCCGATGAATCTAACGGTTTTGGTTGTTTGTAGAGCAAATGCTGGCGTGACATCAGATGCTGAAAGTATAACTGAAAGTCTCAGGCGTTCACGGCAGTTGATGGTTCAGGTCAGAAAAAAAACTAGTTATGAAAGGATTGTGCAATTATATCTTGTTCGCTTTTTTGGCTTATTACCAAAAAGATCAATTCATTAAAAAAAAACGTAAATTGTTTGATCAAACATTCTCTCTTAACTTTGGGGTTACAGGAGGTTGAAAGAAGTACAAATACTCTTCTGGCTTTTGGTATGTCATTCATAGTGTGCCAATATCACCTGATGATTTAGTGAAACGTTGAAACACTAAAGTAATATATTATCCATGCTTACATTTATAGATGAATCTACTGGAGTCCTTAAAAAAGCCGAGAGTGAATACAAAGGACACAAGTCTCTGTTGTCGAGGACCCGAAATCTACTTTCGACAATGCAGCGTCAAGATGTAATTGACAGGTATTTGATCATAATAGAGTTTGTTTAAGCAAACCATTCTTCAGGTGAATAATAATAATGACTAACTCTTTTGTTTTCTTGTGGTTCTTTTGGCACTTTCAACAGGTTAATCCTCATAATTGGATTTTCTCTCTTTGTCTTTGCTGTTGCTTACGTTGTTTCAAAGCGCATTGGAATTCTGAAACTGCAACGGATGGCTACTGCTGCCATTAAAGCTCAATTAGCTGGAAGAGCAGCAAATGGTGTAGGAGATGATGTCATGCCTCTTGGACAACAATTTGATGGCAATACAGCTCCAGCTGTTAATATACCTCTACAACAACGAATGCACGATGAACTCTGAAGCTCATTAGATGCTCAAGTTCCTGATACTAGCAGTACATTAATTGCTTGTAACATTGTTCATGAATATATATATTCTGTGTTAGTGTGTTACTTAGGCATGCTCTCTATCGACATTTATGCGATGTTCCCTTTCTCAGTTTTTTTGACAGAGTTACATAGTCAATTTCGAAATACTCTCAAGGTATGAGGGGATTCAAACTGTAAAGATTGGCATCAAAACATAAATCTAAGATTAACAATAATTGGAGACTAACACTTTCACTTAACTAATCTCATCTGCATTTTTTTTTTCTTAAACCGGAAAGCTAAAGCTTGTAGATAGCTCTGTCAATGCTGAAGCTTCAATCAGTCTTAAGCATTGAGTTTCTCCAGGAGAATCTTGTTCAGTAAACCTGGGTTTGCCTTGCCTTTCGACATTTTCATTACCTGAAACAAATCATATATGAGCTTGAACTTATTTCTGAGGTACAAGTTTTCAAGAAAATGCAAATTCGTATCTGCCAATACCTGGCCAGCAAAATAGCCTTGAAGCTTGGTTTTCCCACTGCGGTACTGCTCAAGCTGCTTCGGGTTCTCGGAGACCATCTTTATAACCATTTTCTCGATCTCTGCAGGATCCGTTATCTGCAGCGTGTGTCACACAGAAGCAAAAGTCATTCATGTGTCTTTAAAATAGGACCTTATCAACTTATCCCATCTAGCAAAGTTTGCTGATCTATGCAACATTCCACTAACATTATCTTTTTTGTCACACTTCACAAACTATTAATACTGTACTATGTTCGGAATGAAGCTTCAAGTTCCCCATTTCATGACCAAACATAAGAAACAGAAATAGCAATGGGAAAATTTAGTGAAATAGCATGGACTTGCCTGAACCAAGTCTTTTGCCTTTATCATTCCTTTAACAGTTCCACCTTTGGCCAATAGCTCAAACAGTATCTGCAAAATGGAATAAATTGCATTGATCCAAAAGAAAGACGTTATCATTCTTAAATTGAATTGAACTAACCTCCTTTCCAATCTTTCCGCTAATGGTTCCATCTTTGATAGCAGCTATCAGTTCAGCCAACTCTTGGGGAGTGAGTTTAATATCATTGATAGAAAGTTTCTCATTTTTCAAGTAAGCAGCAATATCACTCATTAACCAATTTGCTGCCGACTTCACTTCAGCACCCTTACCAATGACTGCATCGAAATATTCTGCAACCTAAGCCATTCATTCCAACAAAAGGTTTACTCATCTTATCGTTGATCAGAGAGTTTACTCTTAGCATTCTCTTCTTATGAAGATACTATGGTCTACTACGAAACTTGAATACTCTCAGCATAAGCAACAAACATTGAGCACATAGGACTTACACTGACGTCGTTCGCGAGGAAAAGCACATCTTGCATTCCTAGACCCATCGCCTCGTATCTCCTACGCTTTGCTTCAGGAAGTTCCGGTAAAGAAGCACGGATCCCATCAACGTATTCTTGGGTGAGGATAACTTCTGGAAGATCTGGTTCTGGAAAGTACCGGTAATCAGCAAGCCCTTCTTTTTTCCTCATTGTTACTGATTTCTGAACATCTACTCAAGTTAGTTGGTGGCGGATATGATTAAAAAACGGATATAAATATCACAACCTAATGTTTAGCTTAGGACCTGAGCTCCTTCTTCCCAAAGTCGAGTCTCGGTTACAATCTGGTCAGCTTGGCCCTGATTATAGAGAAGTGCTTGTCTTGATACCTCATAGTCAATTGCCCTGCTAATTGCTGAAAACGCATTCAAATTCTTTATCTCCACCTGTAACTCGAATCGGCAACCAGATCAATGAGTTAATCCTCCTTTAACTGATTAAACTCAGAATCTACAAATGACAACAAAGAAGAAAAAAAGAGAAAGAAACACTTCTTGACCTTGGTGCCAAACTCAGCTTGCCCAATAGGACGTATTGAGACATTAACATCGCATCGAAGAGAACCTTCTTGCATATTCCCATTACCGACTCCCAAATACCTCACAATCCGTTGCATTTCACACGCGTACTCAGCAGCTTCAATCCCACTTCTCATATCAGGTTCAGAAACAATCTCAAGCAAAGGGACACCTGCTCTATTCAAATCTACCTGCACCACAACATAACCAAACATAAGAAACACAAACATTTGCAGATTCTACTTAAACCCCTGAAACCTAAAACCCTTCCAAAAATCTGATAAATCTAACTGAAATTTTCCATATGAACCTGAGAGTAATCTCCAGTGTCTGAATGAAGCAACTTGCCAGCATCTTCTTCCATATGAACCCTAGTAATTCCAAATCTCCTATGTCCACCACCAAACTCAAGAGGAATATCTAAATCCACATAACCACCAGATGCAATTGGGATATCAAACTGAGAAATCTGATAACCTTTAGGAAGATCAGGGTAAAAATACTGCTTCCTATCAAATTTGGACTTAAGAGACAAATCACAATTCAAAGCTAAACCCAATCTAACACCAAATTCAACAACTTTCGAATTCAAAACTGGTAAAGCACCAGGCAAACCCATACAAACAGGACAAATACTCGTATTTGGATAAGACCCGTAATTGTTAGGACAACTACAGAACGCTTTTGTTAATGTAGAAAGCTGAACATGAGTCTCAATCCCTATTACAGCTTCGTAATCTTTCAGAATCTCATCAAGTTTGTTGCTTCTATGGTTTTTTGGAGCGACCCTTGATTGAGAAGTCTGTTTAGCTTCTTGGGTCGTCGCTGTTTGGCTTCCACAACATCTCACGGAGAAATTACTTCTTCTCCTCCTAAACAAGGCAGTTCCAAGAAGTGAGAATTGGTTTGGTTGAATTGTTTTAAGCAATGTGGTAGACATCTTTTAAAGGATGTTTTTTTATATATTATCAGAAATGAAGTAATTCGAGTTTCATGAAGGAGAGACACAGGGAATGGCTAAGCAAGGTCGATAGAGGATGGTTCATCTTGTTCGTTTAACTCGCAACCTTAAGATTCTTCTGTGATTTTATTATATTTACGCCCCTAAACTATTGAGGAATACATAGATTAACCCTACTATTTTAATTTTTACTTAAATAGCCAAATTGTTAACAAAAAGGTTCTGGTGGTGCGGATTTGATTTTGATTTTTTTTTTGTCAACAACTGTTATATAATCTCTATTTTTTAAAGGGTTTTATTAATCTCTATTTACAATTGATATTTTATTCAAGTATTTAAAATATAAAAAATACTAACTTTAGATATTTAAAAATGAAAGTGTTATTAAAGAATACAATATTGTACATGAAGTAAATAAGGGAAAACATTAAAATTTGCAAAGCTTTTCTTAAGTAAAATCCATAAAAATTTTACAAAAAAAAACTTAATTGATCACCTCTAAACGTATGAAAATATTTTTGTATGAAGCATAATCGGTCACACTATCTAGATATAAACAAGATATGTTCAAAAATATCTATACAAAAAAAGTAAATCTATAAAAATATATCCCACATCATAGCATACATATATTCACTAATCACTACATTTCTCCCCTAAACATAGTTCTCATTTCTCAGCGCATATTTTCTCGTGATCTTAACCTTAGCTACTTATATACTTGCGGAACATCGTCTTATATCTCTTCATTAAGAACTTTATTAAATATAATTTACATAGTAAAGCAATTCATCAACCCATCAAAATCCAAAGAAATCTCATTCATATATAATAATCACATAGTTGTGGTCAATCTCATTCACTAAGAAAATCTGCATCAAATTGTTTGCATATTGATGTTTGGAGAACATAATGAAGATTCCAACATCTCTAGCAAAGCAACTCCAATGGTCTCGTTTGATAGAGCGATAACTATTTGCAAAGACAACTTCTTTAAAATGGTAAGGAAAAACAGTTAAAAACAACGAGTCACCACCCCCATAACCGAGATTAATCATCATCTTGATGTTGAGGTGTCCAAGGTTGTGAGTGGTGAGATACACAATATTTTGGAAGACCAAAGAGAGCAAGGGCTACCACAATGAGAAAGCGATAATAACACTTCAACACAACACCAAATAAAGTATTATTTTGCACTTAAGCAAGCACTGTGATGAACTGATAACCTATAATATCTTTGTTACTCTTAGTAATGACTTAGAATCAGACTCTTAACTACAAGGTTATAATTAGTGATGATGACTTAGAATCTACAAGGTTGTAACTTAGTAATGACTTAGAATCTACAAAATGATAAACTACGAAGAAAGCAACAAGCATAGTCATACCTGAAAGAACTAAGGCTCAAGAGCTGCTAAGAGATGGCCAAGAAGATGTTCAACAGTTTCAGGAGTTGACACCAAAAGCTCTACAAAGATCTCAATGAGCCTAGTCACTAATTCCAGTTTCTGAATATGGCAAGAAACCAATTCCATGAGGGAGAACAAGGATTTGCAACTACAAGACACATATCAACAAGTTAATGTAACACACAAACCCTAAGTGAAGTGAATCTGATCAGAACATAACCAGAAGAACTTACGCGGTCCTATGGAGGCATATTGTCAATATATTAGAAAATTTTTAGGACCATAACCCTTCATCTCAAATGATATTTTCTAAAAGTTGTACTTGTACTGTGGAATTTTTCAACAAAGTACAATATATTACAGCATAAAGGATTCATACATTTCTCTCTCAAAAGAATCTTCAGAAAAATTATCACTTAGCATTTAAGCAATGAAAAAAAGTCAAAGTTGAACTTCAAGACATGTAGTTTCAATCATTAGCATGACATTATCCTAAACTCAAACTCATTTACTAATAGTTGGAGAAGATGATTACATGTTTTAAGCAAGAGAGGCTGACCAAAGGAGACAATGAGTTAGCATTAAGATCATCATAACATCAATAAGAATCAGATTCATAAAGAAGTGGAATAACTTGTGTTTTATCTCATCATTAGCAACTTTCAAAATCTCGATCAATTTCAGAATCTCCATCAAGAGGATTCTAATCAGAGCTGGTTATGAGATATTTGAGACTCCATACGAAATGAATAAACTAACATCTAGTTTCCATAGTATAAAAAAATTGTTTCTAAAATAACTAATAAAATACGAAGAGCAACCAATTTAAAAAAAAAAACCTCACATTAAAAAAAAAAGAATACAACAATTTCCTTTAAAAACAAAAGATAACAACAATTGAATGTTTCTAAAAAATAATTGTTTTTATATTTTTCTCCACAAAATCATTCATCAATCTTGAGTCACAGAGGGAATGAAGCAGATCAACATATACTTAAGTTAGACACTTTTTCCAAATCAATCTAACACGCTTGTAGCATCTGGTTGTAAAGTAGAAGTGATGCTTGATCTTTTATCAATAAATCCAGTTCTTGTTAGCATGATCCGCATTCACTTCTCTCATGTTACCACCACAAGCTAACTAGATCCCGAGTTTCTTTCACCATTCTTGATTCAACACTCGCCAATCTTCCGATTCTTCTCCTGTTTGTTCTGCTTTAGTGAATGGCTCAAATGCATTGATGCTTACATAAACTAGTATTTTGAAATTCATCAAACGAATGATACTCTAAAAAATATGATCATATCAGATTGAAGACGATTACAAGCAGCTTTAATAATCTATTAGCGGATAAAACTTGTCGAAAGTAAACATCATATAAAATGTAATGTTGTATTCCGGTGTTTTTATATGATGGCTATGCAAGTAAGGCGTTGAAGGAAAACCCTATAAAACTAAAAACCGAAAACATTGAACCGAAATGTGAAATTGATTATCGACCCATTTCATTCATTCTGCATTATAAATACGTATGGGCCTAAGCAACAACTTAGCAGCATATAATGCCCAACAAAACCTTTTTCTTCAGACTGTCCCTTTCTTTTTGTCAGCTAACAGTAACATGTCTTATGTACTATAACTCTACGAGGCAATACCTTTTAATTCTGATTTGGACTAGTGTCATCTATAAATAAACATAAAATTATGCAAAAATTTTGAATAGTCATGTACGAAGCGAATTGTAACTTCGATTTTTTTATTTTATCATATTAAAATCTGCATAAATAGAAGATGAATGTTAGTTTACGTTGATAGTTAACCATTATAAAATACTAGTATTGTGGCCCATGCGTTGCACGGACTTATCGAAAAGAACACAAAGAGTTTTTGATCATTTGAGAGGATATTAAAGGACATTAACAACTAACTATATCAAATACCATTAAGAACAAACAACAAACCACTATAAACATAACCAAGATATCATAATCAAGTCCAAAAATAAACAAAAGTACTTAAATCCATAAACCGATATTGAAAACATATGTATCTAACATAGGTAGGAAATACCAAAATATTAAAATTCAGAAAATTCTAAAATTGTTAATCTTGTGAGACTGAGAGTAATGTCGCGGAGGAGGGTATGGGTAGCTGCATTAAAAAAAACAAATTCTTAATTTAAAAGAATATACAATCAATTGTGAATGGAACATATATACATCAAAATAAGAGGTTAGTCATATATAAGAATATATAATAATATTTTATAAATTTATAATATAACATAGAAATCTTATAGGTAGATCCATTAGAATACATAATCTGTTTGATTTGATTATTTTCCAAGTCTAGCTCTAAACAATTATTCTATAATCACAGATATAACTATAAACCAAAACAATTAATTCGAGTACTAAGTTTCATGTGTATAAATGTTGGATAAAATTAAAATAAATTATCATGTACTTCTATTCAGTATATTATTTACAACTAAGTATATAGTAGAAATCATAAATATATGGAACATTTGTATATGAGTAGCTATATTTCTTTAAACTGTATAATAAATACCTTAACTTAAACGATAAATTCATATAATTTAAGAGTATAACCATGACTTACCTTCAAACTTTCTGAAAAATCTCTTTGTAAACCACATTGTTTGTAGTTTTTTATCTATTTCCATCCTCATCCGTGATTAGGATTTTCAAACCTTTTCTGCTTTTAAAATATATTACTCTTTATAAAAAATGAAATTCTAAATATTTGCACATGATAAAACAATTTATAGAAATGCTAGAGTTTAATAACATGACCTTTAATTAAATTTATATCATTTAATTAGACAGTTGGGCCTGTTTGGTTTTGTAGCTATTTTTTTGCCGAAATCAAAGGAGCATTCACGTCTGCTTTATTGGTTTTATAATTATAATCAGTCAATTAAATAATTAAATCACTAATTATATCATTATTTAATTTAACATTTAAGTTCCAAAAATCTGAGAAAATGACACATAGGATTTGGATGAGGTGTCACTACCATGTTGCTCCTCAGTTTCTCTCTCTGACTTCTGCTTTATATACTAAGGATGTATGTCAACATATTCTTGTTTTAATCGTTTTTTGAGAGTGAGATCTAGGGTCCTAACCCCTAAATATAAACTCTATGAAACTTCTTGTGAAAACTAGTGAAATATGTTTTCTTTACTAAAACATTTTTTTAGTGGTCAAACTTGGGAAACTCATGCAAGGGTCAACGCTCTAGTCCATCCATGTAGAGGTGAACTGTAATAATTAATTCTTAAAAATATTTTTTAAAATGACACGATCCTAGACTTTGCATTTGTAAAGTATCGTAGTTCAAATGAGATTTAACGGACTCTGAAAGTCGACAGGTTATGTCATAGATGATGTAAACATTTTCTATTTTAAATAGTAAAAAGAAAAATGTTTGACAGTTTTTGAAACTAATTCAAATATGACTTCAGAATTCATCAGGAGTTTCAAGAAATGAGATCAAGTCATGAAATACAAGGAATTTGTGGGAAAGGAAAAGAAGAAAGATTTTGTTTTGTTTATATAACAGAAAGAAGAAATATATAATATTTTAGTAGAATGATGTAAGTATTTGCCTACCAACACTAATTAGACAGACTAATTAGATATGCTTTGCCAAAAAAACAAAAAAGAGAAGATTTGTTTGGCATTCGTGCGCAATATGATGATGCAATAAACCCCACCACCCTCGACCTTAACCTTAGGCTTTTCACTTCGACTCTACATCTCTCATTTTCTTAACTTTTGGATGACTCACATCTCTCTATCTTCTAGAGTTTTCAATCCATTCACTAGATTCGAACTTGAGATATCGAAAAGACAATGTGTCTTTTCTTTTAACCAATTGAGTTGAGATAAGCAAAAGAAACTAAAAGGGTGTTACTTGTTTATTTTATTTTTTTTGATAAAAAAGGGTGTTACTTGTTAGGTTAAGGTTTAAAGTTATAATCATAAGAGTATTTTACAACTCATAAATGGGTTTCGTCAAAGTAAAAAAGGTAGCTGAAGGTGGATTGGTCTTTAGTGTTTAACAGCCAAACTGGATTTGCTGTCATTAACGATTTAGATGCATCACAAATTTTACCAAATTTCCAACAAAAATTTCTTCGTATAGACACATTCAGAATTGCCAAAATTTCCCTAAACATTTTCATATGATACAAGCTTGGATAAAGATTTATCATGTATTCATAAAATTCTAAGCCCTTTAACAATCACTTTTTCTTTCAACAAAACAAAATAGGACAAGAAATAAAACTAAATCATTTTATTCTACGTGTTTTCATGCCTCTTTTAACACTCATTTTCATTTTGTATCAAATTCAATTTTATAATTTTTATTGAACTATTTGACCACACTTTTTACTGAAATGATTAGAAAATCCACTGACATACACAAAATCACATATTTTATTATAAATTCAGAATTGATAATTTGGACACGTTTTTCAAATTTAGCTTGGCAATAATTTATCTTGTATTTCTGAATTTCTAAATAATATACAATCTTCGATCATTCTTGCGTGCCTTGTCTCCACTTATTAACATTTTTGTTTGTGTTGTATAAAATAAGATTTATAATTTGTGTTCCCATTTCCCCAACTATATATGGATTTTATTATCAACTCTTCTAAATTAATTTGGTCCAAAGTTAGTAGAATTTTCTAGTTTCATTATGTCCGAACAACCTTATCATGACGTTTGCTTTGGACTCGAAAGACTGAGATCATCTACATAACGACATCCCTAATTATAATATATAATACTAATGATGGAATGTCTTGTAGTTATACTATGTTACCTAATGTTCTTTCAGAAAAAAAGTTTGTTCTTCTGATAACATTATTGTTTATGTTGTTTTCTTTTAAAAGAAATTTATTCTATTTTATCTAACATAACGTAACCATGTGGAGAACAAACATCTTGAAAATTTCGTCACTTGCTTCCCAAAAACTAAAGCCTTGAATGGCAATGGTTTTTAAAGTGGTTTTTGGTTTTAGATTTTTTAAAAGTCTAGTTTATTGCTATTCATGATTTTATAAAAAGTGGATTCCCTAAAAAATAGGGAATCAGGATTTTGATGGTTTTTCCACATTTGTGAAGAGAATCCATAATCCATTTATAGGAGCTTTTAGAAGATTTTGAAAAACTAAAATTTATAGAAAATCAAAAACTAAAAACCAAAAACTTCTAAAAACCTATCAACCATTCATGGCCTAAAAACGACAAAAATAGATTCATTTGGTAATGAGATTTCTTTTCTTTTTTTAAATAGATAAGTTTATATTTGATGATTATGGATATAGATAATTTAATAAAATAGTTATTTGCAGTGGCGGACCCATCCAGTTTTTTTATTGGGTGCAAAATATCAAAAGTATAGTTTCAAACTCATGACTTCATTCTATTAATGAGTGCAAACTTGACCATTGTGCCACTTTAGTTGATTAGTTTAGTGTAAAAAACTAAATTTTTATAGTTTATGTGGTGTCAGCTGACCCCACATCCTTATATATGGGTCCGCCCTTGGTTATTTGCCTGTCGACTCGGAATTATTCCAATGTTTAGACGGTGAGGCTTAAGCAGTACGTACGAAGTTAAATATAGAGAATTTAAAATTCCAGCTTATGAATAAATTTGGTAAAAAAAATAGTTATTTATTGTAAGAGATAACGTTATCTATATCTTTGATGGATTTATGCTAAACACTTTTTTTGAAAGTGCGATTAACTCGATCAACTTGTAATTAATATTCTTGACGAGAATCATTCTTTTGATGGATGATTTAGGGAGAGAGTAATATGTTTTTACCCAAAAAGTAGAAATAATGTCGTCTATTTTGAATTTAACTATTCTTCGACCCAATACAATAGCTATATATATAAAAAAAGAGGAATGGTGAAAAAGTTTCGGAAAACGAAATTTGAGGAACATGTATACCTTAAAAAAATTAAACGTCTTATTAGCTATGCAAAGATAAAAAGTAAATAGATTAATAAATCATAAATGGTTTAATTTGTGGGATAATCATAAAATATATGCTGAAAAAATATATAAAATTTGAAAAAAATATCCCTATTATGTGGGTGATCCTTAAAATACAAACCAAGACTGCGACTAGTAAACTCCTTGCAGATTCTAAGTTAGGTTCTCATATAGTCAGTACAATGTTTTTAAACTTGAATCGGAAGGCGACCCGGAATATTCTCCGAATCACCGGGTCAATCTGGATCGATCACCAATCAATATTTTAGTGAATATTTTAGAGTTTATTGTATATAAAAGAAAGAAAATGCAATTCATGTTTTAATAATATTCAAAAATAATTATCAAGTGATTGAATATGATAAATCCAAATTAAATAATAATAAAATACTAAGATATATCACATCAACTTATATTGGTTATTGTCATCACTATTCCGTTTATTTTCTTCAAACGATATGGCGAAATTTTTAAATAAATCTTAAAAATCATAAATAACATACTTTATCCAAAATATTATATATAATACAAATTTTTTAAAAAAGTTTAATCAATATTTTTATATACGACCGGTTCAACCAGCAATAACAGATTGTTGGTTTTGCCGAATTTACCGGGTTTTATTGGGGTTTTCTTGATTTTTCTGAATTTATAATTAGAAGATTTTAACAATAAACCAATGTTTTAAAAATCGGACCGGAAACCGAATCATCATCATCACTGAGTAATTGATCGGATCGTTTCAACCGGGTTTTTAAATATATATGTATATATATAACTTATGTTTATATATATAATACCAAACTTACAGAAACATAAAATATAATTAAAAAAATTATTATTGTGTGTTTTCAACCGAATAAAAAAACAGTTGAACAATATATTGATTATTTAAACTTAGACAAAAAAAAATAAGATATTAAATATGATTTTTTTTCTCTCAAATTCAATGTGAAAAGTGATTCTCAGAAGAAAAAAAAAAATTGGTAGATATCAAAATTTATAATCAATTTACATAAATAAACAAACATTTTTTATTAGAATTATTAAATAGCAATCAAATTGAAAAGTAAAAAAAAAATTGTAATTGTAATTCCAATTTTGACTCAAAAACTCTAGTTTTATTCAAATTATAACATAAATCTTGTGAATCGGATTTCGGTATCGAACCGGATCACCGGTTTTATCAGTTTTTAGCCAATTTTACCGATTTTACTCAAATTCGGATTTTACTTCTACTCAAAACCGGTTAGCTGGCCGATTCCCGGTTGTACCGGTCTCACCAGTATAATCATTGTATATATTAACGTGACAAATTTTTATTGAAGAAAAATTGGAATTGGTGCTTTCCAAGTCATATAATTGTTGTAGTGATCAGGTTCTCTACACTTTCACATATCCACAATAACTATTCATCTGTTTCATTTTGTAAAGCTCTTGAATTTTCAGTTGTTGAACGTGTCTAATGTTGGTTTAACAACTGCCTGATGAAAAATTATTCGTCTATATCTATCAAGATTTTCAAATTTTAAAGATACACAAACACGTCTCTTCAACTCACGCCGACAAACAATTTTGGTGACCTTTTTAATCGATGGAGCCAGGTCCACCCGACTCGCTAAGCTCCGCTGTTTATTTCAAAGACTTTGTTTTTGTGTTTCTTTTGGCTTTCATAATTCTACTTCGAGCGTATATTTTCCACTAATGTAGAGAACATTTCCTACCTTTTTCTAATTAATTTCACATTCAAAAAAATATATGTATACGTATATATATATATATATATCATGTCTTTAGTTACTGATTACTTTTTAGGATTTTGTTGCATATGATCTTGAAGTAGCCGACGGTGGAGAATAGAGATATGTTGTCGATTAGAAGTTTTAGAGAAAAGGTATATAGATAAGTGTTTCGGACAGCAAATCTCTAAGGGATATTTAATCCCTACATGTGAAGATTTGGGAATCATTCTAATTATAGTATACTTACTTAGTTCGTAAATTATACTACCCAAGTGTTGTAATTAACTAATTATCAGGATTCACGACAAACGTATATAGCCGCAATAACTAAAGGATGATAATAATTAATAAAAAGTGAGAAGATTTATGTGGAATAGCAGCAAAACGAAATTATAAAATATGTACTTATATTTATAATTTAGTAGTGAAACTCTTAATCATAATTAAATGGTGGTGTCACTGGTTGAAGGATTTATTCTGAAATACACCTTTTTAATACTGTAATTTTAATTATTCTTTGTCATCTATAAACGTTTTAGTGAAAAAAACATGAATTTCTAGAGACTTCGAAAGATTAGTTTAAAGCTCGGTTTGAAAAATTTCCGATTAAAAAACATAACTTTTAATCATCATCTATATATTTTAAAAAATGACTACATTCTTGCTACAAATGTTGTCATGTTAAGGTAACGTTTTTTTCTTATTAAGTATTCTCGCATGGCACTTGCCACATTAGATACTTGTTGGCAAAAAAGAAGAACATGACATAATTGAAAAACATGTACTTAACATTTTCCTTAATTATTCTATTAAATATTGGGAATACATAAGAAGTAACATTTTGTTCGGAAATAATATGTTCAGATGGGTTTTGGTTAGGTTGTTTATAGAAACAAACTATTTTAAAACAGTTGATGGAAAATACCCCTTAGTGAGACTCTTTTTATTAGAAGAAAAAAATACCTATTTCTATAATAAAACTTTTAGAGTTCCTATTTTCATAAATTATGGAAAAATCGCCATTTCTGTTAAAAATATCCTATTATAAAATTATAATTTATACTGACTCCATCGAGTAAAACCAAATTCTAGATTTACGATCCTCAAATAGGGTTATAACCGAGGGTATTCCATGGTTGTAACTCGCAAGTATTTATTTACTATCTTCGTGTTGATGGTTCTATTGTAATTTATTTTATTTTTTTGGGGGAAAATGTTAATAATTAGAAGCTTATTGGCAAGTACACATCCTGCACTTTCAACTGAAGATAGGCACAACGCTGTTAGAATTTAAAATTATTTCACATAATCGTGCAAACTTGATCTTTGATCGACAACAAATTAAAAAAAGTTATCAAAAAGGAGAAAATTTTATAAGACGACGAAAATATATAACTCAAAAGAATACGATGATTTGATAGAAGTACTTGCCAAGTTGCATCTCACGCGGAAAATGTTGGATTCGAGATCTTGTTTATATTATGGGTGAATTGTTTATATTTACTTGTACGATTCTAAATCTAAATATTTGGTACATATGTCTTCTTTTTTTGGGGGGTTAAATTGTCGTATCTAATCAATAATCAGCCTCATTTTCCCCTCTTTTGCAATTATTTTTACATCTCGTACTGGTATTGAAATGGCCAAACCGATAATAAAGGATAAGAATCGTACATGTAGCGACTACAAATTACATATATCTAAAACTATATATTACTCAAAGTTCACCTATAAATTATGAGAGAAACAATTTGGATAATGGAATGGGTATGAGTATATATATATATATTACGTATGTATATATATTTCAAGTACTTGAAAACAATATACAAACTTTTCATGACTAAATCGGTAACTACCGGGTAGTTGTCTCTCAAAATTACTTTTATCCTCCTACCCTACAAATTATTTGATTCAAGTTTCCCCAATAGAATAAAAATACAAGTCTGCTAAGTCTAGCCGTCAAAAGAGAAATATCGGTCGGCATCCTCCAGTTTTTATAGCGGAGATAGCTGATTTCAGTTTGGTAGCATCCGATTCCTATTGGCGACATTGCACGGCTTATCTTCCAGCGTGGATGGCTCCCTAAGCATCTTCGGTTGGCTCTCGTCTAGATATCTCATTTTTCATATATGGCGAGTTATGCTAGCTTTTTCAATGGAAAGTTATTCCGGATTTATTTCTGTTTTTTCTTCTCTTTCGATTCATTTTGGTTCGGGTTTAATTTATTTTGCTGTATCTTTTTCCTTAGATCTATTTGTGTAATTCTCCGAACCTCCCTTTTTTAAGGGGCTTAATTCGAGTTTCATGCTTACCGGGTTCTTATTTTTAAAGTTCAGATTTAGTTGCGGTTTAGAGTTTTCGTTGGTGTCTTTGGTTTGATTTCTTAGCAATTGAAGTTCTGAGGATGTTTGGATTGATCGAACTTTTATCAGTTTTAGTGGTGTTTCTTTCAAGGCGGAAGCCTCTAAGTCTTAATCTGATATGTTCGATGGAAAGATTTTGTTATTACATGTTCTAAAAAAAGAAGATCTTGGAGCTCTAAAGAGAAGCATGTTGAATCATTGATTCAAGAAGTTTCAAACGATTAGGAGTTCTTCTCATACCAAAAAGAAACCGGCGTAATTGGCGGTCGTTCATGTCTTTATTATACATGTCTTTGACTTCGATTTTTGTTTGACGCGTGTTCTTGGAGTTAGATGCTGATTCAACCTAATTTTTTTAGCGAACTATATTGTTTCAGGCTTGATTTGGGTTTTCGTTGGACCATTTTCTTAACTTCGTGTGCTTTTGTTTTTTCTTATATTATTAATAAAGTGAGATTGCAAAAAAAAAAACCGACAAATTATTTGAGACAACTATGACGTGAGAGAAAAAGAAAAGAAAAAAAAAAAGTATTTCTCCTGATAAGATATACAATAAAGAAACATTTCTTATCGTAAAAGCATATCTTAGTAAAATCACATGCTTAGCTGCTAAACATGTCTTTGCAGTACAAAATTCCTAAATAATATGAAAACCCGTACGAAACACGGAGTTCAAATGATCTCTAACGAGAAATATTTATTAGACGATAAAATTAAATAGTTAATTATGTCGGATTAAAAAAGTCGATCCAATTAAATAGTTAATTATGTCGGATTAAAAAGTGATTAGTGTCTAATCATTCAATTAACAATATTTGTTTATGTATAATCGGTGAATGATATTGCTGACGTGTTATTCTTATAGGCACGCCTTTGTAGTCTCTGGGCCGTTGAGGTACTTTCACCTCCGCAACTCTTTGATATTTCATTTAAAATTGTAGATTTGCATTGTGAAACAAAATCTGACTTAAAAATACTTTTAAAAGAAAAAATCGGCAAAAACTTAGAATAGAGAGAGTCTCTCCACCTTTAATATGGGCTTCAAACATCTAACAAAAATGTTGTAGATCATTGATTTGAACTATTGCAAGTCCTCACATATGCGTTTACAAATCACTAATATTCATAATCATTTTACGTTTTTAAGAGCGTTTTACTCAATTCTTTACACTTGACTTTTCGGTTCAATCGCTCAAAAGTCATTGATTTCCTTCGTTACTCACATCTTTTCACTTTCAAATCGCTACTTAATTAAGACCATATTGACCCGTGGATGACCTCGGCCCAGTTCATAGTTCAACCCATAGCTAGTGCTCTCTTAGTGTTTTTGGACTCGTCGTCTGAGCAATCATGTGATCTCATACTCTTTCTAATTTAAGCATCGAAATGTCTTTGGAAAGACACATCAACTATATTCTAGTCTTTCTTCATCCTTTGGTCTTACGTATTATTAATTAAATAAGTAATGGCCATTTGATGCTTTACCTTATTTTCGCAATTCTGTGATTTATTGGTATATATATGAAAGAAAAATATCTATTATCTTTGACTAGCAAGTGGATCGGTCAGTCGTTCACGGTTGGCATGAAACACCCTAAATCTGACCCTAGTAGTTCTATAAACTATTTTAATGTTTGTAGTGCTAATTAATATATGTCTTTTTGTCGCATCAAAAAATAATATTCGACAGTCATATTAGATTTCTGATTCACCATTACGACAAAACTCTTGTTTTTGTCATGGACTAACAAAAAGAGTTCAATAGTCCTACTACTAAATATTTTGATAAATAATTTCCGACATATATACAAATAAGCTTAACCTTCGTTGTCCCACTTTTTTTTTAGGTTACTGAAACATGTATTTTAGAAACATAAACCAATTAATAGTTTTGGTTTTAAGTTCATTTGAAAAACGTACATATATGATTGATAACAACTGTTGTACCCAGCCAAATGTTTTCAGTAATTTTCGGTAGATGTTTCGATTTCGACTATGGAAAAAACTAGACATTGAAGTTTTGAAATGATCACAATATACGAAATAGGAAGCTACAGAACTTACAATCTTACAAATATCTAGCTAAGCGAAAGAGAATTATATGACCACCTGTCCCATGGTGACGTACAAAGACCATAAACTCTTTCATAATTATTTGGGTTATTTCTATAGTTTATTTGGCATACTTCCTTATGTGGAATCCAACGAATCTTATACGACAACAACAAAGATTAGTGTAAGATCGCATGTATAAATCTCCTCGACACTTGGAGAAACCTTAGTGGTTCAATTATGTGTATCAACTTAAAAGAATCCAGCACCATCAAATTCTTTTACTTTTAAGTATGCTTTTTGAGAAAATGTTCATTCAGGAAGTTAAATAATCATAATTAATATCCCTGCATTAAACCTTAGATCGTATACGTGGCAACAAAATACAAGTTCTAAATAACTTTAGCATATAAGGATTATTCTATTGGATTTGATGCCTGGTTACACCATGTTACCCAATGCCTTAACATTATTTCTTTAATCCCGCATGAAAATGGAAAACGGAAAATGATTATGATTATTTGCATGTAATAAACAATTCGATTTACTGTTTATTTCGATTTTTTTCTGATTTAATAAAAATTAAATAAGTAAAGTTATTTATAATATAGTTCGATTTGATGAAGTCTTGGATTGGTTCTGTAGATTTTGGAATTCGATTTTAGCTTATAAATAACTTAAAATGTTTAAAATAAAAATTTTCATTAAATAATATATATATATATGTATATGCTTATAACTATTTGAAGTATTAAAATTTTAATAACTTTCAGGTTTTCCAGTTCGCTGATTCTATTTTTGTTTCTCTCTTTGAGTTTTAGAATATTAAAACTAATTCATTTAAATTTTTGATTGTTCCGAGTCATTTTTTGGTTACGGTGTATTATTTTTCATCCATAATTTTAACCCAAAAGAAAATGTACCAACAAGCAGGGTAATTGGTAATTTTCTGAAGTTGATGCCTTGGGAGATCAAGGAAAAGATATATACGAGAAACTTGTGAAAACGACCTGTGAAAAGGGAAAAGAGAGCACCCAAGTTCTTCTAAATTATTTAGTGTCTATTTTTTACTCCTTTAGATAACATTTGCTGAATAGATTAATTCTTCTTATTATCAATTAAGATATTACAGAACTATTTTTATAACTTGAGATTAAAAAAAATACTATATACAGTGCAAAGTTCCAATTGAATTTTATTTTAGGTAGTGATAACCTTATAATTATGATTCTAGAAAGAAACACAACTCTAAAAATCTAAAAAGATCTTTGTCTTGTCACTAGTCTCTATCTCTATAGAAAACAAAAAAAAGGTGGTGGAGCCAAGGAGTTTAAGTGAGTGCATATATAAATAGTGAAAGGGGCTAAGAGAAAACAGAACACAACACAAACACAAAGGCAAAACAGAGGAACACTTAGGTTTTACAAGAGAGAAAAGAGATAGGTGGGTCTAACTTCTAAGGGAGAAGGAGAAGACACTACTTTTCTTTTTTAGCTTTCACTGAAAGAAAAAAGAAGATAAGAAGAAAAATATGAGTTTGTGGGGAGTGATGGGAGCAGGATGGGGAATGGTAGAAGAAGGTTGGAGAAAAGGGCCTTGGACTGCTGAAGAAGACCGTCTTTTGATCGATTATGTGAGGCTTCACGGTGAAGGCCGATGGAACTCTGTGGCGAGGCTCGCCGGGTTGAAGAGAAATGGCAAAAGTTGTAGGTTAAGATGGGTTAATTACTTAAGACCAGACCTCAAGAGAGGACAAATCACTCCTCATGAAGAAACCATTATCCTTGAGTTACATGCTAAGTGGGGCAACAGGTAATTAATTAAGCTATTTGCTTTTGCTTTTGCATTTACATGTTATGATCAAATGTATTTTTCTTCACTTTTCAGAAATTGAAGTTTGAAACAATAGCAGCTTTACTCAAATATGTAATTTGATTAGATGTGAATTTCTATTACCGAATTGGAACAAAGTTGATATACATACGCTTAGGCACAAACTGAATGAAAATTACATTTTTAAGGGGACTAATTAATACGTTAAAATACAAATTAAATGGAACAATGGAATTATTATTTTTTAAATTACAAAAGATGGATTGATGAAACTAAATAAGATATTTTACTCGTGTCTTTATATGAACTAATTATAGTTTATTTTCTGATGATTTTGTAACTATAGATGGTCGACGATTGCACGTAGTTTACCTGGAAGAACAGACAATGAGATCAAGAACTATTGGCGAACCCATTTCAAGAAGAAGACAAAGTCTCCAACCAACAATGCGGAGAAGACAAAGAACAGAATCTTGAAGAGGCAACAGTGTCAGCAACAAAGACAGATGGAATTGCAGCAAGAACAACAGTTGCTTCAATTCAACCAAATCGACATGAAAAAGATCATGTATTTACTAGACGATGACAACAACAACAACAATGGTGATAATACCTTCAGTAGTAGCAGTTGCGGCAGCAGCGGCGAAGGCGGTGGTGCGTTCTATGTTCCTCATCAGATCACACATTCAATAACAACAACTTCTGGTTATGAACCAAATAGTAACGGGTATTACCCGGTGGTTCCGGTGACAATACCTGAGGCTACTGTGAATGAAGATAACGCGATTTGGGACGGTTTATGGAATCTGGATTTTGAAGGACAAGGAAGCTTTGGTGGTGCTGCTTGTGCCCCAAGGAAGCAATGTTTCCAGAACTTGGTCATTCCCTTCTGTTAACTTGTCCTTTTAAGTATCTTATCTGCCGGATTATGAAAGAGAAAAACTTGATCGACAAGTTAGGTCGAGTTTGATGAGTTTGGTTTGGTTTCCTCTTTTTCAAATTTTGGGTTTAACATAAGTAGTTTTGGTATGAATTGTGTCATGTAAGAAGCTCATTTGAGTTGTGCCAAGCTAAAAGAGAGATGTAATAGAAAGTTTGAAAAATGAGTGTCAATTGTAGTAGAACACGACTCACTCCAATAGATCAAATAAATTTTTTGTTACTTACATATTGAGTGAAAAAATCTTTCTGCTTAAAGATTATACCAACTTGGATTATTCTAGTGAGTTTCTTGTAGATTAATATAACTTTTTCGGAATTTGGTTGTTTTAAATAGTTTAGGACGTATATGATTCATTTTGTTTGTGAGATATTAGTGACTAGGATTCCAATATCTCTTTGTTTGTTATTTTTTTTTACAGCTTTCAACCAATTTTATTAGAGCAAATCAATGTTTTCCATTTTATTAGAATATTAATTATATATATATATATATTTGAAAATTTAGTCCTGGATTCAACATTACCTCCCTACTTACTTGATGATTACTCTTGTTTTGGAATTTTATAAGGGCTTAAAGTATGTTCGCTGTGTAGTGATACATTTTTCAGATCAAGAATCAAAGCAAAATTTTGACAAACAAATCATCTCATATATAAAGTTACTCAAAAGTGTGATCCATTATGTAACTTGAACGACCTTTTTCAATTACTTAACTAGGCCCGCGTTTAGGGACACGTGGATTTTATCTTTTACGAAACAAAGGAGGCTGATAATCTAATAGAGATGGATCACTCGTAAACGTGTAGGGTTAATTAAGCCTAAATGGGCTTTTCTTAGCCTAATCGTTGCCAACCATTAATATTTGCAAGACTCCCGAACAGATTTATGTAGAACCTCTATAAATTAATAACCTCTCTAAATTAATAAAAAATTTTGGTTTCGAGTTGGGCCAATGTAATAATTAACATAATTTGATAAAATAATAAGATAATAATTTTTTTTAAAAATCCTATGTAATTTATATGGTCTCATCAATATCATAAATTAATAATTATGTAAAATTATAAAATATAACTAAGATAATTTAGTGAAATAAGACTCTAATATTATTTCTTTATTCATAAATTTACATTTTTGTTTATAATTTTGTCATACTACATCAAAAATATATGGTATTATCTTCTCAAATTACATCAAAAATTATTAAAAATTGCATATACAATAATTGTTTCCTAACATGTAATTGCCACTAAAAATATTAAAGTATTATTTTCAATTTCTTACTTTAAATATGATTTTTTAAAATTATGAAAATCTCTTTATAAATTAATATCCTCTCTAAATTAATAAAATATTCTGGTTCAACATTATTAATTTATAGAAGTTTTACTGTACAAATCAAATTCTTGCATCGTTTATAAGAGGAGTGGCCTATATTTGGATAATAGTTTAAGCGTCTAAACTCTGTTAACACACTACTTATTTTATAAAATCACTAACTCAGTGATATTTTAATCTTAATATTTTCCTAACCGAATATTGAAATATATATACAAAACAATTACTACTTGTTTAGATTCAGTTTGGACAACTAGGTTCATGGAATCACGATATCTTATGCGGTTCCTTGCATACATCATAATTTTTTTTTTGTCAAATTGTAATTGTAATTCAGATTTCAGTGATATTTTAATCTTAATATTTTTCCTAACCGAATATTTAAAATATATACAAATCAATGACTAGTTTAGATTCAGTTTGGACTAGTGTAGGATCATGGAATCACGATATCTTATGCGATTCTTTGCACACATCATAAGTTTTTTTTTTTTTTTTTTTTTGCATATTAGTCAAATTGTAATTGGATCATGCAAGTATTATTGGTTAAACGTATCTTTCATATGTTACCAGTTACTCCAAACAAAGAAAAAAATGCGAAACTTTCAATTACAGAGTACAACAATTTGGATTACATTTAAGTGGGTGGTGGTAAGAAAACTTATTTAAAAACCGTACGATACCCTTTTAATATATTCAAAAATTATATTTCTCGAAGGAATATTTGAATTAGAGACTTAGTGTTAATTAATAACTTATTCCAATTAAATATATAGAACTAGCTGGAATCACTAGATTTCAGTGGTACTACTTAGAATCCAGAGTGGTTCTTCAAGGTTCGCAAGCAATGCAAAGTCAATCTCTCTTGACTTGATCATTTATTTTGGCAAAAATGTTTAATGCAGAAATCTTGATTTTCTATAAATTTTCTCACGATGCTTTTCGCTTGTTAACATTCAATTAATCATACCTAAACATCAAAAGGTAAAAACTAATTTCATTAACGAAATTTTTTGAGGTTTGATATGCATATAGGAGAGCTATATATAGACGCCATTGCGTCGAGCCATGGACTTACCAACTGACCCAAAAGACCAATTCCTGCTAAAGTCTAATTTCATAAACCAGTAAACGTCTAAATATGGCTTTTCGTATTCAGTAAAATATTGTGGTTTTAATTATAGTTAATTTTCAGTTGACCTAAATTAAAATACATGATTATATATAATTAATCACTACTTTCTACATATTACTAAATAATCAATCTGGGTTAAGCGGTAATCCATGATGTCACGTTAATTTGTACGATTTTTTAAAGCTAGCGTTGCTACTTAAATATGTGCATAATTTATCGTTCGTCTACATTAAAAAAAAAAAACTTTGATTTTTGTCTATTTAGTGATTATAGTAGACTTCATCAGCTAGTTTGTAATCTGGTAAAGTCGTTTAGTCTCCTTTGTACTTATACATCGGTGAATATAGAATACAAGTGTGTCTTATAATTGTTGAGTTTACATATAGGCATAGTTGGAATATTAATTATTTTTTGTTCTGTCACAAGGTTTGCTAACGTAATCATAGTAAACGTCGTTGTATATTGAATTTAAGGGCGTATAAATGCAATTTTTTTAATAAATCAAACGTGGTTTCCGCTAAGGCGCTAACCCATGTTATTATTTGTGGTTTCAACCTTTAACAAACTTTTATTAATACTTTGCAAGATCATCATAAAATTTTCGTATTAGGAACGTTGTATTTATCTTCAACAAAATAAATACATAAATAGTACTGAATCTTGATCTAATTTCCAAACAAAATTGTTGCTCTGCAATCGATTTCTAAAACACTTCGGATTTTCGGTAACTTGTTCGAATTGATTTGGTGGAAGATACATATTCAATGTTAAAATCACTATATGAAAAAATCACTTTATGTCATTCTTTTTGTTTAAAATGTGTTATATTCCTTTTCTCTTCATGTCATTCTATAGATGAATAAATTTTATAACATACATATATGGGTAAAAATGTGTCTTATAAATCAAATGGGTCTATGGTTGGTGGCATTTCAGTAGTCGTTTCAAGAGAAGTTGAACATTTTGGATCTCTAGTTCGCTTGGAAATTTTTTCAAAATTAAGCCATGATGGAAAGACAAAACGATTTCGGCCTTGAACTCCTCCATTTAACCATATAACAAAAAAAGTCCTGCTAAAACAAAAAGATTTAGACTCAAAGACTTGGCATAATACATCAAATCTTTATTTGTGTTTATAAAAAAAAAATCTCTATAAAAATGAGAACTATCTAAAAAGAACACGTCTCGTGAAATTTAATAGCGATTGTCACTAATTTGAAAAAATATTGATCAAAAAGTATCATTTGTTCACACTCGAATTTATCCAAACTAATTGCATCTTTCTTAATTTCAACAATAATAAAACTTGTAGTGACAGAATTTATTTTAAGCATACAATATGAAGATTATTTAGATTTGACAATTAGATTTTCGTTTTGATAGTTGCCATAATTTATTTTGCTAGAACCCTCGAAGTAATATTAAAAAAGAAAATATCAAATAGAAATTTGAGATACATCATACATCATACATCATACATGAATGAGTCTCCCTTTCGTGTGACGACATTGTGTTTAAGTCTAAAGGTACCAAAGGTCCCACTCTGTACATGAATCTTTGGATGGAGATTCCTTGGTCAATATTTTGCTAACGTATAACATTTGAACATATCATATGTATTTACCTCTTTAATCAACATTTTAGTGTCATTCGTTTTTCTGGTTAAATTTGATTCTGTCATCTAACTTGATTATTAAATGACGTATGACCATATAATTTAATCCTTTTTTGTTTATAGAAGAACCAGAGAACCATCTTTTCATTTTATTTAACTATTATAAGTTAGAACCATCAAGACTTTTTATATTCAAAGAATACATGCTAATCACCAAATCAGCAAAACCGTATATGATTAGGATCGTAGATTATAAGTCGTCTAAAGATTTGGCAGATTCCATCTCTATTTCAATAATGTTTTTGTTAGCTTACATCACTTTTTGAATAATCTTTCCTCTTAACTACGAGTTTAATTGGTCAAACCGGAATCAAAAGTCAACTCTAAACTCTCTTTCTTTCTTTAAATAGACCACAAGAGACAATCTTTCTTCTTCGTGTCTCTCTTTCTGTCTCAGGTCTCTCAACATGTCGGGAGCAATAACTTGCTCTGCGGCTGATCTCTCTGCCCTCCTCGGCCCCAATGCGACGGCAGCGGCTGACTACATCTGCGGCCAATTAGGCACAGTTAACAACAAGTTCACTGATGCGTCCTACGCCATAGACAACACTTACCTCCTCTTCTCCGCCTATCTCGTCTTTGCGATGCAGCTTGGCTTCGCTATGCTTTGTGCTGGCTCCGTTAGAGCCAAGAATACGATGAACATCATGCTCACTAATGTTCTTGATGCTGCAGCCGGAGGACTCTTCTACTATCTCTTTGGTTATGCTTTTGCCTTCGGTGAATCTTCCGATGGATTCATCGGAAGACACAACTTTGGTCTTAAAGACTTTCCGACTCTCACCTCGGACTACTCCTTCTTCCTCTACCAATGGGCGTTTGCAATCGCAGCCGCTGGAATCACTAGCGGTTCTATTGCGGAGAGGACTAAGTTTGTGGCGTACTTGATCTACTCTTCCTTTTTGACCGGGTTTGTTTACCCGGTCGTCTCTCACTGGTTCTGGTCTCCAGATGGATGGGCTAGTCCCTTCCGTTTGGAAGACCGTTTGTTTGGCACTGGAGCCATTGACTTTGCTGGCTCCGGTGTTGTTCATATGGTTGGTGGTATCGCCGGATTATGGGGTGCCCTTATTGAAGGCCCTCGGATTGGCCGGTTCCCAGATGGTGGCCGTGCTATTGCTTTCCGGGGCCATTCTGCCTCGCTAGTCGTCCTAGGGACCTTCCTCCTCTGGTTTGGATGGTATGGTTTCAACCCCGGTTCCTTCACCAAGATCCTCATTGCGTACAATTCCGGTTCCAACTACGGCCAATGGAGCGCTATTGGCCGTACAGCGGTTACAACCACACTCTCTGGATGCACCGCAGCTCTAACCACACTCTTCGGAAAACGTCTCCTATCAGGCCACTGGAACGTAACCGACGTTTGCAACGGGTTACTCGGTGGGTTTGCGGCTATAACCGCAGGTTGCTCTGTGGTAGAACCATGGGCAGCGATCGTCTGCGGCTTCGTGGCTTCCCTCGTCCTTACTGGATGCAACAAACTAGCAGAGCTCCTAAAATACGATGATCCACTCGAGGCCGCACAACTACACGGAGGGTGCGGTGCATGGGGGTTAATATTTGTAGGACTGTTTGCAAATAAGAATTATGTAAACGAGGTTTACGGCGCAAACCAGGGAAGGCATTACGGGCTATTCATGGGCGGAGGAGGGAAGCTATTGGCAGCACAATTGGTTCAAATAGTTGTGATTGTTGGATGGGTTAGTGCCACAATGGGAACACTCTTCTTTATCCTTAAAAAGCTTAAGTTGCTTAGGATCTCGGAGCGAGATGAGATGCAAGGAATGGATATAGCACGTCATGGTGGTTTTGCTTATATATACTATGATGATGACGAGTCCATTCAGTTTCCCAGAGTAAATCCTGGATCTCCTGGACCTCGTGCTCCTAGTCCTCCAGCAGTTTGATTTTCAAGTTTTTTTTTTTTAAATTTTATTCCCCGTTAAGTATTGTTGGGGTTTTGCTTTTGAGAAATTCAAGTGTTGTTTGAATTTTTTGTTTGATATATTTTAAGTGATTTATGTCTATGTTCATGTATATCTTCTTTTGATTCCATTTTTTCCAAATTCTGTTATTAATTGACTTGCTTAATGTGTTTTTTTTCCTCTGTATTTCAGAAACGAAAGTTACACAAAATATATAGCTCTAGTGGTGTAATAGGAGAACTTCTGTTATTTGGGACTACTGTTTTCTAAGAAACAATTCTAAGGTATCTTTTTTTTATAATAGAAGATTG
Source organism: Cardamine occulta (assembly GCA_028015245.1). NCBI lineage: Eukaryota > Viridiplantae > Streptophyta > Magnoliopsida > Brassicales > Brassicaceae > Cardamine > Cardamine occulta. Next base: position 10,520,266 of record CM051372.1, on the reverse strand, counting down.
AAATCCACACTAATTTTGGAGATATAAAAACAGTTTTCAGAAAACTGAAAAGTTGGGTATTATTATGTGGCTTCCTTCCCCTGCGCAGGGATTAGATTATTTTAAAAATAATAATTTATGAATGAACTTTATACAACCCCATTTTAATAATTTATGATGAACGTTCTACAACCATATTCTAATTAATACTGTCTCATGTCCCCGTTACTTCTTACAACTATATTCTTTTTTTAAGCCTTCTTACAACTACGGTTTTGTGGCCGTGGCGACTTGATCAACGTATAATAAATAATTTCTTCAATATAATATCTCTCTTCTTATCAAAATATGGTTTTGTGGCCGTGGCTACTTAATCAACGTATGGCTTAAACTTTTTAGCCTCGTGGAGAGTAAAGACAAAACACAATTGGATATTATTGTCATCATCGATGGAGCTAAAATATTAGAATTCATAACAGTTAATAGACATACAAAAAAAAGATACTCTTGATCGATATCACTTCGGTGGGAGAACATGATTCTCTTAGTTGGTGGACATATGCTTCGTACAAGTACACTAAATTTTTGGGCAATGGCGTGCTTCACATACTGGTAATTCAAGAAACCGATCGTTTTATCGGATTTCTTGAAAATGATTTTTAACAAAATGTTGTCCATGTATCGCAGTCTGATAGATGGCAGAAGAATCACCCCCACCATAAGCTATTAAATGAATGACTATTTTACGAATTAGCCTGTTTTACATATTATATGCGTTTTTAATCATATACGTTTAAACATTTTATGTGTAGAGTTTGATCAACCTAGAAAATGCTCAAAAATATAATTGTTACCAAAACTTAATTTAATATATATATTCTATAGTTAGAATGATATATTTGTAAATCATTTAATAGAAAAGTTTTTTCTTAAAATTAAAAAAAAACTTAAAAACTATTCAGAGTTTTCTTAGCCAAAAAAATAATACTATTTCAGAGTGACCCGTAAGCAGATAAATCTCGTAATCCTTTATAAAAAATCTCATAATTTATCTTTTAACCTAAAATGAAAGTATGACCCTAATTAACCCAAACTAAGAGCATCCTCATCCATTAGATACTCATTTAGAGTATCTTAATAATAATATATTATTATTTTAATATAATTTTAATAAATAATTAAATTTTAATTTTAAAATTAAAATTAAACCATTTATAGCTTGACATGTGTAAAGAGAGGTTCTAACTAAGATATCTAAAGTTCTCATTTGAGAATCCCTTTCTCCTCTCTTTCGTAAATTTTTTATTATTATTTTTATTGGTGGGTATCTCAATGAGATACCCCAAATGGGGTTGCTCTAATGGGCTTTATATTATCTCGCAGACTACTTAGGTTAAGGATGCCCTAATTCTCTAAATTAATATCTCTCTTCGAGTCTGGTTTGGTTTCACGCAGAGGGATCAAGATTTGAATAGAGGTTGGAGAAGAGAGCAGATGAGGCCGATGCACCGTGACTTTTTGTTTGGGATGGAGTTTGGAGGATCCTCGACGGCGATGCCTATGGACGTCGACGAGGACGACTTCGATTCCATGGAGATGTTGGACGATGGAGGACTTTTATCCCCCTCCATGGATATAATTGAACATACCAAATTCTTCAATAGCTTTGGGGATGATTTTGATCATTCTGATATCAATTGATTTCGATGATTTTTCTCAACTTATATTCTCCTAAGAGTTTTTCGATTTGCCCTAATTTTCATCTCTCTCGACTTCTATTATGGAAGAAACAATATTAGTGTTTTAGGGTTTTCGTTGTTCGTCATTTTATTATAGGATGATATTTGAAGATTCAACTTTTCAATGACATTGTGTGGTTTTATTATTGGGATTTTTCTTTTTAAGTACCTTGATGTCTTTGAGATCACAACATTAAAAAATGTTCATATTAAGCTATGCTAGACACGGTAACATTCAGATAATGGATACAAATGTTAACTATAAACCCAACACCAAACTGAGCGGATCATTTGCCAAAAGCTTACAAGGCAAAAGAAACAAGATAAGAGAATGGTCAATAAAGATCCAAATCATATCAGATTCACATATATATACATATGAGCAAGCTCATGTTCGTACTTGAAGTCCATGATCCTATATAAAGTATAAACTAAACTACAAACCACATATCATTTACTAATAAGTAAAATTTCAGAAGTATTCTGCAACAAATTTTCATTTTTCCCGCATCATCATGAACTTAACAATTTTCTTAAAAAAATACAAGGAAAAAGGAATTTTTTTTTCCTTTTGGCATATATATAATTGGAGTATTTACTTTTATTCTTTTATAATCTAAATTTTCTAAACTAAATATTGACAACAATCTTCTATATTTTTTATGATTTACAAAATTTCGGCTAATCATCTCAATCGTCGATCTTGGTCGGTCCCCGATTCTCGATTTTCTAATAAGATACGATCACTGAAAGAGAAAAAAAAGGATATGTAAGGGAAAACAAAAGGGTACGTAAAAGCAAAAGAAAAAAGAAAGAGAAAAAGTGAAAGATGAATGAGGATTTATAAGGGATTATTGTTGCGAGATTACCACTTAAGAGCATCACCACTTCAAAATTGGTTTGCAAGCAATGGAAATCAATAGTAGAATCTCCGTTTTTCCGTAAGATTTTCGTGTCTTATCATCAAAACTTGCATTCTTCTTGGTCACTCATCGACAAGACTGGTCCGAAAGAAGTCACAGCTTACTATGGATGTGAGATTTGGGGACTTCCACGATCTTTAGGTTCTTACATCTCATCTTTCTTAAACCAAAAGTTCGAGTCCCATAAGTATAGGATCATGGCATACACCGACGTCGGATTGATTTTGATTAGTTTGGTATCTAAGTCCGGGAATCCAACGTACTACGTGGCTAATCCGATTTCAAGACAATGTGTCAAAATCCCTCCTCGGCCTCTAGGTGAAAGAGAGGAATTATACAAGCCTTGAGATGTTGGAAGCTTTGATTGCTTGATGATTGTTAACGATACAGTATATATAAGAACAGTACAACGCATTGATTTCTGCATCTAAATGTCGAGTATAGATTGGTTAGTTAACTTAACTTGCATCGACCTCGGTATATATCTACGTTTCATACACTCCTAATCACTAGGCAAATCTCGAAAGGCAAGGCAAAACCATGTTTACTAAACAAGATCCTCATGCAAAAGGTTTTTTATGTTGAATCATTCAAAAAAAGAGTTGGAGAGTTGAATATGTGAATTAAGAAAAAAACAAACTTCATTGTGTTACAAGGACACACATGTTTACTCTCTATTTGCATTCTATGATTTGATATACTTTTAAACAGTTCCGCTTCAATCGACATTATTTTCCAACATCTCTTGTCGCTATACAATATCAATCTGCGCGTATAGGCAAATACTCACCTAGTTATTAGTTAATGATATGTGGTTATTCTAATCCGGGGTAGACTTGCTATACTTAGGTTTCCTACACATATCATCTTGACTCTTAAGAATTTTTTTCTAGTTTAAAAGTCCAAAAGAGAGAAACAAAACACTCTAACTCGTGGATTTCTCTCTCTCACACACAAAGATAATTTCTCACTTGTAATTATTTATTTATAAGGTTTATGCTAAAATTACCAAACATTCACAATAACCCTTCAATTATTTGCTTTCACACTCTAATATGTACCCTGTAGTTGATTTTAACGGATGAGCAAGCAAGTCATCATTTACCTATAATATGCATTTTCTCATAAGTGTTTGGTCAAATAAAACGACTACATATTAATTTAGTTAATCCGATATAGGGAAAACAAATACAAGCTTTTGCATGAAACAGAGTTTTTAATACCAGTTAGTTACAAGGTTTTTTAAAAATTAAAGGTAACTGGAATATTATCGAAAATGTTAAAAGTAATTTTATTTCCTAGTAAAATAATCATGTTTTCCTTTGTTAAAGAAAATAATCATGTTTCTTCAATCGACCAAGACAAATATCTGTTCACGTTGCAAACTTGTAGTTCGTCAAAGACAAAGGTTGAAGTTTTAAACGAAACAATCAGTTAAGGTGGATTTTTTGAATGCTTTGCAATTTTGAATGTTACATGCTCTTGTGCTAGAGTAGTTATGGTAAAGATCAATAATATGACCTGTATTCCTTATTTCTTTGTTGAATTCTTGTTTCCTTCTTTTTTTTCTTTTTCTTTTCTTCCATCTCTTTAGTTCATGACATCAACATTTCAGCAAGGTGGTGTTGGAAAATCAACAGTAGCTGTAAATCTTGCTTATACATTGGCTGGTATGGGTGCTAAGAGTTGGCATCTTGATGTCTGCGGTCCAAGTTTACCAACCATGGTCAATCCTGAGAGCCGTATACTAGAAATGGTAATATTCTCTGACTCACCTTGTGATCATAGCAGTAGCACAAAGGACTAATGACTTCTTTGGGTGTCAAGCTAGTCTCGTTTGGATTTGCAGGACAAGGTTATGCCATAATGAGAGGTCCTATGGTCTCTGGTGTTATAAACCAACTCCTTACAACAACTGAATCGTTTGTTCATTCACATTAAAATCAGGACTTGAGGTTTTTCCAGAAAAAAAATCCTAATCTTTTGATGCAGGGGAGGGCTGGATTATCTTGTTATCGACATGCCTCATGGAACTGACCTTATGCCAGGTTACATATGTAGAGACTACTCTTGCTCGGAGAAGATAAGAAATGATTTGGAGAGGCGAGAGACACTAGTGATGTCTCTCATCTTTTCACTTCCTGCTTCAACTAGTTCATCCCCATTTCTCTTTCTGGTCTTCAAAAGACAGTAGACTTGTCACCACACCTCAAAAGTTGGCGTTTATTGATGTTGCTTGCCAAAGGTGTAAAAATGTTCTCAAAACTAAAGGCTTTTCAAGATTCTCATCATAAATTCTTTTTTCTTATATGGTGCTTGTAAATTTGTTTTTCTTCTCTTATTTGCAATAAACAGATAGCCCGGCCCAATAGGGGTGGGCAGAGGGACCATGTCCTAGGAGTCCATTTTGTTTTTCCAAAATTTTCTTAAGCAAAATGACCAATTTCTTAAGCAAAATCTTTTTCGTTTTTTTTCCGTAAAACTTACCTTCACATCCCACCATTAGTGATAGATATATACCTTCACATCCCACCATTAAGGTAAATTTTTAAAGTAAAAATGGGTCATTTTGCTTAAGAAAATTTTGGAAAAACAAAATAGGCTAAAAAACAAACTTTTACGATTTTTTTTTTGTTGGATCTTTTATAAATTATGGTTATGAGTCTTAACTTACCGAAACATTAATTGAATGTGTTATTAATGAATTTTTTTAGTTAAATTCTCATTTAGAAAAAGAAAATAAAAAAAAAACTAAACGACACAAAACCTTTTTTCTAATTGACTCCAACCAATTCTTTTCTCTTACGTAAAATTTTTGAATTAGTTAAAATTATAGACTTTTGCCTTGATCATGTAAGTATAAGTTTATATTATTATTATTATTTACTAACATTTATAACCTTACGTAAGCCACCGACGGACAAATAAGAAGAAACATGTGGATGGAAGATAAACACTTAGCAAACTTTTAATTATTGATACAAAAATCTAAATATCAGAAAGGGTCCAACTGAACATACATTGGTGAGTTTGTATAGCTTGGGTAAGTTCATTTTAATGAACTCAGCATCTCAAATCTGGAGATTGTTGCCATCGGCGGCTGTGTTATTGTGCTTCTCCTGATATTCTACCACCTTAGTGAGTATTAGTCTCACCACCCAATCGGGAAGAAGAAATTTCTTACTGTCATCATCCACACATTGCTTCTTATTTGGCCGTCGGTGGCTTACGTGACCATCATCTTGATGTCGCTGCTTGTTTCAAGACCCTCCTCATTGGGTTTCACTTAAAAACTTCTGCTAGAAGCCAGGAACGACAATGATCAGTCAACAAGGAAACAAAGATAGTACATAACACTTTTTATCTTTCCCTTGAAACTTTGTATGTGGATATGAATGTATATTCATTCTCATAATATGCTCTGTGTTGTTCCAAGATTCATGTTCATATCTAGACCCCGTAGAGAGCATTTTTTTTTCCTACACTCTGGTATGTCCCAATGCAGAGAGAGTTTATTTTTATGCTTGCTACTAGTTTCTTCTTCATTATGCATTTTCAGTTGATGATTTTTCTTAATCAAACTCTTTACATTACTTCCATATGACCACAAACCCCAGTAGTTCAATCCATATTTCACAAAACTGTTTTTATGTGAATTTGATTCCTTTTTTTGCCTGAAACAGCATATTATGAGAATAATTGTACACTCTGGTATGACCAATGCAGTGATAGATTCTTTTATGTTTGCTATTAGTTTCTTCTTCATTATGCATTTTCAGTTAATGATTTTATTCAATCAAACCATTTACGTTACTTCCATACGACCACAAAATTATTATTATTCCAGTTTACTTTGTACAAACTTGGATCGATTATTAATCATAGCTACATAAAAATTAGAATCATAGTGAGATTGTTTATAATATGGTTGAAAAAGGTCACTGTAATGAAAGGTTAGAATAATCATCAAATAATCTCAACACTTACACTGCAATGAATAACGCTAGACCGATGACTGTTTGTGGGTTTAGCGCGGCTTGCTGGTCAGTCCTTGAAAATGTTTCAAAGTACTGATCAAAAACTGACACTGCCAAATAGATGGCATTTAGGTATTCTGTAGCTTTATCGGAGGCAAGCATTCTGTCAATGGCGCTCGCTCTTGTGTTTGTATTGATGGTTGTGGTAAGAGCAGTCTTCACTTGCTTGCTAAGAAGAATCCTAATGAACTGAGGAGCGTAAAAATAGTTGGTAGTTTCATGTTTAGTTACAAACGAATGTTCAAATGTTTAACAGGAAACGAATGTTGCTGAAACTAGACACAAATACATTTACCTTATTTAGAGTTCTATATGATTTCATAAATCACGATTTCTTAAGGATACTGGATACTCAGGTCGCCATGACCCGACCCGAGTTCTTAAATCACAAAACCAACATCGACTGCACTCATATAGTAATTGTATAGTTGGGTTTTTATATTGTAGCCAATTATAAGCCTAATGTGAACCACGTGTGTACATTTATTTATTTTAGGTAAGAGCACACATACACATCTTCTTCAGATGAATTTAGTATAAGTTTGTTTCCCTGTATAGGATGATAATTTTGTTTTTCCTGGTTTAATAGAACATTAACTAATGCCGGATAGAATTTAATTAATACTCCCTATGTTTTATACTTTTATTATAAGTGATGACTAACGTTTTCGCACAATGATTAAGAAATCAAATAAATTGTTAATTTTTTTATTCTTTATATTAAATATCAAATATTATCTGATTTAAAATAATTTAATCAACGATAAAAAAATCTAATGACATCAAAAAAATTTTTGCATTGAAAATATAAACTATCACTTAAAACGAAATAAAATATTTTAACAGAAAATCATTTATTGTGAACTAAAGTGAGTATGGTTTAAACTTACGGTCTGCACTATTTTTTTAACCTTTAAAAATCATTAAACGTTGAAACTTTGGTTTTGTTTCGAATATTTTTTTTTTTAATGAAACTATTCTAATTATACTAGGAAACAACACCCGCACACATTGCCCCGTGGTAATTGATTTTTTTTATTTAAAATTCATTAAATATTTTTAAAATCTAATATTTATTTTGTAGAAACATTATAGAAAGATTTTTTTTAATTAAAAGTTTAATTGTATTGATATTTATGTAAATTGATATAATTTATAAAACAAAGACTTCTTCCTCATATTGATCTGCTTTCATCAATATATGTGTTGTTTGCTATGCAAGCAACACTAAAAGCTCATTTCAGCTTCAATTTATTTTCCCCTTGAATAATTCATATATAAGACTTGTGTTACCAATCAAACATAGTTAGTAAATATAAAGTAACTCTAATTTTCAGCTTCAATTTGCAGAAAAATGTACTTAGCTAATGCTTTTTACATTCACAAGTTCCACGCTTTGCCTTAAAAATATGTCCTAATTTTATTCGTTTTAACAAGAAATTAAACTTTGTTTGTCCAAGCCTCTGCCATCACTTTTAATAGCTTTTACCATGAGGATAACCTATCATTGACCTTATTAGCTTTTACTCTAATAGTACAGTGATGAAATAACAACTAGTTTAACGTAAATGATGTAACCAAATTCTACATAACAACAAAATAAAACATGACTATGAAAATTAAAATAATTGGAATAGTTTAATTGTGGAGTTTTGCTCGTTAAGAGAAGTAAACCATTGAGGATAACCTATCATCGACCTTCTTAGCTCTTACCATGTGCAAACACTCTAATAGTACAGTGATGAAATTGCACCAAGTGCAAGAACGTGCAAGCTATGAGTGACAGAGTGATGCAATTATCAAAATGAAATGCAACTCTTTCATATGATTTTTGATATCATGTAGAGAATTTGTTTCTGCTAATTGCAGTTTGTATAAAATATTGATACTTCAAATTTTAATAAAATTTGAGAAATTAAAATGAAGCATTGATATTCATGAAAAGAAAAGAAGGTTCTAGCCCTTTGTCAGCTAAACAGTTCTAATTCATTTTTTTGTCTCTAAAAGTGTCCAAAAGAGATTTCAAAGAGCAACGAATTGATTCAATCTCAGCCGTCGAATTGAACAATCAGTCAGGAAACGTCATCCCAAAGAGGTGGGAACTAAATAACAAGACCACATCATCGGGGCACGTGTTACGCTAACAAAAGAAACTTCAATATTGGTTAACCTTTCTCCACCATTCAATATCTTGCATGTATATGTTCATGCACCTTTTATAAATTTTTGGAATTATATACATGCTATTTTGTGCCAATGGACGATCATTTATTTATTTTATTCGATATATATATAAAGGATATTCTCTTTTTATTTGCGAAGTACCTATTTTTTTTATTATGTTTAGATATTAGTATTATTATTATTTATTTGTTTAAAAGTGTTAGAAAAATATCAGTTCTTAAAAATATCAGTTATTTTAGAACATTTAACCTATATTTTCTGATAAAATAAAATAAAGAATATTAATATATTAAATTATAAAAACCTTTTTTTTTTGTAAAAGATGAAACTATAAAAACTGATAATCAATTTATATATTTAACACTGAAAAATTCAAATCTATCGAAAAACAAACGCCAACAAACTAGTGGAATAGTTTTAAAAGAGTTGAACTTGTAATTAAACTCTAAAATATACAATTATAAGAATAAATTCGTGTGTATGTTTTTTTTTAATAATCTGCAGGGATTCTAGGCACTCATAATCTTTTTCGGTATCTAGAACCACTTTTTAGTTAATTCTGATTTAAAAAATGCATTTCCATCTTAAAGAAGATTAAACATAAGACACAAAAAAAACCAACTCTCTTATACTATCACTAAATCATCACCTTTTGGTATGTGTTTTTTTCATGATATGAAATTCTTTTTAGTTCAAATGTTCAATGAATTATGATTGTTGGCTGTTACTGTGTATTTCTTTTAGCCTAAGGCATTATTTGTGTTGATTGGTCTTAGCTTATTGTGTAGTATTTGTGTTTCTTATGGATTAAGGTATTCGATTCATTTTTGTTTAGATGATTGGACTGTAACCATTATATCATTATATCTCATATAGAGTTTTCATTCAACTACCGTGAACAAACTACAAGAAAAAATGTAAGAGATGGAACTGAATGGTAAAACATTTGTACGTCAATAATTCGTAAGAGTAATTTCTTTTGGTTTCAGCCAATTGTTTAAAATGTGATCGTTTTATTTTCGATAAAAGGTCTAGTATTTCTAAATGTATTCACTTCTTGTAGAAAATTAAAAATATCAATTTTTATGTCGTGTCTACTATATATCCGTTATAGACAACTCTCTGGCTTCAATTTTTTTTTAAATCTTTTTTACTCCAACCAAATCTAGTGGTATGTTTGCAATTGCATTAAACCGATTATCACATATTACAGATCTCTTCACATTATTTTCTGTTATAAACAATAACTAACTTTTGTTTCAAAACATCATAATATTACATTATCCCTTGAAAAATACATGTTGATTATGCAATTAACAATATAAATAGTCAAAATGTATTATTTGGATCACTATCCCTATCAAATACTCCATATATATATATATATATATATATATATATATATATATATATATACCTTCTTAGATCATGTGAGATCCCATATGGAACAATAAATCCAAATAATTGGACCATCACTTGATCTCTACCAAGCTCCACTTAGCAATTCATGCAAATGATGTTTCTTACATTTAAAGTATCCACTATGATATCTTACTTTCTGCTCAAAGCTGTATATCCGTATTAATTAAAGCTATTATTTCGTTACGTAGACACCCTTCAGCTTATACAAAAGGTCTTTACGTGCCAAAATGAATCAAGTGTTGTGCAAAGTATTGATATTCATATTTGTCTATCAAAAAAATAAAATATTGATATTCAAAGTTTCTAAGCAATATTTTCTCTTTCTACGGCTGACATAAAAAGCAATAATTTTAATACGATTTATAGGCTCGTGTATACTTAATGAAATTTTAGGATTGTACAATTATACTACAACCACAAACTAAGTGTACCTAATAATACTACAACCACAAATTTTCATGAATACATGCTCATATATATTCGCATGAGCCATTCATAAGAACAAGACAAAACCGTCTACCTAAAACACAACTAATTGAGAGATTCAGAAAGAAAACCAGACTAAAAGAGAAATCATTTTGCATTTTAGATGGTTGATAAACAATCTTTTTGGCTCAATCTCTTCTTCACCATTCACAAATCACAATCTCTGTGAAACAATTTGGAAATTCTGTGTAAGACTAATCAAAACCAGTAATAGTCAAAACCCAAAAACACCTAACAACAATAATTAAAAATGCAGCTGAGATAATAAATCACAATATTTGGGAAAAGTTTGCAAAACCGATAGTGCATCACAAAAATATTTAGCCTACTTAATAACTCTCAGATATGAAAAAACATATCCAATTCGAGAATATATCAATCAATACAACATTGGCTTTTGAATGCATGTAGCCTCTATGCTGAATATCAATAAAGCTTATGACCTCTCTTAACTCTTAAGCTTAACATCACCAGTGCTTTATAGATTCAAAAGCATGTTCCTGATTCAAGAAAAGATGTATTAGGATAGATTCAATCAAACACCAATTATACTTAGATGGAGATTCTCTGTCAAGCGTGATGCTCTGTTCATGATCAAATCTACATTCTGATGGCTTTACCTTTCTTTGTCCTAAGAAAATATCAGCAAAGACTTTCAATAATATCATCAGTGATAGTGATATGATTTCACAACCTGAAATCTCCATCTCTTGCTCAGAGGAATTTCATCAAACATATGGTGTACGTATATCAAACTTGTTTTCTAATTACTTGAACAGTCTTTCTAAGATAAAAGATAATCTCATTTCCTCTATTCCTCAAGCGTTGACAAATTTCAACGTGCAAGTCCACAAATCAAAACTGTAAGATCACTTCCATTGGTGAAATAACTGAGGGGATAAGTGTATTAAAAAACAAAAAATAATAATAAATTAAAATTTAAGATATATATTTTTTTAATGGGTGTTTTAAATTTTAATTTATTATTATTTTTTATTTTTTTAAGACATTTATTCTCTCCATTATCTCATTAATAGAGGTAGTTTTTTTTTTCCAACCAAACATTAAATTAAAAAATCACTCCACAATTGGTTGCTTAAATTGGAAGAATAGTATTTATAAAAGAAAATTCTGAAGATAACATTCTAGAAGTCCGTGCTAAGCAATCAGCCTATCTATTACAAGAACGAGGAATACGAGAGATCATAAAATCCGGTAAAAAGGTACGAAGCGAGGCAAAGTCATCTAGCTGATTAGAGAAAGCGGGCCACTCTTCTGGAGATTTCACCATTGAGACAAGTTCAGCACAATCTGTTTCGAATACTTGACACATTAACCTTGAATGGTTTTCATAGACCATATCAGTGCTTCCAACTCCGTGCGCAAAGGTGATAATGTTTTGTAGTAACACTTAGTACCTAGCAACACGACCTGATCTTCTCCCTGAAGGCCAATCCAACCTAAACCTGTATTAGGGTCTGTAGATTTCCATGAACCATCAATCCGACATCTAAGCGAAGTAGAGGGGTGTTCCATTAATTCTCTATTTTCAAAGTCCTCAGGGGAAGATGTCTGTGCCGCCTCCCAGGCCAAGTGTTCATTGTTTGCTCGATTAAATATGTCAGTGGAATCAGTTTGTGTTCCTTGAAATACCTTTTTATTCCTAGCTTTCCACAAAAACCATAATATCCAGGGAAAACAATTAGAATTACCATGTTCTTTTATATGGGATGGTATTCTCCAATATAAATAATCCAAATTCGTAAATTCTGACCCTGTTGGGAAACAACCAAGTGTCGACGAAATCTTTGATAGCGTCCAAGTTTGTGAAGCGAAGGGACATTCAAAGAAGACGTGATTAATAGTTTCCTCAGTCATTCCACAACGTTGACAAATAGTATCACATCTAACACCCCGATGATTTAAACCTGAGTTAACTGCGAGTACTCCTGAGGCAATTTGCCAAAGTAAATGTTTGATCTTTGGAGGAGCTTTAATTTTCTATGCCTGAGCTTTCAGAGCTGTACAACTCGGACCCCAAACTACTTCTTCTGATAAGGCATGTGCTAACTCATACCCCGATTTGACCGTATATCTCTCAGATTTTGTATAGTGCCAGATTAGCCTATATGCTTTAAAGATTTTACTAATATATATACTTCTGATAAGTGGTACATCTTTTGGATCCATAAAGTCGTGTAAAACCGGTAAATACCACACTTTGGATGTCAGATTAATTAACTGATTTACCTTCATATTTGGATATAGCTCCATTCCTTGACCATTTACCGGTCTTGGATTAACATATTGAATCCAAAAATCTTCCCAGACTGATATGCCACAGCCAGAGCCTAAACACCATCGGACACCTTTTTGAATTAAATTCTTTGTCGAAAATATACTCTTCCACCCAAAGGATGGAGAGTATAGTTTTTTTGCCAGTAAAGGATGAAATTTCCTATAGTACCTTCCTTCTAATACCTATGCTACCAAGGAGTGCGGGTATTGAATAAGTCGCCAATATTGTTTTGCCAACATTGCGTTATTAAATTTTTCTAATGAACGAAAACCCACTCCACCTTCATTTTTAGGTTTACACATTTTCTCCCATGCTAACCAATGGAGACCCGATCTTTTCCATTAGAACTCCACCAGTATTTCGAGACTGCACTTGTTAACTTAGAAGTTAAGTCTTGTGAAAATTTAAAACAGGACATAACATATGACGGAAGGGCCAAATCCACTGATTTATCCATACCCCTAAGCTCTCTGGTATTCCTAGATAATTATCCATACCTCCTTTCTTTGTGATACCAATCAACCTTTTCAAATGATTTTTGGTTTGATTGGGTATTTTCTTGCCAAAAATAACATATGACTTGTTAAAATTTATTTCTTGTCCTGAAGCTCTTCCATATCTCCCAATAATATCCAAGACAGTTTGACATTCATTTGCCTCTGCTTTACAAAAGAAAAGACTATCATTCACAACGAGTAAGTGCGAGATAGCTAGACTCGTCCGAGCTACTTTAATTCCAGTAATCATTTTGTCTCTTTTTGCCTTTTTAATATTCGTTATCAATACCTCAGTGCATAATATAAATAAATATGGTGATAGAGGATCCCCTTGCCTGAGACTCCTATTTGGTACAATATGGCCTTTTGGTTGCCCATTCAGGAGCACCTGATAAGAAACTGACCTAACACTCCACATGATCCAAGAAACTCATACCGTATTAAACCCTAAGCGATACAAAACTGCCTCTAGGAAACCCCATTCGATCATATCATATGCCTTACTCATATCCATTTTTATAGCTAAGAAATTCTCTCTACAAGCATTTTTTGTACGTAATCCATGAAACATTTCCTAAGCTATCAAGATATTATCTGTGATAAGCCTACCCGAAACGAATGTCGATTGTGTTTCTGAAATTAGTCTCGGTAAGACCTTCTTGAGCCTCAAGCAAAGTATTTTTGATATAATCTTGTAACTTACATTACATAGACTTATCGGCCTAAATTCGGCCATCCGCTGTAGTTTATCCGTTTTTGGAATTAGACAAATATTTGTTTCATTTAACCTTTGATCAAATCTACCCGTTGCGAAAATCTTTGATAGAATACCAGAATCTTTGATAGAATACCAGAATCTTTGATAGAAAAACGCAGTCATCCCATCTGGCCCTGGAGCTTTTTTTAGATGCATTGCAAAAAGAGCCTTTTTATCTCCTTATCCATTATCTCCTTTGTTAATTCCTTGTTCATAATATCAGTAATTACAGGATTCACTTCTTGTACCAACTCCTCAATTCCACTTATGTTAGAGGCCGCAAAAAGATCATTAAAATACCCAGTAGCAATATCCTCTATTCCTTTATCCGACTCTTCCCATGTATTATCCGTACCGAATAACCCATATATTTTTATTATGTACCCTTCTTTGTTTCGTAGACGCATGAAAATTTTTTGTATTTTTGTCCCCCACCTTTAACCATAAATTTCTGCTCTTTTGTTGCCAATAAATCTCTTCATCATGATAGGCTTCTTTTAATTTTTTTCCTATCCTTGTAATTTCCTCCTGCGGAATTGAGTCATCGTTCTTTTTCTCCTCAAGAGCTACTATAAGAGAAGCAATATTTGTCTGTCCCGTTGAAATATTATTTTTCCTCCACCAAGAAATTGAATTTTTGCAGTTCTTAATCTTATCCACAAACTCTGGTATGCGGAATCTATTTGTCCGATTCCAACCTGAATCTATCGCCTCTGTAAGACCATCTTTCCCAATCCACCTTTTATCGAACCTAAATTGATGTCGTGCAAATGATTTAGATTTCTCACAAGACAATAAAATTGGTCTATGATCTGAACCTATCATATCCAAGTAATTTACCTTAGAATGAGGGTACATGTCATGCCAATCTTCATTGCCTAAAGCCCGATCCAGCCTACATCTAACTATTTGTTTACTTCTACACCCTCTCCACGACATTTTATCTCCATAACACATAAATTTCATCATTCCGCAATTTTGGATCATTAAATTAAACAGGACAAAAGACGCTGCTGACCTCATATTTCCTCCTTGTTTCTCATGATTCCCGATAAGTTCATTAAACTCACCAATCATTAACCATGGTGCTTTCCGATTTAATCCTATTTCTGTTAATTTTTCCCACACTGCCTTCCGAAAGGTAGGAACATGATCTCTATAAACAAAAGACAAGAACACCACTTGTTTTCCAAATAACGCTTTGCCATCAATAATTCTATTACTTTCAAGAAGAACTTCTAAATTTATTTCATCATTATAAAATAAAGCCAAACCGCCGCTAGATCCACGAGGTTCAACCGTATACAATTTATTATAACCAAACTTAATTTGAAATTTTTGTAAATGAGAAAAACAACGCTTAGTTTCCAATAAAAATAAAATGTCTGGCCTCCATAAATCTCCTAGATAGTCCTCTGTCAGATCAGCCCCTATGCCCTGACAGTTCCAACTAAGGGTCTTCATGTATCAGCCGGTGGTTCCGGGAGCTCCACCATCCCTTTCTTCATGTTACGTGTCATGTCTCCAACTTTTGATCCCACTTTAGCCTTGTGAACTAATCCACCTACAGACTTTTGATTAGTAACCCTTATCACACGTGATGCTTTCTTAGAATAAACATTAGCTAGTAACCACTTCCCAGGTGAAGCCATAACCACATTTTTTTCCTATTAACCATTCCTTTTTTAACCGGGCTACATAACAATGATTGTTTCGAGTTCTTGGTTGGAACTAAAACAATATCCTTAAAAGCCTTATTAACAGACCCAATTTCTGTTTTAAAAGAATTAGAAAAATTAGTGGTACCTTCATCCTTCTCCATAATCACATTCTCTCTGGTTAGAGAAAATTTTGATTCATCACTCTGAATTGTTTTCTCCTTTTCCTTAGTCAGTTCGAGCAAGTCGCCTATTTCTCCATCTTCCATTAGATTCTCACATGTGCCTTAGAAAATCTCCTCTACCATCTGATCAATAGTTTGCAGCGCATCAGTCTCAACACTTGCCACTCCAGCCTTCTCATTTTGTTCTAATAAACCAATTTCATTAAGTTTTTCACCAGTACGGGCCTGAGCATCTCTCTTATCAGCTTGTAATTGTGACAGTGGCTATGGCCAGCCTTTTGAATCTCCATGTGCTTTCTGATAAGACTCACCATTAAAATTTTCCTTAGCCATTCCGGAGCTGCTAGCTTTCTTCCAAATGCCAGCATGATTGTTGTCTGGGCGTTTGAAGAACTGCCTATCATCTTTAGCGTTGTACTCAAGAGTACGTTTCACTAATGGCCTCTTTGGTTTTTCCCATATACCTTCATTCCCCTGGTTTAAGACTTGTCTCGGAACAGATTTCCTAGGGATTTGATCCTCAGTTCCTCTTCCACTCGCTCCTTGAAGCTCTGGACACACGTCAAACTCATGCGTCAGCCGGAGACAATGTTTGCAATAGTTAGCAAGCTTGTCATACTCCAACGACACTACCACTTCATCACCCCAAGCAAAAGGTACCACCAACTGAAAAACAATAAGGTTAAACCCATTGACAGTGACATAGACGCTTCCAGGATCCACGTCAATGTCCCGAATCAATCCAACATTTTTCCCCACAGCCCTTAAGGTTGCCTCTTCCCAGAGATGCATCGGTATCCCTGTAACCTTAACCCAAAAATTAATGGCAGAAGGATAAGAGCTCGAAATTATAGGCTCCCATCGAACCAAAGACACCATCCATCCATCAAAGTGGTAAGACACGTTCTTCAACACACCAAGAAGATCCTCCTCGGTTTGAAAATTGAATTGGAAAATCTCATTCCCTAAATCTGCTCCCACCACCTTATCCTCCAATTTCCAAATCTTTGGCATGTTTGTCACAAGAGGATCCATCATTTGGATACTTGGATTCATCAATCTTTTGATTAAAGTCAAAGAGAATTGTTGAATCCGTTGAGCCATAATTGATTCTGAGATTTCTACCGTTTCAGTACGAGCGATTACAGCCTTACTCTTATTCAAATCCAGTTAAACCATTATTCCCACACAAATCCTAAAACCAAAGCCTACAAACCAATGATGAAACCTTTTTCGAATTGAGCCGAAGAAAAAAACTTAATTGTAACTCTAAGGCTCTAAGGTCTGAAAGAAGAAAAGAGATGATGAAGAAAAGAGCCACTAATGGAGGTAGTTTAATATCTTCTTTTTAAGACATTCAAATTAAACTAACAATAAAATTAATAATAACAAATGTTTTAAACACCTATAGCGGATATCACCGTTAAAGATGCTCTAAGTAGGTTCAGGCTATATCCGTGTAAGAAATAAAGTCGTTTTTATCTTTATTTTATTATAATTCAAAGACAATAAATAAATAAAAATCTTTATTTAAGGATTTTTTTCACCACAAAAAATTTGTGAGGTTATAAGCGCGTCTGCTGGAAAGTTCACGCGCACTGCTCACCCCACCGTCCATTCTCTGACTCAATCCATAAGATCTCAACCGTGTCTTTATCCACATCATACGTTTAGACACGTGTCGCTTAAATAAAAATTATTTTAATCTTATCCTTTTTTTAATCCTTCCTTATAAATATCTTCCCTTTCTTTCAGATCTCCTCCGTCAACACAAATCTCATTTCAGCCAAAAAATCAATTTGAATTTTGTTAAGAAGAACATTCTCACGAACGATTCGTATTCGTTTTTCTCGGGAAAATTAATCAAAAATGGCGCTTAATATATCGCATCAGCTCGGAGCACTCGCCGGAACTCCGATTAAATCCGTTGAAATAACCGCACCATCGGTGGATAATTCAACGTTATCGGTTTCACCACCATCGGCGAGGATTCACAAAGCGATGAATCTGAATTACAACAGAAACGTTTCTCCACCGACGAGTCCGGTTTTAGGAGCGACGCGAGCGAATCTATCGGTGGCGTGTAAAGCTTTAGCGGCGGAGACAATGGAGGAACAGAGAACGTATAAAGAAGGAGGGATTTGGGGGAAAAAAGAGAACGGAGGAGGAGGAGTTCCTGTGTTTGTTATGATGCCGCTTGATAGCGTAACGATGGGAAACACGGTGAATCGGAGAAAAGCGATGAAAGCGAGTCTTCAAGCGTTGAAGAGTGCTGGTGTTGAAGGAATTATGATTGATGTGTGGTGGGGGTTGGTGGAGAAGGAATCGCCTGGATCTTATAATTGGGGAGGTTATAATGAATTGCTTGAAATGGCTAAGAAGCTTGGACTTAAGGTTCAAGCTGTAATGTCGTTTCATCAGTGTGGTGGCAACGTTGGTGACTCTGTTACGTACGTAATTTCTCTTAATTCATGTATTAATTGTTGTTTAAGCATTTTGATTCTTAGGATTGGACTTTACATTATTGTGAATGTTTAGTTTGATTAGAGAAAGGGAATTTTGAGAATTGAAAAGATTAGAAGTATGATTTGGGGATTGAAAAATTGAAGATTATGATTAATCTTAGAAATAATTTAACGGAGTAACGTGTAGTGGGGATTGTGTTGACACGTGAAGATTACAATATTCAAGAAGAGAGTGATAGGTTCAAGAATCTAATAAGAGCCACATCTTCTTCTTTGTTACGTGAGCGTCTCAAACTAAAAAATTGAGCGACTTGTTGTCTTGTTCTCTGCGTTGTTTTCGTTTTACGAAACTCTTTACTTCTTTGCGGCCTTTTTTGTATTCTTTTGTGGTTTTTTTATTGTCGGTCTTACTTACGTCTCTTTCAAGATTGATTACAAAAGATGGATTTTGTAGTCAAAGACGTTTCTTTTAGATGAACCAGTGAACTATTTTGTTGTCTATATAGAGTTAGATCATGTGTTTCTATAAGAGTTAAGAAGTCACTGTCTTATTATCATTCACTGATGAGATTTGGTGTGTTCTAATTGGAAAATCTTTTTTCTTCTCCAGTATTCCTTTGCCTCAGTGGGTTATTGAAGAGGTTGAGAAAGATCAAGACCTTGCGTACACTGATCAATGGGGAAGAAGGAACCACGAGTATATATCACTTGGCGCTGATACACTTCCAGTTCTCAAAGGTCGGACACCTGTGCAGTGCTATTCGGATTTCATGCGTGCTTTCAGAGACAACTTCAAACATCTTCTTGGAGACACCATTGTGGTAATTTCAGCTTCTCTTAGTCACCTTATCTTTCATATTGGTGGTCATTGATGAGAGGACATGCCTCTTTGACTGTCTCTGTTTATCTACCATGTTTGGTTGGATGATTGACTTTGGATTGAATTCATTTTTGCAGGAAATCCAAGTGGGAATGGGACCAGCAGGAGAGCTACGTTACCCTTCGTACCCCGAGCAAGAAGGGACATGGAAGTTCCCAGGGATTGGAGCCTTCCAGTGCTATGACAAGGTAGGTACCACTATTCACATGAAAAGCCTCTTATTGGTTTTGCAAAGAGTATAATACTAAATTTTTTTACTTGCCATCATTCATACAGTATTCACTAAGCAGCTTAAAAGCAGCAGCCGAGGCTTATGGGAAGCCAGAGTGGGGCAGTACTGGCCCAACCGATGCTGGTCACTATAACAACTGGCCAGAAGACACTCAGTTTTTCAAAAAAGAAGACGGCGGTTGGAACACTGAGTATGGAGAGTTTTTCCTCTCTTGGTACTCTCAGATGTTGCTGGATCATGGCGAGCGGATCCTATCCGCAGCCAAATCAATATTCGAAAACACTGGTGTCAAAATATCTGTCAAAGTCGCTGGAATCCACTGGCACTATGGAACCCGTTCTCACGCCCCTGAGCTCACAGCAGGATACTACAACACAAGGTTCAGAGACGGGTACCTCCCAATCGCCCAAATGTTAGCAAGACACAACGCCATATTCAACTTCACATGTATCGAGATGAGAGACCACGAACAGCCTCAAGACGCGCTTTGTGCACCAGAGAAGCTAGTGAACCAAGTGGCTCTCGCCACTCTAGCTGCAGACGTTCCTCTAGCTGGTGAAAACGCATTGCCTAGGTACGATGACTTCGCGCACGAACAGATCCTTAAGGCCTCCGCGCTTAGCTTTGATCAGAACAACGAAGGGAAAGAACGGGAGATGTGTGCTTTTACTTACCTGAGGATGAATCCGCAGTTGTTTCAGGCGGATAATTGGGGGAAATTCGTAGGGTTTGTGAAGAAAATGGGTAACGGGAGAGACTCTAATAGATGTCGGGAAGAAGTCGAGCGTGAGGCTGAGCATTTTGTGCACGTTACTCAGCCGCTGGTTCAAGAAGCTGCAGTGGCTCTCACTCACTAGAGAGATGATGGTTTATGTTTTACGACGATATGATGAAATGATTATATGATGCCGAAAAATATGTTTAGGCTTGTTGGAGTTTTATGTATGTAATGTTAGTAAAAATGAAATGTGCCACAGCTCTGGTTTTTTTGAGTCAGGTTGTGGCATTCTATTACTTTTAATATGTACACATCTCTCTTTTTATTTTTTACCAGAACAACATATGTTAAATAAATCATTTCTTTAGTGAATGCAAAAGTTAAAATAGCATTTCTTTAATACATAACACTATGAATGAATGAATGAAATAAATATCTTTAGTAAAAGTTGTAATTGCAAATAGAAACCTTCTTAGTTTTTTTGCTTTGTTGTCTGCTTTTGCAGTGTCAAAATCATATATGTTTTTAACTCAATGGATGGATTTAAACTGTAAAATCTTAGACCGTTAAATCGCTACCAAAAAACCCCACACGGCGGCATTGACAGTAAAAGCCAAAAGCGTAAATTTGCAATAGTTCCACATACAAACATTTTATTTTTGTTAAAGTTCCACATACAAACATTATGCGTGGGTCATAGAGATATTGGCTCGAGCTCTTTACATGTGGTGAGTTTTTAAGAAAATATTTGGTAAAGAATATTTACTTCCGGAACTAGTCGGAAACAATAGTTATTACAGCAGATAAACTATTCACAATCTTAGAACTAGCTGAAAAAAACAACACCTTAATTTCCTTCATTTACTCCTGACCAAAAAATATATAAATTTTACATTACTGTGCCACTAAAAGTAAATTAAGGTAAACCAAAATTTAAGAAGCGATTAGCATTTTTTTTTCCCCAGTCCTTAATCAATGCGTTCACCAAAATAACGACTAAATTAGGAAGACAAAACACCAAGTACATATTAATGATTCTTCTAACAAATGAAAAAAGATAAGATATAAGAAAAGATTAAGACAGACAAGCCGGATTAATAGGGAAATTCACGTGAAAGTACAGCTTAAACCAGCCTAACAAAGATACTAAATTCTCATTTCTCACAAACAAAAATCGTGGGACTAATCTAATCGTTTAATTCATTATGTGGCTGTAAAACCTAAAAAACATAAACTATTCATATGAATAAGATTGTGATTAGACAACAGTCTTAGTTTTGTCTCTTCCTCTATATGATTAATTTGACCCTTGAGCCACTCAAAAACAGGTATGTCTATCCACCTCCTAATGTGACACATCTACACATATTATCTATTTTTGAAGACCTGTGACTGTGGAAACTGATTAGTAAATATGAAATGAAAAACAATTACTATAGACTATGTATAGAGTATAAAGTGAAGGATGGGTACAAATAGTTAGATGATGGTCCATGTGAATAAACAATGAAAGCCCACAACATTAAATTGTAGTAATGGATGAGAATATAGTGTTGTAGTTTTCTGTGTCCTTAAACCTAATCTTCTAACACAATTTTCCACCTTCCCTTCTGACATCTCCCATCACTTCTCTCTTAATTTATTCCATTTCACTTTTTTTACTATAGTGTGTGTTACATGTGAGTGAGTGAAAAAAAAAGAAAGTTCGAGAAAATTACTGTTTTGTGATTCTCTTTTTAGTGAGTCATATATAAATGGTAGAGTAGTACTAGTGGAGCTTCCTCACTCACAAATAGAACCTCTCTTCATTGAATGAAGGAGAGCCTCATAGAGAGAGACAGACAGAGATTCTTCTTCATTAACATATTCTCATTCTTGTTATAACAAGGAGAGGAATAAGAAGAAGAAGAAGAAGAAGAAGAAGAAGAAGAAAAAGAAGAAGAACAATCCATAGGATTAGATATGGGTGGATGCACAAGCAAGCAAGAGAGAAAAAGTATTAGAAGTGTTAGAAGTGTCAATGGGAATTCAATTAGTCAAAGTAGAGGAAAAAGACCCATTAGAAAGGAGAGAAATGAGAGGGAGAAAGTGATGTTTTCTCAGCTTAAAGAGGCTGAGAGAGAATGGAGCAAAGAGAGGAAGAAGCTGAGAGATGAAGTGAAGAGACTAAGGAAGAAAGTGGAAGAGAAAGAGGAAGCAAAGACAACAACAACAGAAGAAAGAGAGTATTGGAAATGGCTTGTTGAGGAGATGTGTGTAGAGAGAGCAGTGAGAGATGAAGCTGTTGAGAAATGGAAACAACTCTATCTAGCTATCAAGAATGAGCTTGATCATCTCATCATCCACACAACTTCCTCTGGTAAAAAAAAAACTCAACTTAATTACACTTTGTTTTTGGAAAAGTATGGATCTTTGAAAGTGGGTTTTTTTGTAGGAGAAGCAATAATGCAAAGGAAGCTTGAGGAAGAAGAAGGAGAAGAAGGAAAGACAATAGAAGAATTGAGAGATGAAGTTAGAGTTAAGGAAGATACAATTGAGACACTAAAGGAGAAAATAGCTTTGATGGATAGAGGAAAATATGAGAAGGAAAGACAGATTGATTTACTTAGACAGAGTTTGAGGATTCTTGGAAGCAAGAAGAAGAAGAAGAAGAAGAAGAAGAAGAAGGGAACATCATTTGCTTCGATGGATATGCAGATTTTGAAGATCAAATGTGTCGAATGTACATAAAAAAAAAAACTTTTAGTTCTGAAATAAATGATCTTACTCGTCAGAGAATCTTCATCCACAATGTCATATGTATTTCTCTTTTGGTTATTTTATCTTTTTTATATTGGAAATAGTAATTATAGCACTATGAGTTTAAGAAGCACATATGACCCATAAAATATTTCACAAAATCACATCTTTTTTGATTTTTGTAAGATACTTACTCACTCCTGATACAATTATGATGTATTAGCAAACTAAGCATTTTTTGGATATAATATGGTAATTGGGTAGTTTGGTTTAAAGCACCTCTTGTTCTCTCTTAATCTGCTCTTGCACTATGCCAACGTAACTTACAAGTTCTAATCTAATTAATTAGAGTGTAATACCGTTTCCGGTTCGAGTTTTTTTTTTCTTTTTTTTTTGGTATTTAACAACTCTTCTTCATATTAAACATTAGAAAAATACAAGTTTGGGTTGATATTATTTTGATTGGGCTCCTTTTCTAATAGCATAACTTACCTTAATTTGAAAGATATTTAGGTTTAATTCATTTTGTTTTGTTTTTTCCAATTTGGATTTCAGTTTTCTTAACCAAATCTATACATAATTTAAAGAAATTTTTTTAAAAATTCGGTTTTTACTTAATCAGTTTATTTTCGTGTCAATTCCGTTTTGGATACGGGCTTTGTGCCTTTGTTCAGTATCTGTTAATGAATAATGAAAACATGAAACCAAATGATTTATTTTGTTATTCAAACATGATTTTGGTTTAATTCAGGTCGACTAAACCCGTCAACCAAACCGGCTAATTAAACCCATATACGACAGCGTTTCACAAATTACCAAACAACCCTACTTTTCTATCTGAACTCTGATCACTTCTCGTCTCTCTCACTCTCAAAGTCTTCACTTTTGTTGAAGCCACACGCACTCCGCCGCCAAAAACTGTTCATTTCTTAAACCCTTTAAACCATCTTCTCCACGCGCCACCATGCACGCCACTATCCTCTCTCCACGCGCCCCTCTCTTCCCCTGTAAACCTTTCTTCCCTTCCCACAATGTCCACTCTCACCGCCGATCAACATTCTCTTGCTCTGTCCAATCCGTAACCGCTGATCCATCCCCACCTTCCACTGACACCAACAAGCTCAACAAATACAGCTCAAGAATCACAGAACCCAAATCCCAAGGAGGGTCTCAAGCAATTCTTCACGGCGTTGGTTTATCAGACGACGATTTGCTAAAACCCCAGATTGGGATTTCGTCGGTTTGGTACGAAGGGAACACTTGCAATATGCATTTGCTGAAATTGTCAGAGGCAGTGAAAGAAGGAGTTGAAAATGCTGGAATGGTTGGGTTTAGATTCAATACGATTGGTGTGAGTGATGCTATTTCGATGGGAACCAGAGGGATGTGTTTTAGTTTGCAATCTAGGGATTTGATTGCTGATAGTATTGAGACTGTTATGAGTGCCCAATGGTATGATGGTAACATATCTATTCCTGGTTGTGATAAAAATGTAAGCTTTTTCTTGTTTTTCTGAGTTATCACTCTTTGTGATTGTATCAGTGATGTTTTCATTTGTGTGAGTAATTTGGTTCTATTGTAGATGCCTGGTACAATTATGGCTATGGGAAGGCTTAATAGACCAGGCATTATGGTTTATGGTGGAACCATCAAGGTATTTTTTTTGTAATTGAAGTTCTTTAAAACCCTAAACCCTTTTGACTAGTTGAATAGCTTATTTTACATTGCTTTGGTTTTTGTTGCAGCCTGGTCATTTTCATGACAAGACATATGACATAGTATCGGCTTTCCAGGTATCGGTTAAAACAATATATATCACTTGTTGTTTCTGTTTGTAATGTTTATTTATGTTACTCTATCCTAAGCCTTGCAAATTTGGGATTAAGTTACAAAAATCTTTGGGATTTTGGTGTCAAATTGCTCCTGAACTTATGTGTTATTTTTTATGTTTTCCAATTTTGTATTTCAGAGTTATGGAGAATTTGTTAGTGGCTCGATAACTGATGAACAGAGAAAGACTGTCCTGCATAATTCATGTCCTGGAGCTGGAGCCTGTGGTGGCATGTACACAGCTAATACAATGGCTTCTGCTATCGAAGCCATGGGAATGTCCCTTCCTTACAGGTGAGGCTTTCAATCCTAAAGACAACATTAGTAAATATTTTGACAGATTTATGCTTAATAGAAAGTTATGTGGACAAGTACTTTGGAGATGCTAAACTGTATTTGCGGAATGCTTACTCCAAAGATTTATATATTTGCGTATTCTTTTTTGAAGCTCTTCGATACCCGCTGAAGACCCATTGAAATTGGACGAGTGCCGTTTAGCTGGAAAATATCTATTAGAATTGCTAAAGATGGACTTGAAACCGCGTGATATTATCACTCCAAAATCACTTCGTAATGCAATGGTTACTGTCATGGCCCTTGGGGGATCGACCAATGCTGTATTGCATCTAATTGCTATTGCGAGGTGACTGGTTAATATTTTTTTTCTTATAATCATCGTGGAAAGCAATGGTTGGAGTTAACGAATGAAAATGATTTCAGGTCTGTTGGTTTGGAGTTGACCCTTGACGATTTCCAGAAGGTCAGCGATGCGGTTCCATTTCTAGCTGATCTTAAACCCAGTGGGAAGTATGTTATGGAGGATATACATAAGGTGCGGCTTTGGCAAAATCGTTTTGCTTATTAGTTATTTGTTTTCTATTGACCATTTTGTATTTTTTGTTGTTTGATCTACAGATAGGTGGTACACCAGCTGTTCTTCGCTATCTATTAGAGCTTGGATTTATGGATGGAGATTGTATGACAGGTATTAATGCTCAAACATTTTAGAATCCGACTTAGCATTTTGGGTTGATTTGAAATGGTTATAAGACTGATCACATAACTATGCTTTTGCATCTCCTACCAGTCACAGGACAGACTTTGGCTCAAAATTTAGAAAACGTCCCCCGGTTAACAGAAGGACAGGTAAGATTGTTTGTAATGATATTGGTTCGGTCATTGAAAACTATCGACAGTTTCTTCTTGATTATGATGAATGGTAGTTATATTTTATAATTAATTTTGATAATTTTTCAGGATATTATTAGACCTCTATCAAATCCAATCAAGGAGACTGGACACATCCAAATTTTGAGAGGTGACCTTGCACCAGATGGTTCTGTAGCAAAAATAACCGGCAAAGAGGGGTTATATTTCTCTGGTAATGTTGATACGGTCTTATGCCTCTCTACTTAGGCCTGTCAGGAAAACCATAATAATTATTTAAGAAACATGGAACTATTTGTTATAGGTCCGGCACTTGTATTTGAAGGAGAGGAATCTATGATGGCTGCTATATCAGAAGATCCGATGAGGTTTAAGGTAATTTCCTTTCTGATATGATAGATGTGTAGATTGTGAAAGCTAATCCTTTATTCATTGAGTGATTTACAATATATAGAGTTTACATGAGGTAATTAGGTAATGTAAAATGACTAATCTAACCCTATTACATTGTATATCTACACGCCCCCTCAAGATGGAGGTGCATTTGTAACTCCAATCTTGATCATGAGTTCTCGAAATCTTGGTCTCGGTAGTGGCTTTATCAATGCATCCGCCAGCTGATATTTTGTTGATACGTGTGTGACACGTAACTCTCCATTTTGTATAAGATCCCTAATAAAATGATAGTCGAGTGCTAGATGCTTCATCCTTGAATGAAAAACTGGGTTGGCATACAAGTAAGTAGCTCCCACATTATCGCAATATATCACTGGTGGTGTTGGAAGCTTAATCCCAAGTTCAGACAGAAGTGAGTTTACCCATCGGATTTGCTAAGCTTTGTCGGCAACTCCACGATATTCGGCTTCGGTTGATGAGCGAGCAACACCTTTTTGTTTCCGTGAAGACCATGCGATGGGTGTGCTTCCAAAGTATATAACATGAGCATTGGTGGATAGATAATCATGCGAATCACCACCCCAATCGGAATCCGAAAAAGCATGTAAGACCGTAGGTGAGGATTTTCTAAGAAAAATACCAGTTGAGAGAGTGTCGGAGAGATATCTTAGGACTCGTTAGACCGCTTGCCAATGAACATCTGTGGGTTGATGCATAAACTGTGAGAGACAATTGACAGCAAATGCAAGATCCGGTCGCGTGAAAGAGAGATATTGTAGACCACCAAGAACTCGTCGATACTGAGAGGCATCTGTGAGTGGAGTACCATCACGAATGGTCAGTTTAGGAGTCGGTGTCATTGGTGTAGTGACAGGTTTGCAGTCCAACATATTCGCTTTGGTGAGGAGATCGATGGCATACTTGCGTTGCATTAGGTGTAACCCATTTGCTGTCCTTGTAGCTTCAATTCCGAGGAAGTATGCCAAGTCCGTGGGGTCTTTTAGTGAGAACCGTTGGGCCAGAGCTTGGAGAAAGGATGAAATGAGACTGTTAGTATTACCAGTCACGATGATATCATCGACATAGATAAGAACATATAGGACCTCATTGCCGTAAATATAGATAAAGACCGAGGTGTCTGCTAGGGAGTTCTGAAAACCATATGCTAACAACACAGTCTTGAGTTCAATGCACCAAGCACGAGGTGTTTGTTTCAATCCATACAATGCCTTCTTTAGTCTCCACACATAATCTGGTCGATCGTGATCAATATAGCTAGGAGGTTGAGTGACATAGACCTCATCTTCCAAAGTTCCTTGTAAGAAAGCATTATTGATGTCCAGTTGCTTGATCACCCATGAACTCATGCGCAAAACAAGTCGAATAGTTACCGATTTCACAACTGGACTAAACGTCTCGGCATAATCAACACCATATTTTTGATTAAAACCGCGAGCCACCAAGCGCGCTTTATAGCGACTAATCGAACCATTTGGTGAATATTTGAGTGTGAAGATCCATTTGGTTGCAATAACACTCTTATCACCAGGTTTGGGCATAAGTTCAAATGTGCGATTTCAGAGCTGAGCATTCATTTCCTCATCACATGCGGCTCGCCAATTCTGATTACACATAGCTTGGTTTATGGTTTTGGGAATGGTTTTATCTAGGTTCGGTTCTTTGGTGGTTTTGGTAATAGCGGAATGTGTTTGGTTTTGAGGAGGATTCGGAACTGGGCCTTTTGAACGGGTTTGCATGGAGTGAGTCGGCTGGTGTCGATTGACTGTAACAGGTTTCAGTTTGGGCGGTTTCGGCTGTTTGGTGGTTTGTTGTGACACTGTTTTTGTTGAAGGTGGCGGTAATGGTTGAGTCGGTGGAGAGGTATTGGGGGGAGGTTCTATAGTTGATGGTGTCTGTCGTGGTCTGCGAGAATAAGTGTGTGAAATACCTTGGCGATGCGCAACGGGAGCTGGTGACGGATCCGTAGACGGGGGTGTTGTGTGTGACTGAGCTTGTACGAGTGGCGTTGTTTGAACTGGAATGAGGGTCGGTGGCAAAAAAGGAGGGGTTGAAACGTCGGTGGATGGAGTAGAGGCCTGATTGACGGCGAACGGAAAGTGAGATTCAACAAACTCCACATGTCTTGAGACATATATGCGACCAGTTTGAACATGATAGCACAGGTAGGCGCTTTGTGACAAGGAGTATCCGAAGAAAACACATGGCAGAGACTTGTCTTGAAGTTTATTCGAGGTGTAAGGACGAAGCCATGGATAACATAGGCTTCCAAATACTTTCAGCTTCAGGTAGTTTGGCTTCTCCTCAAAAAGTTTTTGATATGGCGACGTATGGTGAAGAATTGGCGTGCTCATGCGGTTTATGAGATAGACCGTTGTTTGAAACGCAAATGGCCAATATGTCTTGGGGACGGAAGCTTGATGAAGTAACGTAAGACCTGTCTCGACAATATGACGATGTTTTCTTTCGGAGACGCCATTATGTTCCGGAGTATGTGGTGGTGAAGTGAGATGGGAGATGCCGTGAGTCACAAGAAATGGTCGGAGAGCAAGATATTCGCCCCCATTGTCCGAGTAGAGAGTACCGATCTGAGCTTGAAAACGCTTTTCCACTAGTGCTTTGAAGGCTATAAATGTTTCTTTGACTTGGGATTTTTGTTTGAGGGGATAAAACCAAGTGTATCGGGTGAAATGATCGACAAAAATAACGTAATATTTATAATTGTCGGTGGAGATAATAGGAGAAATCCAGACATCAGAATAAATAATTTGAAGTGGTTAAGTAGAAGTGATAACATTTGAATGGAAAGGTTGTTTGTGGCTTTTATTGATAAGACAATGAGAACAAGGAGAAAGTGTTTTATTGGAATCAAGACAAGGTAATGAAAAATGAGAAACTAGAGTTGATAAAATTTGTGGAGATGGATGGCCTAAGCGTGCATGCCATGAGGAAAGAGATGTTTTGGTCGGTGAGGCTAGATGAGCGGTTGGTTTGGGTGAAACTGTCGGCCACTCGTATAGCTCGTCTTGAGATCCATCACCTGAAAATGAGTAGGGTAAAAATTCACAGACACATTATTCGCAACACATAACCGATAGACAGATAAGAGATTTCTATGAAGGTTCGGAACATGTAAGACATTAGGTAAAGCTAGAGGACGAGAGAGAGTGGGAAGAGTTGCAAAACCAGTATGTGTAATCGGAAGAGTTGAGCCATCTGCAATGGTAACATCTTCACCTCCTTGATACAAATTGTGCATAGACAAATTGTGAAGGTCTGTTGTTAAGTGATGTAAGCACGAGGCTGCCATGGAGACATCGAGTAGTTGGAAATGGAGGAGGACGCGCTGGAGGGGCTTGCATACTGCTGGAGCTGTGGACATGTGCGAGCACTATGACCATGAACTGAACATATTTGACATCTGCCTTGTTAGCCACGTGAAGTGGACTGATTGAAACCACCAGAAGTTGGAGGTGTTCTCCATGAGTTGTTGTTGTATCTTTGAGCAGAGCCCGACTGTGGTGGTCGTTGTTGATAATTTCGGCCACTACCTCTGTAGTTGTTGCTGTTGAAAGGACGAGTTGTTGTTGCCACGTTTGCTGTTACCGGAATGATCTCGGATTGAGCCACCGTTGCTAAGATGTTAGCTTCATAGTTCAGCAATTTTTCGTGTAGCTCTGTGAGAGATGGAGACTTGTCTCGACCATCAATCTGATCCTTGAGTGATTTGTAGTTTTCTGATAAGCCCTCGAGAACATATTCAACTTGATCTTCATGTTCTATCGGTTTTCCAAGAAGCGCTAACTGATCAAAACGAGTAGTCAGACCTTGCAAGTATTCGTTGATTGTGCGGGAGCCTTTCTTCCATTCCTTTATCTGCTGCTTGAGTTGTTTAATGTGACCACGACTCGGTTTTGCGTAAGTATCGGTGAGCTTTGTCCAGATCTGTTCGGCTGTGGTGGTGTTCGAGAGGAGTGGTTGAATCTTCGGTGTCATTGCTCCAAGAAGGGCGCTGTAGATCAGCCTATCTTGGCGCTTCCAGACCGCGAACGCTGGATTGACAGAGACAGTAGCGGCTGTGGTGAGTATTGGTGACGGTGCGTTTGAGCCTTCAAGATGATCTGCAAGGTTGTAGCCTTCAAGGAGTGCATACACTTGTTGTTTCCACATCAGAAAGTTTGTGTCGGTGAGTTTAGTGACATTGGTCATGTTTATGTGGAGGAGAGTTTGATTGTCGCCAGCATTAATGGTCTCAGTAGCCATTGTAACAGAGTTTTAGAAACAGAGGTTGACTAAGGACGAAGAAGAAGATAGAGATCGATGACGAAAAGAAAGAAGAGGAGGGGGTGGCGGCGACAATTATTGTGGTCTCCTAGGTATCGAAAAATGCTCTGATACCATGTAGATTGTGAAAGCTAATCCTTTATTCATTGAGTGATTTACAATATATAGAGTTTACATGAGGTAATTAGGTAATGTAAAATGACTAATCTAATCCTATTACATTGTGTATCTACAAGATGTTCATCTCAAAAGCTGTTTAATTCTAATATCTGATGAGCTTTGTTATGTTTCAGGGGAAAGTGGTTGTTATCAGAGGAGAAGGACCTAAAGGAGGTCCAGGTATGCCTGAGATGTTGACACCAACAAGTGCAATAATGGGTGCTGGTCTTGGAAAGGTACACTTACCTTTGACTTTAGTTGGTCAATTTGTGTTCTAACTACTACGTTAAATAAGCTTGTTTTTCTTTGTTATGAGTTGAGTAATTGAGATATGGATGCTTTATGTTAGTGACCTGATTCATTTTATCTACTCTATCCACATCCGAAAACACACTCCTATAAAGTGATAATATGTTGCTATTGGATGCTGCAGGAATGTGCATTACTGACTGATGGTAGGTTCTCTGGCGGGTCACACGGTTTTGTTGTTGGCCACATTTGCCCTGAAGCTCAGGTCTCTCCCTCGTCCTCTCTGGGTCCATTGGTTCCATCAGAGCAATATTCTAGATTATGCACTTAGAAGATAAAATTGATAGATAAATGTCCATCTTCTGGTATATAATTCTTGTGTATGGAAAAATGCTACTAGGTTATAGTCATATTTAGCTTTAGCAAAAAGGAACAATGGTAATGGGATGCTGTAATGCTTTATGGCGGCTCTTATGCAGTTATGGATGATTTTGGAATCTTTCCAAATTACTAAAACAGATATTAATGTGATTTGAGAATGTGAAGATGGTAATGCTGAAAGCTTTTCTCTGGTGTGCATACTATTTATGTCTACAGGAGGGTGGTCCGATCGGTCTGATAGAAGACGGAGACATAATCACCATTGACATAGGAAAGAGAAGAATAGACACACAAGTCTCACCCGAAGAAATGAATGAACGTAGAAAGAAATGGACTGCTCCTGCATACAAGGTTAACCGCGGAGTTCTATACAAGGTATTATGAATTCACTACTTGTATGTTAATGTCTCTTTGACACATCTGTTGGATTGGTTTCTAATGAATGGATTTATAATATTCTAAAAACAGTACATCAAGAACGTGCAATCGGCTTCAGCTGGATGCGTGACTGATGAGTAAGTGAGTAATCTAAAGATGAGCTTTGTGAAAGAGCAGCAGAGAGTAGTGTGTGTTCATGAGGGAAATTGTAAGGCTTTTTTTATCGCCTTCTCTATTGTTTATTGTAGCTATCATTAGCTATTTGCAGGGTTGATTGAGATTTTGTTTCATTTAAAAGCTTTTGACTGTGGCGTATCTAATAAAGACAGTTTTGCATAATACAGATTCACTAATACCATTGGTTTTATGAGAACATGTTTATGAGATTAACTCGTTACAAGGAATGGGCACCACTAGTATTATATCATATGGACAAATATTACACCATTTTATTACATCTCAGATCTCATGACAAAATCTTCCAAACAATCAAGAAAAAATAAAATAAAAATCCAAACTTTATTACAACATTAATTAGAAAATGCAAAAGAGTTTTCAAACTTTAGAAAACTCGAAATAAGTAAAATTTATATTATAATATGAGGAGTATTTTTGATTTGTCTCATTTCCTCTCATTGATGCCAAGAGTGTTCTTGACACCATCAACAGCACCTTGAGCCATGTTCTTCACTGACTCTCTAGTCTGTTCCCAAAAAAATTGGTATAAGATTAACACAGCTTTGTAATCTTACTAATTCATAATATACATAATTAGCTATGGTTAAGCATTAGTTGATTAAAATTACTTGTTGGATGAAACCAGAGGCTTGTTCTTGGCCGTGTTGGGCGGATTCTTTGGTGGACTGAGCTGCGTTAGCTGTCTTGTCGCGAGCGCTGTGTGCAGTTTCCTTGGCGGATTCTGTCCATTGCTCGGCCTTCTCCTGCAAAAACCAAATACATTACATTTAGTACTAATTGGTTACAAAACAAGAATGAATTGTAGTGGGCTTGGCCCTTGGTCTGTCCAGCGTTGTATGATTGTTGCAAGTTCGACATGATTTTATCTCAAGTAAATGATCTTTGATTGATTAAGTTATTGCTTGATTTTTTGTTTTGTTTTATGCAAGTGTATTTATAGTGGTTATAGCATTATTTCGGATTATGGATTTTATGGTGAAGAAAAAAATGAGTAAATTTTGGTGGAGAGATGTATGGGTGGCCTTTTATGTTTTTGACTACTTCTCTTATGTTTTTTTTTTCTCTTTTACTTTTATAAATGAGATATGTAAAATTAATAACAGATAAAACCATTTTTAAATGTTTAATGTACTGTTAATTTGTTTGTTTTTTGTTAAAGAGCACTGTTAATTTGTTATGGAGCTTTACACAACGAAATTGTCGTCGACAAAGTTTAGTTATTATGCGGTAATGCGGTTGTTTGTATGTAACGACTTTGGCCCTGGTATAATTTTTTTTTAATATCATCATCTATGGATTTCATTAAATTAAATTTAGAGTGACACGAAACCAACAAAGATCGGAATATTTCCACAAACAAAGCCAGAAAGTTCTTCCTATTCCTAGATCATTTTTCTATATGAAAGTTCTTGCTGCTACACTTTGATGAATGGCATACAAGAACAAGACAGACTTGAATGTGGTTTATCGTTAGAGATTGTTGGTATTATATCATTTTGTTGGATGATTGCGTCGTGTTTTGAACTGAATGCTATGAAGATCTGTCATTTTACTATTTCGTGCTACTAAACGCTTATAAATCGCTGTCTCGATTGAATATAAAGGTTCACTACAGTCATATTACTAGTATAAGATTGAAATTTGATATCTTCAACCATTAGGAATTGGGATTGAAACTTGAAACATAGTAACACACTAGGGAGGCTGAGGACGAGGGAGACGGTGAAGCCAACGAGGGAGAACATACTGTGAAAAGAAGAGATGGCTAGGAAGACCTTGATACATTTGGAGATAGTATATATAGATCTCTTCCATATACTCTTTGCAGCCATTAAAACTCAAGACACAACCATCCATACACTTGCTATCAACTTCGGTTTCCTTGTGAAGACTAAACAAATGTGTCCTCAAGTTAAACAAGATCAGACCTTTCTTCTTCATACTCCACAAGTAGATGATTTCAGAGTTCAAAGGATGCATCACCACTGGGAAATAATCAATACCAGATTCGAGAAAAGATTCCAACTTGAGTTCACAATACAGTTGCCAAGCCTCAGGATCATTAGTGTACTTGACTAGCCTCCAAACCCGTAATCCGCAGTTTTCAAACTCGTTGAAATACACAATGTACCCTTCCGAGGTTGTGAAGGTTCTCCTGAAACGTCGTAGCTCATCATCTTTACCAGGGAAATGAATAACACGACACTCATCATCATCTTCATGACCTCCATAGAAATCATAAGCTACAATAGAACTAGCGTCGTAAGTGACATCATCTTGCGAAAGCCAATGAAGAATCCCACTCAAAGCAATAGACTTGTCATGTCTAGACCAAATCGTGGGACAAAGACAACTACAATACACATGTTCTGTTTCCCACATCCCTGTTTCAGAGAAGTAAACCATAAAATCAAGTTGATTTGAGAACAGAGTAGATCTCACCATCCAAACAATCTTGAAACTCACAACAACACAATTCTGCATCTTCGTAACTAATCCAGTATCACAGAAACGTTCGTTGTTCTTCCTTAAGCTCTCAAGATCTTGCAAAGAGAGAAAATGAGGAAGAGGGATACGAAACCATTCTTGAAACAGAGGATTACCAATGTAATACATTGGAGATCCATTACTAGTTTCTGCACAAATTGAGATTAATCCATCTGTACAAGCTAAGACTACTAGTTTACTGACTGTGGTCTTAGCGAAGAAACTCACCAAAGATCCTGGAGATTGAGAAAGTCCCCAAATTTTGCATCCATAGTGGCCTATGATTTCAAGTGTTAGTTTGTGAGGTTTGGTTTGAATAATTGACCATGAGATTGAAGAAGATGAGTTGAAAGAGATGTGGTAATCTCTGAAGTAGTCTGAATCTATAAGCAATTTCCATTCTTTGCTCACTGATCTGAATCTTGCGATGCTCTTCAGTGGAAATCGCGCCAAGACGTTTACTAATGTTATCTCTGGAATATCCATTTTTTGGTTTTTAGGGTTCTTCACTACTTCGAAAGTTGCGGATGGAGATGAAATTTGGGGAAGCATTTTAATCGAACCGAATCCAAATCTATGTACAAACCGTTTGGTTGACAGTTTATTTAATCTAAATGGTTCGGTTCAATTTTGTTTTTAACCGAACCAAACCGATAAACAAATATATTTATTTTATTAATTAACTTTAAAAATAAAATATTACTCCTTTTAGAAGTTTAATCTGACTAATTTAGTTTTCTTCTCAGTTTTGGGATTATTGCTATGTTCAGGTGAGAACATCTATGTTAATATATAAGTCTAAATTCTTTTGGATGTAGAAAAAGAGAGAATAATCTAGTTTTCTATTGATTTGTTCTTTTAAGCTAAACTAAATCCAAATCGAGTTAAATTAAA
This sequence comes from Cardamine occulta, assembly GCA_028015245.1. Taxonomy (NCBI): domain Eukaryota; kingdom Viridiplantae; phylum Streptophyta; class Magnoliopsida; order Brassicales; family Brassicaceae; genus Cardamine; species Cardamine occulta. The sequence continues at coordinate 10,484,625 of CM051372.1, read as the reverse complement.
TCAAACCTAATTTTTAAACCAAAATAATTACGTTGAATTTGGTTAGAGATTTATTAGAACCAAACTAACCGAACCAAACCAAATTCAAAAATCAACCGAAATACCTATCTATCCCCTACTTGATAGTGTGATATAAGTTACCAAGTCCCAACTCATACGACTTGGTGAAGTAGTTCTTGCTGCTACTCTCTTTGATGAATGACATACGAAACAGACTTGAGTGTGGCTATTCATCTTTAGTGATTGTGGCTGTTTTAGCATTTTGTTTGATGATAGTCTTGTGTGTTTAGCTGAATGCTATAATATAAATCATCATCTTCACTTGTAAACCTTCTATGGTTAGATTATAAAACGCTGTTGGGATTGAATAGAAAAGGGTCACTACCATGATCATGGTGCATGTACATTTGTCTAACAGGCTCAAACGAGCAAATGGTATTTACTAATATAACATTTCGATTGGTAACATTGGAGAACACTGTAATCATTCATATCTGAGATTTAGTTCCTTCAACCATTAGACATAGGGATTCAAACTCAAAACATAATACACTAAGAAGGCTGTGGACGAGGACAAGGGAGACGATGTGAAAAGAGGAGATGGCAAGGACCACCTTGAAACCATAAGGTGAATCGATAAATCTTCTCCATATACTTGCTGCAATCGTTAAAACTCAAGACACACCCATCCATACACTTGCTATCGACTTCAGTTTCCTTGTGAAGACTAAACACATGTGTCCTCAAGTTAAACAAGATCAAACCTTTCTTCTTCATGCTCCACAAGTAGATGATTTCAGAGTTCAAAGGATGCATCACCACAGGGAAATAATCCATATCTAACTCAATCAAAGACACCAAATTAACTTCCGAAAAGAGCTGCCACGCCTCAGGAACAACATCAGTGTACTTAACCAACCTCCAAACTCGTAATATACTGTTCTCATTCCCATGGAACTCATTGAAATACACAATGAACCCTTCTGATGTAGTGAAGGTTCTCCTAAAACACTCTTTTTCTCCACGACCATACCACTCTGCATCTTTGTAACCAATCCAGGTTTAGTGAAACGTTCGTTAATCTTGCGAAACTCTTGCAAATAGAAGAATTCAGGTAAAGGGATTCGAAACCATTCTTGAAACAGAGGATTACCAACGTAATACATTGGTGTTTTATCACTAGTTTCTGCGTAGATCAACACCAATCCATCTGTGCAAGCCAAGACTACAACTTTCGTAATTGTAGTCTCGGGAAAGAAACTCACCAAAGATCCTGGAGATTGAGTCAATCCCAATACTTTGCATCCATGGTGGCCTACGATTTCAAGTGTTAGTTTGTGAGGTTTGATTTGAACGATTGACCATGAAACTGAGGAAGATGACTTGAGAGAGATGAAGAAATCTCTGAAGTAGTCTGAATCGATTAGCAATTTCCATTCTTTCTTCACTGATCTGAATTTTGAAATGCTCTTCAATGGTAATCGCGCCAATACTTCTAATGTAATCTCTGGAATATCCATTTTTGGGGTTTTAGGGTTCTTGACGATTAAGATTAGGTGATGAACTGATGATGATATGATTAGTTTCTGCAAACAAACACAGAACCAATGAAATGAAAAGTTTCGGAAACAAATCTTCTAATATTTAAATTAGCAAAATATTAAAACTACGTTAATTAATTATTTTGACTTTTTCATGGGAAACCAAACAAGAACAACTTTTTAATGATAATCGAAGGACGTTAAAAAATATGGATAGGAATATGACAAAAATTAAACAAACAATTGACGTAATCTATATATATATATCTATAAATATATCAAAAATATAATAAATGATATTTTTTCAACAATATCACCAGAAATTTGAGTTTTAATATACTCTTTCTCTTTTAAAATATAAGATATTTTGGAATACAAATAGTCAAAAACAATCAAATATTTGTAACATGTATAGAAACTTTAAAAACATCTTATAAAATAAAATAAAATCTTTATAACATCTTACATTTTGAAACAGATGAAATATTTAAAATCTCTAATCGTTCCTCTAATAAACACAGAGCTGGATCTGATGACATACATAACATTTGCATAAAACCCATACTTTGATGAGGCTCATTATTTTTGGAAACGACTTTATAAATAATAAATATATTATAAAATACAATTAAAATATAAAATAATAACATAAATAAATATATATTTTATATGAAATGTAAATTAAATTAATAAAAATTTATGTATATAAAAATTAAAATATAATTTTTCATTGGTTTATTTGTTTTTTTTTGGTCATCAGATATTCATTGGTTTATTGGTTTTAAAAACAATTCTCAAATAATAATGTGACGGTTATTCATTGGTTAAATTATTATATAAACTAGTAAAAACAATTCCTAAACTATCCATTCGCATTGATGTTGACATCAGAATGCTTCCTGTAAAAGGAGATGTGCCTTTGGTAACACCATAACTTTCTCTTAGAGTAGAAGCATGATCAAAATCTTCACTCCATTGCTCAAACAAGAAAATGGTATTATTTATATAAGATTTCGATTGGTAACATCGCAGAGCAGAACATTGTAATCATTCATATCTGAGATTTAGTTTCTTCAACCATTAGACATAGAGATGGATTCAAACTAAAAGCACAATACACTAAGAAGCCTGCTGAGGAGGACAAGGGAGACGGTGCAGCCAACGAGGAAGAACATACTGTGAAAAGAGGAGATGGCTAGGACCATCTTGAGTCGAAGGGATGTTTTCATAGATCGTCTCCATATACTCGCTGCAATCGTTAAAACTCAAGACACAACCATCCATACACTTACTATCAACTTCAAATTCCTTGTGAAGACTACACACATGTGTCCTCAAGTTATACAAGATGAGACTTTTCTTGGTCCTAGTCCACAAGTAGATGATCTCAGAGTTCAAAGGATGCATCACCACAGGGAAATAATCAATACCTAACTCCATCAAAGACACCAAATTCACTTCCGAAAAGAGCTGCCACGCCTCAGCAACAACATCAGTGTACTTAACCAACCTCCAAACTCGTAATGTACGGTTCTGATTCTCAAGGAACTCGTTCAAATACACAATGAACCCTTCTGATGTAGTAAACGTTCTCCTAAAACGCTCATCTTTTCCACTACTAGGGAAATGTATGATACGACACTCATCATTATCAACACCATCATTATAACCTCCATAGAAATCATAAGCTACAATAGAACTAGTGCGCTTAGAAAGCCAATGAAGAATCCCGTTCAAAGCAATGGACCTTTTTTGAATATACCACAAGTTAGAATGGAGACGACAAGTCACATTTCGTATTTCCCAGATCCCTGAATCAGATGAGTAAATCACAAGATCGACTTGGCCACTATAAGCCAACAACGCAACAATCTTGTAACTCACGACCATACCACTCTGTATCTTTGTAACCAATCCAACGTCCTTGTAAGTTCCGTTAATCTTGCCAAGATCTTTCAAAATGCTGATACTAGGTAAAGGGATACGAAACCATTCTTGAAACAGAGGATTACCAATGTATATCATTGGTCTTCCACTTCTTTCACTAACTCTTGCGTAGATCAACACCAATCCATCTGTGCAAGCTAAGACTGTAAGTCTCCTAATTGTGGTCTCGGGAAAGAAACTCACCAAAGAACCTGGAGATTGAGTAAGTCCCAGTACTTTGCATCCATGATGGCCTACGATTTCAAGTGTTAGTTTGTGAGGTTTGATTTGAACGATTGACCATGAGATTGAGGAAGATGACTTGAGAGAGATGAAGAAATCTCTGAAGAAGTCTGAATCTATTAGCAGCTTCCATTCTTTGCTCACTGATCTGAATCTTGCGATGCTCTTCAATGGTAATCGCGCCAACACTTCTAATGCTACTTCTGGATTATCCATTTTTTTCGGTTTTTGGGTTCTTGACGATTAGATTAGGAGATGATGATCTGATTAGACTTCTAATGCAATCAAACACAGAACCAATGAAATGAAAAGTTTCGAAAACAAATTTTCTAATATTTATAGTTAATACTTAATAGTGTGTCACTGTGTCTATTAAAAAGATATATTTTAAAAAAATTTATTTCTAGTTTTATTATAGGAAAAAATCATTTAATATTAACTAACTACATATAGTTCAACCAATCGTAAGAAACACTGCAGAATACAAATAGTAAAAAACAATCAAATAAATTTATAATATGTATAGAAACTTTAAAACATCTTATATAAAATAAAACAAAAACAAAACAGAGGAAATATATAAAATCTCTTATCTCTGAAGACATACATTTAAAACATTTGCATAAGACCCATATTTTGAAATGTTCTCTTGCTGGGTATATCATTGATTCATCTTCTCTGCACTTGGTCGAGAACCTTCGACAAATTCTTCCTTGGTTCAGATATGTTCTTTTAATTGGGCTGTTAGTATATTAGGCTGCTATTTAATTATGTATGGGCTGTATTGTATTAATGTTGGGGAAGCCCACTAAACCTTATGGCCTTGGCAAGGCATGTAATCTTTTTTATTTCTTCTGCAATTTGAATTGAAAGCTTTTTAACAAAAAAAAAGACCTATAATTTGAATTGAGGCTCATTATTTTTTTATTTTTTTTAGAAAAATGTTTATAAATAATAATATAATTATTATATTAAATAATAACAAAACTAAATATAAATTATGTTATGAAATTACAATAACATAAACTAAATAGTATATCAAAAAAAAAAACATAAAGTAAATAGCATGAAATTCATGGGGCTAGAAACATGTCTTCTTTGACTTGAGTAAGACTTTTCTGTCACCATAATATCATGCAATTAAGTTCTGATCACTATGCTTTCTATATGGATTAGATTATATATCACCAAGCCTTCATAGGCTCAAAAGTCAAAACCCTACGCCATGTCCTCTTCTTTTCTTGTGCTTCTCGTTTAACAATGGTCCCTGCACTCCATATATTTCTCTGGATGTTTTATAACTAACTAGCGTTCAAGTGTTGTTGTGTGTTCTCTCCTGTATCCTCAAGTCTACATTTCTTAACCATAGGAGCTGCTGAATAAAGAATTATCCAGAAAACTTGAAGCGCAAAGAAAAAGGTTCGAGCCTGAAGATATGATATCCTAATGTCTTTCTTTTGGCGTTTGTCCAAGTTAATGAGTTCAATCCAAGTGGCCGGCACATAGTCACAACACTGTGGAATTTAGAACAAGGAAGAACAGCTACACTGAAAGAAGCCATTGCTCACATGATAGGTGAGAATCCGAAGCGCCTTAAGAATTTGTAAAGAGTTTTATGTTTCTTGTAATTAAAACTCTCGACCTTTCTTGTCAGTTTGTTTCTCATTTCGAATATCGAAACTAAACGTCGTTCTAAACCCAAGGAATTGTTGGTGTATTTTTCTTAACGTTTTTCAGATTGTTAACTTTTTTTGTTATTTATCAAACTATTGAAAAATAAAGAGAAACTTAAATTTAATAATATAATTGTAACAATATCATTTCTAGTGATTTTCAAAAAAAACAAATATCATTTCTAGTGTGAGATTTGATGTTAAGATTGAGGATGAATTTTAAAAAAAATTGAAATACTAAAACAACAAATTTAATGGTCGGGTTATATCAGTTTTATCTGTCAAACTCTTTGAGCCAATTCATAATACTCTTCTTGCTAATGTGCGTGCGTTACCATTCTTTCCTTCTTTAGATATTGCTGAAACTGAAAGTAATCGAAAAATCAAACTAAAAGGAGGGTTGTTTGATAATTAAAATAATATACGGTCGATTTTGTAATTAACTTAGTTATAATTGATTGATAATTTAAATATTAGAAAATTTGTTTTTCGAAACTTTTCATTTCATTGGTTCTGTGTTTGTTTGCAGAAACTAATCATATCAGTGATGATTGCATTAGAAGTCTAATCAGATCATCATCTCCTAATCTAATCGTCAAGAACCCTAAAATCCGAAAAAATGGATATTCCAGAAGTACCATTAGAAGTAAAAATCTTGGCGCGATTACCATTGAAGAGCATCGCAAGATTCAGATTAGTGAAGAAAGAATGGAAATTGCTAATAGATTCAGACTTGTTCAGAGATTTCTTCATCTCTCTCAAGTCATCTTCCTCAATCTCATGGTCAATCGTTCAAATCAAACCTCAGAAACTAACACTTGAAATCGTAGGCCACCATGGATGCAAAGTATTGGGAATTACTCGATCTCCAGGATCTTTAGTGAGTTTCTTTCTCGAGACCACAATTAGTCAAGTTTTAGTCTTGGCTTGCACAGATGGATTGGTGTTGATCTACGCAAAAGCTAGTAATGGAACACCAATGTATTACATTGGTAATCCTCTGTTACAGGAATGGTTTCGTATCTCTTTACCTAGTTCCCTCATTCAGATGGATCTTGGCAAGAATAGCGAACGTTTGAAGGACGTTGGATTGGTTACAAAGATACATGACAATGGTGGTATGGTTGTGAGTTACAAAATTGTTGTGTTGTTGGCTTATAGTGCTCAACTCCAGTTTATGATTTACTCATCTGATTCAGGAATCTGGGAACTACGAAATGTGAATTGTCGTCGCCGTTTTAGCTTGAGGTTTATTCAAAGAAAGTCTATTGCTTTGAATGGGATTCTTCATTGGCTTTCTACGGTCACTAGTTCTATTGTAGCGTACAGTTTCTATGGAGGTTATAATGATGGTGTTGATAATGATGAGTGTCGTCGCATTGATTTCCCTGGTAGTGGAAAAACTGAGCGTTTTAAGAGAACCTTCACTACCACGCAAGGGTTCATTGTATATTTCAACGAGTTCCTTGAGAATCAGAACCGTACATTACGAGTTTGGAGGTTGGTTAAGTACACTGATGTTGTTGCTGAGGCGTGGCAGGTCTTTTGGGAAGTGAATTTGGTGTCTTTGATGGAGTTAGGTATTGATTATTTCCCTGTGGTGATGCATCCTTTGAACTCTGAGATCATCTACTTGTGGACTAGGACCAAGAAAAGTCTCATCTTGTATAACTTGAGGACACATGTGTGTAGTCTTCACAAGGAATTTGAAGTTGATAGTAAGTGTATGGATGGTTGCGTCTTGAGTTTTAACGATTGCAGCGAGTACATGGAGACGATCTATGAAAACATCCCTTCGACTCAAGGTGGTCATAGCCATCTCCTCTTTTCACAGTATGTTCTCCCTCGTTGGCTTCACCGTCTCCCTTGTCCTCCTCCGCAGCCTTCGAATGATTAATTACCCTGTTCTCCGATGTTACCGATAGACATGTTATATTAGTACATACCATTTTATCGTGCGTTAAGAAAAAAAAAACATAAGAAGAGGAAAAGCATTAGGGTTTTTTTTGTTGTTGTTGTTGTTAAAAAGCATTAGGGTTTTTGTTGTTGTTAAAAAGCATTAGGGGTTTTGACTTTTGAGCCATATAGAAAGCATAGTCAGAATTGATACAGTGATGTTATAGTCACAGAAAATTCTTAGTGAAGTCAAATAATTAGTTGGATAATTGGGAATTAGACTTTATCCTCAAATAACCAATCATTCAATTGCGGATAAACGATTAATATATATATATATATAAGTGGTTGATATAAAAGATGTATATTAAAGAATAAGTTGATTGACAAAATCCTATTATGTTTTTCCACTTTGTTATTCTATAAATACTTGAAGTATTTCAGTAACAAACATTACATAGTAGCATAATCTATTTTGTTCGCAGTCGCGTCCATCGTAACAACCTCCTTTGTTGTGTTTTTTTTTTCTTTTGCGATGAACACGAGCCTCTAATATTTTTTTTCCGTTCTCGCTATTGTTAGTGAAATACTTTTATGTTCAACATCTATTTATTCAGAGCCGTCATGAGATATATGGGCTCCAAAAAATTAAAATAAAAATGTAAGATATTTTACAGATTTTTTTCTGTTTTATTTTATAAAATGTTTTCAAGTTTCTATATACATTACAAATTTTATTTGATTGTTTTTGACCATTTTTATTTTGCAGTGTATGATTGGTTAAACTATGTTTAGTTAGTACTATTAAATTATTAGTTTTTCAATAATAAATTTAGAAAGATGTAAACTTTTTTATAAATTTTTAATATGTGAACTTTTCACCAAAATATCTTATATTCCAAAACATAAGTAGTACGAGAACTCAAATTTCTTCTGATATCGTTGAAACAATATCGTTTATTATATTTTTTTAAATATATTTATGAGTTATAGATTTCATCAATTGTTTGTTTTATTTTTGTCATATACTTATCCCTATTTTTTGTTTTTAACACAACTTATCCCTATTTTTTAAGGTCCTTGTTTTTGTTTAGTTTCCCAATAAAAGGTCAAAATAATTAATTACCAACTTAGTTGTAAATTTGTAATAATTGGTAACTTAAATATTACAAATATATATATATATATATATATGGTTTCCCAATTAAAAAGTCAAAATAAGTAATTACTTACTTAGATGTAAATTTGCAATAATTGGTAATTTAAATATTAGAATATTTTGTTTGACCAAAAATATTTATATATATTTGGTTTCCCAATCAAAAGTCAAAACACAGATATAAATTTGTAATAATTGGTAACTTAAATATTAGAAATGTTTGTTTGACCAAAAAAATAATATATATATATTAGAAAATTTGTTAATGCAACTATTCATTTCATTGGTTCTGTGTTTGTTTGCAGAAACTAATCAAATCATCACCTAACCCTAAAACCCGAAAAAAATGGATATTCCAGAGATTGCATTTGAAGTGTTGGCGCGATTACCATTGAAGAGCATCTCAAAATTCAGATCAGTGAAGAAAGAATAGAAATTGCTAATCGATTCAGATTTCTTCAGAGATCACTTTATCGCTCTCAATTTATCTTCCTCAGTCTCATGGTCAATCATCCAAACCAGACCTCAGAAACTAACACTTGAAATCGTAGGCCACCATGGATGCAAAGTATTGGGATTGAATCAATCTCCAGGATCGTTGGTGAGTTTCTTTCTCGAGACCACAATTAGGAAAGTTGTAGTCTTGGCTTGCACAGATGGATTGGTTTTGATCTATGCAGAAACTAATGATAGATTACCAATGTTTTACATTGGTAATCCTCTGTTTCGAGAATGGTTTCGAGTTCCTTTACATAATATCCGCAATTTGCAAGATCTTCGCAATATTAATGGAAGTTTCAAGGACGTTGGATTGGTTACAAAGATGCAGAGTGGTATGGTCGTGAGTTACAAGATTGTTGTGTCGTTGAGTCATAGTGGTAAAGTCGATTTTATGATTTACTCATCTAATACAGGATTGTGGGAAGTACGATTCGTGACTTGTCGTCACAGTTCTACCTTGTGGTATATGCAAGAAAAGTCTATTGCTTTGAATGGGATTCTTCATTGGCTTTCTAATCGCACTAGTTCTATTGTTGCTTACAATTTCTATGGAGCTTATAATGATGGTGATGGTGATAGTTGTCGTATCATACATTTCCCTGGTAGTGGAAAAGATGAGCGTTTTAGGAGAAGCTTTACTACATCAGAAGGGTTCATTGTGTATTTCAACGAGTTCGATGGGTATAAAAATCGTACATTACGGGTTTGGAGGTTGCTTAAGTACACTGATGTTGTTGCTGAGGCGTGGCAGCTCTTTTGGGAAGTAAATTTGGTGTCTTTGATGGAGTTAGGTATTGATTATTTCCCGGTGGTGATGCATCCTTTGAAGTCTGAGATCATTTACTTGTGGAGCAGGAACAAGAAAAGTCTCATCTTGTTTAACTTGAGGACACATCTGTTTAGTCTTCACAAGGAAGTTGAAGATGGTAGCAAGTGTATGGATGGTTGTGTCTTGAGTTTTAGCGATTGCAGCGAGTATATGGAGACGATTTATGGATTTATCTCTTCGGTTCAAGGTGGCTCTAGCCATCTTCTCTTTGCACAGTATGTTCTCCCTCGTTGGTTTCACCGTCTCCCTTGTCCTCGTCCGTAGCCTTCTTAGTGTATTGTATTTTTAGTTTGAATCCCTCCCTATGTCTAATGGTTGAAGAAATCAAATTTCAAATATTAATGATCACAATGTTCTCTGATGTTTCCAATCGAAATGTTATATTAGTAAATACCATGTTTGTAATGAAACTTTCTGTTCAATCAAAACAGCAATACATAAGGCGTTTTAGTAGCACAAAATAAGCTAATCATTGAAGGTTTACAAGTGAAATGAAGATTTTTTTGTATTATAGTAACATCAAGCTAAACAAAATGATAAAATAGAGTATTCCCGCCTGTCATAAAACCAAAAAAAAAAAATGATAAAATAGCCACATTCAACTCTGTTTCGTATCAGTATGAGAACTAGAAGCACACTTATCAAGTAGGGATAGGCATTTCGGTTTATTTTTGGATTTGGTTTGGTTCGGTTAGTTTGGTTCGAATAAATCTCTAATCAAATTCAACCGTAGTTATTTTGATTTGGATTATGTTTCATTTAGTTTTAAACAAAATAGAAAACTAAATTATTCTACGACCAAAGAGATTTAGACTGCATATTAACGTAGTAAATGTCAAAATACTTAATTAACTTGTAATATATTAGTAATTTAAATTATAGTAATTGTTTTTGAAACTTTTCATTTCTTAGGTTATGTGTTTGTTTGCAGAAATTAATCATATCATTAGAAGTCTAAAACTAATCTAATCGTCAAGAACCCTAAAACCCGAAAAAATGGATAATCCAGAAGTAGCATTAGAAGTGTTGGCGCGATTACCATTGAAGAGCATCGCAAGATTCAGATCAGTGAAGAAAGAATGGAAATTGCTTATCGATTCAGACTACTTCAGAGATTACTTCATCTCTCTCAAGTCATCTTCCTCAATCTCATGGTCAATCATCCAAACCAAACCTCAAAAACTAACACTTGAAATCGTAGGCCACCATGGATGCAAAGTATTGGGATTGAATCAATCTCCAGGATCGTTGGTGAGTTTCTTTCTCGAAACCACAATTAGGAAAGTTGTAGTCTTGGCTTGCACAGATGGATTGGTTTTGATCTATGCAGAAACTAATGATAGATTACCAATGTTTTACATTGGTAATCCTTTGTTTCGAGAATGGTTTCGAGTTCCTTTACCAAAGTTCCTCTCTTTGAAAGATCTTCGCAAGATTAACGAACGTTTCTGGGACACTGGATTGGTTACAAAGATGCAGAGTGGTATGGTAGTGAGTTACAAGGTTGTTTGGTTGTTGAGTTATAATGGTAAATTCGAGTTTATGATTTACTCATCTGATACAGGAATGTGGGAAACCCTAGATGGGACTTGTCGTCTCCGTTTTAACTTGTGGTCTATTCAAAAGAATTCAATTGCTTTGAATGGGATTCTTCATTGGCTTTCTAAGCTCACTAGTTCTATTGTAGCTTATGATTTCTATGGAGGTTATAATGATGGTGATGATGATAAGTGTCCTATCATACATTTCCCTGGTAGTGGAAAAGATGAGCGTTTTAGGAGAACCTTCACAACCTCGGAAGGGTTCATTGTGTATTTCAACGAGTTTCATGAGAATGAAAACCGTACATTACGAGTTTGGAGGTTGGTCAAGTACACTAATGTTGTTGCTGAGGCGTGGCAGCTCTTTTGGGAAGTTAATTTGGTGTCTTTGGTTGACTTAGGTATTGATTATTTCCCGGTGGTAATGCATCCTTTGAACTCTGAGATCATCTACTTGTGGACTAGGACCAAGAAAAGTCTAATCTTGTTTAACTTGAGGACTCATGTGTTTAGTATTCACAAGGAAAGTGAAGTCGATAGCAAGTGTATGGATGGTTGCGTCTTGAGTTTTAACGATTGCAGCAAGTATGTGAATACGATATATGGATTCATCCCTTCGTTTCAAGGTGGTCCTAGCCAGCTCCTCTTTTCACAGTATGTTCTCCCTCGTTGGCTTCACCGTCTCCCTTGTCCTCCTCCACAGCCTTCTTAGTGTATTATGCTTTTAGTTTGAATCCTTATGTCTAATGGTTGAAGAAACTAATCTCAGATATGAATGATTACGATGTTCTGCAATGTTACCAATTGAAATCTTACATTAGTAACACCGTTTTCTTGTTTGAGAGCAATCGAGTAAAGATTTCGATCATGCTTCTACTATAAGAGAAAGAGATGGTGTTCCCAATGGTACATGTTCTTTTACAGGAAGCACTCTGCTATCAACATTGATGCAAATGGATATAAAAGCACATCTAGTTTATATAGTAGTTTAATCGAGTCTTCTTCAATCTAAAACGAAAATATAATATCCAAAACCATACACCGGATTTGTTTTTTTGTTTTGTTTGGTAATTATTTTTGCTTAAAACACTTTAACTTGGCTATATATAATCAACAATTACAAAATTTAGTCAAAAACAAACAAAAACGCACTCATATAACCTCTCTCTCTGTTTAAACATCTTCCGTGTCTCTCTTCATTTGGGAACTCTTTAAGATGTCTCTCTCACTATACCATTTCTGCTGTCTTCTTTAGACTTTGCTCAAATCCAATGAAACCCAAAATTTTGGATTAAAAGAACCAAATGAATTCTTCCAAAACTAAAGAAGAAGGAGCGATAACGGTCCCATGGCTCATGCCGAGATGTATGAATGGCAACAAGGACAAGTCTTAGAGAAGCTTGCTTGTCCTTCTTTTCGACGGTCCTCCTGGGAACATCTTCATGATCCATCCTAGAACCCTTTCTACCACCTAAAGAGAGAGAGAGAGAGATGGTCATTAGTGTGTGGTATTTATAAGATTGAAATTTAAAACTCTCGAGACAGAGAGAGATAGAGAGCGAGAGAGTACCTCATCGCCTTCATCTGCAATCGGTGTTCTCTCCTGAACAACATGAGAATCAGACTGCTGTTTTTCAGGTGAAACATTGTCTATGGCCATCTTCTGTGCTGTTAGAAGTTCTAACCTTTTCGTCTGCGCTTCAAGTTTTCTGGATAATTCTTTGTTCAGCTCCTATGGTTAAGAAACATGAGAGATATAAAGACTTGAGGATACAGGAGAAACACAAAAAAGAGTAAATCGCACACGAAGAAGACATGGTGTGGGATTTTGAGCGTATGAGGACTTGGGGATATAAATCTAAAACATATAGAAAGTATAGTCGGCACTTCTGCATGATGTTATTATGGTAACAGAAAATTCTTAGTGAAGAAAAAAAGATACGTTTCTAGCCCTATGAATTTCATGCTATTTAGTTTATGTTAATTGTACCTGCACCTGGGCGCATCGAGATAACTCAGATGACAGTGCTTGCACCAGTTCCTCTTTTTCTAATGCCAACTGTAGCCGCAGAAGTAAAATAATCATCACGTTATTATCCAGATTGAGAAATGATAGAACCTTGAGAATTGAAAAATAATGATTCTCAAAGCTAAAGAAAAAGACTATCACATATATAATCCATAAAAACTACCTCAGCAATCAACGTATTAATGTTATGAATCACTCTCATCTGATCAGCTGGGACGCTCAATGAAAAGCCTTCAAGAGTTAACTGTCCAGTCTCAGGAATGATGACTGTATTAGATGAATCACTTTCGAGCAGAGCAGTAGAATCTGTTTCCTGGTTGGAGCTCTCTGGCATAGTATCTGAGATTGCTGCACAAAGAAAACCAAGAGGAAAAAAGTATAATAAAATATCAAAGGTCATACAAGCATGAGTATCTAGGTATAGAAGAAGACTACACTACTAGAGTCTTCATAGGCCTGGTGAAAAGTCAAAGAACTAACTTCAAACAATGCCAAAGATGCAAATATATGAATTTAGACATCCAAATATGCTTCAGATTTCTTTAACAGAGCGCAAGGACCATTACCGAGGCCTTCTGTAGAGGTTGACGCATTTTTTCTGCTAGTAGTGCTTTTACCGAGATCAGTGGATTTTCCACCTAAGGACCCTTTCTGCACCATAGTCTGTAGGACCTTCTTCTCTGAAAAGGAGATAAATAATACAAGTTAAATACAGAATTTGTAGAATCACATTACTATTTCGAGGAACAGATTTTAATGTGCATACCTTCCTGGAGAGCTTTAATAGTAGATTGCAAGTCTTGACGATCTTTCTCTAGGCTCTGTAATTTTTTCCTATAAAAGTTTATAGGTAAGATGAAATAGATCCCAGTAGCCAAAGAAGTTACAGACTGAATCCTTAAAGAAGTTTTACAGTATGTTATGGTTCTTTTTGGATCAATCATCAAGTAAAGGTGAAGATACGGAGAGGTAAATAACAATACAGTAAAGAGCATACTTGTAAGATGACATCTCTGCTTGTGCATTCTCTAGTTCCCTCTCTAGCTTTAACTCATTAGATCTGAGTCTGAGAGCCTAATATATGTTCCAAGAAAAAGTTAACGCTAAAAAAATGTATATAAGTATCTGAGGTAGAGAAAACAGGTAT